>BMAU01021215.1:1527500-1740867 GCA_019973935.1 Trichonephila clavipes | reverse complement strand
TTTCGTGGTAATAAAACATCTACTGCATATGAGGATTTTAGAATTTTATTAGTGTTTCTAAAGGAAAATTTTTAAAATCTGAAAGAAAATCTTTTGAAAAATGTGTTAATTAACAATTTAGAGAATTCAACAAAAATTACGTAAGTCCTTCCTTTATAGCTAATTCAATTTTACTTTTTGTTTATTCAGGGAAGTAAATTGAATAGTTATTATCGACTTTTTATACTAAATAATTTGTGATCTTTCTTTTTTATTTCTAGTCAAAAATATTTAACTTAATATTTTAAATTTAATATTTTTGTAATATTTTTAAAAATCCTCCTGATTGGACTTCTATAAATATATAAGATTTTCTTTCAGCATTTTTTTAAAAAAATTTCCTTGATAAAATTCTTTTTACTCATTTAAGTAAATGCGAAAAATATTTTTTTTTTTTTTAAATTTTATGTATTATGTATTTACATCAGTGCTTCTCAAACTTTCTATACTCGCGACCCAATTTTTAATGATAATTTTCATGCGCCCCTTACATACAATAATAATGTATAGAATTCAATAATATAATTTGAGGTAAATCTACAATACGACTTTAATTATAAACCGCACAATTTATCAAGATAAGTATTAAATTTGTATATAATTTGATGACGTGCCCATAGAATTACTGGTAATTGTAAACTTAACTTTTCTTGACTAAGTAAAGTTAAATTAATTATGAAATAGATGGTGCAGTACTGATACTTTTATAAGTGTATTATATCAGTTTAAATGTATTTTATTTTTTATTATGTCAGAATGCATTATTTTTCTGCTTTTCAGTAAATTAAATAATTTGCTAAATAATGTTTCTTTTCGACTTTTCGATGTACTCGCCTTAGCAGGGTTATCACCCCTAGGGGCGCTGATTTGAGCTGCTGTATTACATGTTTTTTATTATAAATTTGATTTGAATGTTTAACTATTAAATTTGTAGTCTTCCTTTAAAATAATCTAAAAATTTTTGACCTTAAAATACCTTTAATGTATTTTCATAAATTTCTGGTAAGGAGATGCATCCCATAATTTCCAGAATTTCTTTATCAAATTATCTTTTTCTTCATTTAAGCATGCATTTAATTCTCATCCTTCAAAAAGAGTACACTCAAAATTGCATTCAAATTAACTTTCTTTACATTATTTATACTTTCATCTGAGAGAGAGAAATTTCTATTAGTATTGATTTATTATAATTATAAATATGAATTTTCTGATACACATACAAGATTAATAAATTTTGCAATTGATATTTAAAGCCAATATCTGAGAAATAATATTTGTTTGCAGAAATCTTTGTATTTGTTTAATTTAATTTCATGTTATTTAGAGACTGAGGCAATATTCCTACACAATCTAAAAGTTTTACATACTAATTAAAATAAGGTCCAAGATTGCTCCTAAATGCGTTTATCTTTATTATATGATTTATTAGTAAATTCCCATATAATAATCCCATATAATAACCCATAATTTCTGATAATATAATTGCCCGATTTATTTTTTGCAAAAACGGTAATTCCTGAAACGGAAACTCAACACTTGGGTGTGCATTCTGATTTAGATCGCATTTCTTTTCTTGAAAGCAATTCAACCTGAGTAAATTTATTTTTTGCAACAACGCATTTTATGTTTGCAGCAATCCCAGTTCGTTAATTTCATTTCGAAATATAACATGCATATCATGATTTCATTGATTTATGCTTCTATAAGGCCCATTTATTATAAATTGTTCGTTTAATTCTTTAAAACAATTTTTGTTTCAGTTTATTTGTATTTTTAAGTTTTGTCAAACACTGCGTAATTTTAAATCGTCTGATCAATAGTTCAATAAATGTTAATATTTAACTTTTTTAATTAATTTCTGTTAATATAAATCGTGCATTTTTATGTGTAATACTGCATAATGTTATACGATGTACAAAACGTGTTTTTCCTTAAGCTAAGTGATTTGAAATTGAATACAGTAAAGCTTCTTGATAAACTGGATTTCAGTTATGATCACATTTAAATTTTTTTAAGCCTCTCCTTCAAATGCTATGGGCCGTGGTAGCCGAATGGTGCACGAACTTCGTGAAGTGCGTTGTAGTGTAGGGATTTCGAAACCTAGTACCGCTGAAAACCCATCGTATAGGGGTTTATGCATTTTGGGGACGATTCAAAGTCCTCCTTTGGGTGCGGTGTGGAAATTTAAAGAAGGGTTGTAGCTCAGATGTCGTCCTCGTTACTTGACCCTGGTTCAAAATTACGCGACACGTCTCCAATAGCCCTCGTGTTGTCTCAGAGTGACGTTTATTAAAATTAAATTTAACTATACAATGTTAATGTATAATTTCATTTTTTTGAATTTCCAAAATTAATTTAAAAATTACCACATTTGCACACTTTAGGCAAATTGTATTCAAAATCATTAACAAAGCTGCTGCCTTTGAAAAAATTTCCGGAAATTTTACTCTTTCAAAGAAAATTATTTAGTTTTCTGGAAAACTGTTGGGGACAGAGAATTTAGGTGTACACGTTTATTAAACCATCATTCTAAAAATTGTTTGAAAAGAAAAAATTTCTAAATATTAAAATTCTGCTTTGGGATTCCAGCTTCGATATAATCATTATTTTTTATTGTAGCTGAAATTTCACAAATATATCACCAATAACTCGCTTTACTTTAACGTGGGTCTAATCCAGTTGTACTAAAGTCAGTTTCTGCCTTTCTTATACAATAAATCGATATTTAAAACAGAAATCTCTTTCTCTCTCTTTCTCCCTCTCTTTCTCCCTCTCTTTCTCCCTCTCTTTCTCTCTCTCTTTCTTTCTCTCTTTCTTTCTCTCTTTCTCCCTCTCTTTCTTTCTCCCTCTTTCTTTCTCCCTCTTTCTTTCTCTCTCTTTCTTTCTCTCTTTCTTTCTCTCTTTCTTTCTCTCTTTCTTTCTCTCTTTCTTTCTCTCTTTCTTTCTCTCTCTCTTTCTTTCTCTCCCTCTTTCTCTCCCTCTTTCTCTCTCTCTTTCTTTCTCTTTCTTTCTCTCTTTCTTTCTTTCTCTCTCTCTTTCTTTCTTTCTTTCTCTCTCTCTTTCTTTCTTTCTCCCTTTCTCTTCTATCCCCTTTCTATCTAACAGCTTATCCCTTTCTTCTCTCTTCTCTCTCCTTTCTCTCTCTCCCTTTCTCTCTCTCCCTTTCTCTCTCTCTCCCTTTCTCTCTCTCTCCCCCTTTCTCTCTCCCTTTCTCTCTCTCCCTTTCTCTCTCCCTCCCCTTTCTCTCTCCCTTTCTCTCTCCTCCCTATTCTCTCTCTCCCCTATATGACCCTTTCTCTCTCTCTCCCTATATATATCTCCCCTCTATATAACTCTCTCTTTCTCTCTCTTTCTCTCTCCCATTTATATTTTCTACCTTTTATTTGTGATTTTCACGTAAATTTAAATACTAGTGATAGACGTTATATTGGACTCTTATTCATCTGGTTATTTTATTTCTTGATCACGATGAAAATTAAATCAGTTTATAATAATTTTTAATCAATGAATTAATACAATTAATTTTGAATAAATGAAACTACTCTCAATAGAACGAATATATTAACCAATTTTTGTGAAAAACGAAAACTTTTTTCATTGCTTCGAAATTAAAGAAAACTACATCCAAGTTTAGTAATTTGTCATGAATTTTCAGTCTGTAGGGAGATTACAGGATATCCGCATTTCTTTTAATCAGCTTTAAAAAGGTACGCTTCATATGCTTTAAAAAATTGAAGCTCTTTTTATTAAATGATCCCTTAAAAAGCGCGAGTGTCTCTATCATATATGCCCTATCTGTAATTTGAAATTAAGATATCATTTTGATTTATAGATTGCGATATTTGATGTTATATTTTGTATTTCAACGGTTTAGTTTTCATATCATTTGACAGATTGAAGTATATATATTGTTCAATGAAGTATTTAATAAGTAATATTGTGTTTTGTATATTTATTAAACTACTTTTATTAGTCGCAATACTTTCGGAAATTCTACAATCAAGGAACAAAATTGTATCTTAATGTTTTAATAAAAAATTATTGATTCCCTTTAGAAATGTAACAATCCAAACAATGATAGGTGCTACTGAAAATAATCTGTATAAGGTTATTTCCTATTTTAAAGCAAAAATATACTTTTCTACTTCGTAAATAAGACAGAAGGAAATAATTAAATGTTGAAACAAAATTCTTGAAAATCAAGAAATTGCTGTAAATATAACGTTTTATAATTAAAAATACGATATTATCTAATGTGCATGCCATTTTAAGTTATCAAAATATGAGTAAACTCTTCACTTGCAGATTAATTTGTAACTTAACGCTAGGCATATATAAGAATGTAGTTTAATAAAACATTGAAAATCTATTTGAACGGATGCTAATCAGTTTTGATATGTAAAATGTTCACGAAAGTTAATAAACGCGTTAAAGGAATAATTAAAATTCAACTAAGCAAACTTCTTGTATCATTTTAAATGTTTGTAAAGAGTTTCTCAAACCAAAACCAACTATTAAAAATATTTATTTATGACTTTGTTTTTCAAAAGTACCTATTCTGAAATGTGTATAATTAAGCCCTAACGGTACAGTTTCTAAACTATTATGATAAAATTATTTCTTTGCGTGATTGAAGTTTTTAAACAGAGGTTGTTGGAAATGAAAGAAAAATGATTTGTTTAAATTCATACGGTGAAAGAAATTCAAAACAGTTGTAAAGTAAAAAACTAAGCCCCTTGAGCCCTCTTACTTTCCACCATTGAATTTTAAACATCGATTACAACTTTAGATTCTGATATTCATGTACAAAAAATTTTTAAATAATAATTTTTACTTAATTTCTCAGCGCTTCTTCTGCTTTTTAAAAATCAAAGATTTATGTTAAGGAAAAAGTGAGACTCTCTGTGTTAATCAGAGAGGAAAAAATTCCAATATTTACGTGGATTTATGAGGATACAATCTATATATCCGAGCTTATATTGTGTCCTTAGAATTTAGAAGCATTACATCTATAAGATATTCATTTGTTTAACAATATAATAATGTAAAACTACTTATCATTAAAATATACAAGAGCAAATCTTGAATATTTTGCCATACATGGGAAAATTGATTCACTTAAACACAAATTTCGAGTATAAAAAAACAGGTCATTTTCTCTTTGTCAATATGAAAGCAGAATGTAATACTTTGATCATTCCACCAAAAATATTATTCATATATATAATCTAGATTCTTTAACATAAAGTTAAATACAGCTTAAGGGTTGAGGCACAACTACATCTCTTTTAATTTCACAATTGAGACTTTCTTTTGCGTGCGTCGCATTTGTTGAGTCAACTTATGAATTTGCATGTGACTTATTTTTAATTAGGATTGACGTCACTGGAATCGAACCAGAAGTCATTTTTTGAGGGTGCGTCTAAGATCGACATTCTGAGCTATCTGGAGGATGCTAAAGAGCGTGGGATATCAGAAGGACTCTCTGAGGACGAGAAAGTAATTATTGAGGAAGAAGATGAAGAACATAAAGTTCTCAGTGGCGAGGAAGAGGACGGCGGGGAAAAAGTAAGCATCATTATGTTACTAATTACTGTAAATTTAAATATTTAGTTAAATTAATCTAAAATGCAATGAACTTTTCATTTCTCTTCTCGTGTTATTTTGTATTTGGTTGAAAGTAAAGATGAAATTTTGTAGTTATTTATATTTTTGCTTAAAGCCTTGTACAAATGTTTTGACCTTCATAGCAAGAAATCAGTGTCTTAAATACGTAGTTCAAATATAATTCAGTTTTAATTATAACTCTTGCATTATTCTTCGTTACTGTAAAGAGGCCAATATTTTGTTATATTTATTTATGTAATTATTTTACATTACTTCTTAATTATATTTACATATTGCACTTATTGTTGCCTTTTACCATCAATTAAAATTAATTCAACGAAAAATTAGCAAAAAAATTCATGAAGTTAAAAAGGGTTTTGCTTACACAATGCAAGAAATTATAAAGAACAGTCTGTTCTTGCAGATTGTATATTGTATTTATTACTAAAATATTCTTTTAGGATTTAGGAAAGGTTATTAAAGTATTCTTTTTTGTGATTAGAATCGAGTGATTGTAAATAATAATTTCAATCATAAAGAAGTATTGCTAAAAATTGAAGAAGATGTGGAAAAAGAAGAAAACGTGGAAATAGAAAACACGGTGGCTGACGAATCTAAGGTTAGTACTATGATTTTTTTCTTCTCTCTCTCTCTCTTTGCCGCTTATTGCCAGTTCCGTAAAAAAAAAATTCTTTGCTATTTTAGACATTTAAAAATATTTAAAAATCTGCTTAAATGTTGAAACGTTGCAATAAGAGAAATGATTATAAAAAAATTTCGGAAAAATCAAGCTATTTATACCTATTATCGGTATTTTCAATTACATGAAAAATAATCCTATTTGCAGTGCATAAGTTCCTTTTTTAATTATTCAGGTCGTTCAAGTACAATAAATTGCATTAGTAGTAGCAAAGTGGTTAATATCTGTCAGTTACAGTAAAAATAAATTAAAGGGAAAATTCGGCAAAGCACAAAAGTACTATTTTATCTTTATCATCTAGAATTCCTTTTTAGTTTAATCAATTGCGACAATATTTTCAACTTCAAGATATTAGTATATGGATGTTACAAAAGCTAGTAAATTTGTTTAATGTAAAGTTAACAGAGAATCCAAAATAAACAGTGTTTATCTTGAGAGACTTAAACTTGGGAAAATAAGTCGTTCCTAAAATAAAAGTTATTCCAATTTTACCCAGAAGAAAAATTGTGACCGGCTGCGTGACATTTTCTTCCTGCTCAGAGCTCTTGACTCGTAAGTCAAAAATTATTAGGCATAAAATGATAAAAATAAGTAGTTTCTGTCGCGCCACCCGCAAGGGATTCAAATCTATTTTATAGTGGCCTATTTGTTTGAATGTTTCAAATGCATATAATCACTAATATATTCAATCTTTTTCCCAGATTAATCCTTTTATGAGCGCTAATATCAAACTATTTTCATTTGCCACTTTAATTATTTGTCTATGTTTACTGCTATTTTTTTTCATCTAACATGGGTATAAGGCGGATACAAATAACTTATTACGAACTGCTAGTTTTTATCTAATATATTATTATATCAAACGAATTTTGCCTAGTTAAGCTAGTTAAATATTACGAAATTTACATTTTTCAGATTATTTCGTAATATTTAACTAGTTTAACAAGACAAAATTCGTTTGATATAATAAAATATTAGATGATAGAAACTAGTAGTTCGTAATAATTTATTTGCATCTGCCTTATGGTCATGCCTTAAAATATAGGGAAATATGCATTTATGAAAAAGCCCCATTGATGTTATTTTCTGCTTTCTTTATATTGAAAAAGATTACTTTTACAAATCAATATCATAGAAGAGTTAGAAACCTACAGCCTTCTGGCCCATTGGATCAATTCAAACTTTGCAATGTTAATCTATCTTTTCTTAAAAGTCAACGAAACTAGGCAATGGGAATAATTTTATGCGATGGGATAGTGTTATGTAGTTTTTCATTTCGACTTCAAAAATAAACTTTAATCAAAACTTTAAGTCAAAATATCAGTTTTGACTTTGTCTACATATTAATCCTAACTAAAAAAATTTTTATGCCCGTTCAGGAGGATCGGAAAACATTTTTTTTCAGAACTTCAAAATTTACCTATGCGAAAAAAATAGTCTCTGGTACATAAATGAAGGAAAAAAATAAAACTGAAAATAGTTTTTATATAAAGTTTTTCCCCAAGGGGAATGGAATTTATATATTTTAGCTTTATGGCAAGGATCAAAGTAATTTTTGTTAAAATGAAACAAGCATTTTAGTACTTTTTATAGTCTATTGCAATGAGAGGGACACATACGAAATAGTTACATCAGGTACATTAAACAGCTCCTTTAACATTAAAATTTTTTTTAAAGAACTACTGTCGAGAACTGTAACAGTACACGATAAAGGGGGAAACACAAAAAGCCTTAGATCGAGCTCATTCGACGGTGCGGAGAAAGAGTTGGGTTACGAAATGTTGTAATGTACATTGTACTACTCAGTACTCATGCATCACTAATCCTCACTTTTGGTCATTCATATTGTAGAAAAGTAGCTATTTTGTGTCTGAAATCATTTGACCAAAAATGTCTTTTTCCATATTTTTTCTTTCAAAAATTAATCCCTTTGTGGCAATATTTAATTTTGAAACTATTTTTTAAAATTTGTTCTAATATCCACGCCATAGAGCATCTTTTATGCATTCGTGGGTTCAGATAAATAATAATTTTTCTCCATGTATAAAGGAGAGCCCCCCTTCCAATGCCCATACTGTGATTAATATGGTAAGACTCCTTTAAACACAGTGCTTCACAGCCTTTTATCGCCGTGGACCTGTCAGCGTTTGATAATTGCGACCCACTGGGAGGGGGTGGGCATTGGTTGTTTATATTTTGGACTTTTTTGATTTAATAAGTTTAATTGAATTAAACTCATGGACAAAAAAATTAGCGAACCAAGAAATAATTTCGGGATCGTAACAAAACTTGGCATGAAGGTACATGTCGGGAGATATGCAAACGATTAGAAATGCAGAGCGTGATTACGCATTACGTATAGCTGGTTATAGGGCGTTTAACGTCGTTCTCCGTGGAGTATAAAACAGATAACCAAAGCTTGTTTGAGTGTGCTGAATCGTTTACAAAGGAAGAGTTGAAATAGGCATGTCATTACGCCGTTTTTGAAGACAATATGAGCAGCTGTCGTAGTTAGACAGGGGGAGAATCATCGGCATGATGGAAGCTGGGTGGTCAGCTAGGCGAGTAGCTCATTAATTATGCCGCTCTGATTGTGTTGTGAGGAGGCTTTGGGAACAGTGGATCCGAGAGATGTCATTTACACGAAGACCAGGTTCAGGACGCCCTCGACAGACCGGTCGTTGAGGAGACAGCCACATCGTAAGAAACGTATGCATACAGCCAACTGCTTCATCGGCCGCCATCCAGGCACAGGTAGCACCTTCACTATGAGCCCCTGTGTCTTCTCGAACTATACAAATGTGCCTGGCTGAAGGACGTTTGGGATCGCGGCGCCCTTTACGTAGGCTGCCCTTGACGCTCACCCATCGACGTTTGGAGTAGTGCCGCGCACGAGGAAACTGGACTGCAGCAGATTGGAAACAGGCCGTCTTTAGCTACGAATCCAGATTCAATCTCGGCAGTGATGACAATCCTGTTCGTGTTTGGAGACCCCGGGGTGAACGCCTCAATCCTGCCTTTGCTTTACAGTGACACACCGCTCCCAAAGCTGGTGTGATGGTATGGGGTGCCATTGCATACAATACACGGCCATCCCTAGTATTGATCCGTGACACTATGACAGCCCAGCGGTATGTCCATGACATCCTGCAACCAAATGTGTTGCCACTCATGCAATGGCTCACAGAAGTAATTTTTCAACTAGACAATGGTCGGTCTCACATGGCAAGGGTGTCGCAAGACTGTATCCATATTGTTACTACCTTTTCTTGGCCTATCCGATCCCCAGATTAGTCTCCAATCGAACATATCTGGGATCATTTGGGATGGCGAGTTGGGCACCACACGAGGTTGAACGAACTAGAGGCAATGTTACAGCAAATATGGAACGAAATGTCTCAAGACATCATTCAGAACTTGTATGCCTCAATACCCGATCGTATCGCATCGTGCATTCGCGCCAGAGGAGGTTCAACAGGGTATTAAATCCCCCGTTCTTTTGCCGTTTTCTCTGAAATAAATGATCATTTTTCTTTGATTTTCTAATCATTTACTTATATCAAAGTAGTCATTACGCATGTAAAATTTCGTTTCATTTTGACGACTCCTTCTTGGTGCGCTATTTTTTTTTGTCCATGAGTGTGTGTATATAAATATACCTTTAGAAAAAATGAATATAATGTGATTTAACATTGAATAATAAAGTGATTTCCAAGGAAATCAGCACAAACCCTAGAGAAATACTTCTCAGAAAATAAAATGGAAATAATTTGAGGTTCCTGGGTGGCCCGGTACTATTTGATCCTCGAACCCGTATCAGTCCGTGACCAGGGAGTTGAGGAACACTGATTTACATGATAGTATATCTCCTCTAAGACTTTTTCAATCTAAAGAATATTAAAATGGAAGAATATTTAAATTCTTACACGCAGTATTAAGAATTCTTAAAAATAAGCCTTATTTTATATTTATATCTTTACAAAAATTTCTTGATGGCGCTCTTATACTCTAGGTTGGTTAAAAATACTCTTAAGTGTCCAAACCTTGTACTTAATGTTCCGAACATATTTTGTATTTTCAGAGTTCTCGCATATCAGAAGTGGAGAGAAATGATAGCGGTGTAGGAACTGAGACCAGTAAGCCTGCTCGTATGAAACAGTTACCAACTGACTGGGAGGAACAGTTGTGCGCGGATTGTGACCACCAAGTAGAACCTGTGGAAGACGAAGATTCAGGTCTTCTGTTCAGTCCCCTCGTGTGTCGAAAGTGTGAATTTCGCAGGTGTGAACGGAAGGAAATAATTATTGAATTTGTAGACACCGAACTCAAATATGGTCGGGATCTACGAATTATTAAAGAAGTAAGTTCTACAATGCAAATGTTACATTATAGTGCGTGAAGTGTGAAATCAATAAATTGGTTGCGAAGCTTTTAGGAGCGAAAAAATACTAAAATTAAATAAGGTTATGCTAAACCAGTAGCATTTAAACTTGGAATTACTTTTTAAATAATTGCCAAAAATATTTTTCAATTTAAAGGGTCTTAAATTTTCTGTCAAGTAAAACATTTTAATTTCAGTTAAAATTGCTATAAATGTTGCCAAAAAATATATATCCGTATAATTATTTCATTACAGTAAGTGATACATCTGAATCAGGGCGCTTACCTCCTTATTTTGAATAGTATTAAAACTATTATGATTCATTGCTGCGTAATTCAAAGTTTCTTTGGCTAGTCTCATTGTATATCGCGAGATTCCCCGAGTTATATTTAAAATCTCCGAGGAGGCAGAAAAGTATTTACACTCAGAGTAAATAAAAATACCTTGTTCTTTTCACGTACATAGTATTTTTGGGAAATTTCTTCACATCGCGCATGAGGCATTATAATTAAATTAGAAGAAATAATCATCATTTTTTTTCACTCGGGTAGTAAAGTAGGGAAATGATTGTCATTTAAAAGGAGTTTTAGTAGAAAAATTGATTATTCATTTTAGTTTATAAAACTATAAATATTTCCATAAGATATAAGTTTACATAATTTTAAATCTATGTAATTAAAACAATTTTATAAATTTATTTAAAATGTTTATAAAGATAAAAATTTCGAGTAACTAAAACTTAAAGTAAGAAGTGAGTATCATAATTCAATAGACCTCATATAGCTTCAAATTACGATGTTAATAAACAAGCAATCAGTCGTTTAGCTTCAAATAGTCATGTATCTAAAAAAGTTTTATTGTATAGCTAAACAAAGATAGTATTAGCTGAGAGAACTAAAGGATCACTCAATTAATATTTTTATCTCATTCTATATAACATTATTTTTCAAAGAAACAACAACTTACTGTGAAACTTCAATTTTATAGGTTAAGAAGTGATTTAAAAAATTATACGTTGTGTGTGTGTGTTCTATAATTTGGAAACAAGGACTTCACACTGTGTTTTTATTCAGCAAAATTTATTATTTAAGTTTTATATCTGTATCAATATAAAGACCATAAAATTAATTTTTTTATGATAATTATAGAAAGAAATCAATTGAAAAAAATTCAGCAAAAAAAAAAATGTAGATTCAAGTTTTAAAAAATGTTTCTTTGATACCTTTGGCAGATAGTAATGCCTAAGTGCAAGATTAAAATACAGTCGAACCTCTATATAACTAACCTCTATATTGCGAATTTTTCTGTAAAGCGAACTTTTTCCTGGAACTTTGAACATTTCACGATTTTCTTCGTAAAATAACTTCTTTTTAGCAAAGTACATTTTCTATACAACGAACTTTTTCTTCTGTGATTAATTTTTTTTCTCCCTATTTTCAAAGTATTTCTGAACATTTCAAGTTATTCTCTAACACATTTTATGGTGGTCATAAATCTTGTGAATTAGTTTTATTAGATCCTAACTCACCGAAAGTAATAGAGTTCAGGACGTTTCATTCACCTTTAAACCCCCATTGTGCAGTTCACTAGAAACCTCTTCGATATCCCATTTCACACTCAGTGGAGTTGTCCCATGTCCCCATGTTCTAGTTATAAAATAATGTGCGCTTAATCTTTCTTGTATGCTTTACAGTAGAAAATGTCCTTAAAATTCATTAATTTTAATATAAATTTGTTTTCTTAATATTGAAAATACAGTGTATTCTTCGACATTCTTTTTTCTTGTTTTCCTTGCATTTTTTTTATGGATAAGATATATAAAATAAACATAGATTAATTTTTAAAAAAGTGAATAAGTACTTAGTTTAATACATAGTGTTTATGAACTTAAAATTTGTTTTATGTGGTTTATAAAGTATATTAAAAGATGAACCTCTATATAACGAATTTTCCATACAACGAACTTTTTCCGGGATTTAGCGACTCGGTTATATAGAGGTCCGACTGTAATTTCAAATTTTATTAAATTAAATAGTGTTTTTATTTCTAATTTATGAAATATATACATACAATCAAAGTACGTTATCAACAAAAGATGTCAATGAATTTTTTTTCTGCTTCTGAATACTTTAAAATTATTTTATATATTTTAAGGTATCCGACTACCCTAAAATCACGATTTTTTTAAAAAAAATTGACACATTTTTTTATGATTTTATTTTATAGGCCATCTTAATAGCTTTAAAAAAATACCAAGTTTTTTTATTTTCCATTCACTAGAACAAAAAAGTACAAATGTTTTAGTAAAAGCCGATGCCACAACTTTACATAAAATGTCAAACTTTAAAATGCGTTTTACTCGAAATGTGTGTGTGTGTATTTTTCGAAAAGATCAAACGGGTACAGTGATTGCTCAAACGATTTTTAAAATAATTTGCTGAAATTTTTTACGTATGTTCTGTATAACGGTAGGAGTGTTTTAGCCTGCAGATTTATCAATCATTGTTTTATTGCAAAATTCACAGTTTTTTATGTGAATATAATCACTGTTTTTTTAAGCAAATTTATATAATAACTAAGATAAAGTGCTCTAGATTTTGTGAAAATTAAAATATCTCTTATACTGATGGTCACTTCAAAAAGGAATAGCAAAGAGCAACACATCAAAATTGAAAATTTGTTCATAAACTTTTTGTACAGATCGGGCCCAGTTTATGTAATTTTTTGTAAATTTTTATCAATTTTTCCCCATTTTAGTAATAATTTCTTTTTCTTTTCTTAATTTTAGCCTTTTTTTTTAAAATGTAGTAAATAAATCTAAAAACCACAATTTTTTTTTAAGTTGTCGCAAGTAGTCGGATACCTTTAGTCAGTAGGATGCTCAAGTAATTTGTCTCAAATTTTAGTGTAAAAAATGTATTTATTATGTCATGTTTCGTTTCAACAGGAATTTTATCGTCCCATGGAAATAGCAGGTCTTTTAGCCAAGGATCAGCTGCTGAGCATATTTCTGAACTTGGAGGAGCTAATTTCAACAAATACAAAATTTGCTGAGAAGCTTCAAGATGCCCTTGACATTGCTATGGAACACGGAGATGAGGTTCGTGAAATAATGCTTTACATAATTTTATTGAATATTTGTCATTTGTTAATGAAGTAATTGCAGTTTTTTTAATTGTTAATATAATTAGAACAATTTTTAAATTTTTGTTATGGTATATGAATGAAAATTATTACGAGATCTTTGTTTTGAAAAATGTTAATTTTACGTCCATTAATAATTGAAAACGAGCAAATATTTCTACAAAAATATTGCCAATTTTTTTAAAACAAAATTGTGAATTATCAGTGTAAAAATGCTACGTATAAAGAAGTACATTTTATCGCACTTCATACAGCTTTATTCAGCTCGATAGTTTTCTGTAGTTTGAAAGTGCTGTGGAGCCTATGACGATTCGATTGAATGAAGGAGATTTATGCATTTCGGATTATAAGCATTCTCTGATATAAAATAAGAGAAAAATAATTAATGTCCATAAAAAGGAATAAAGAACAGAACATTAAACTATTCCTTCCTGTTTAACGACAAAAGAAAACTTCATCCGACAGTTCAGACATTGTTTCAGATGCAAGTGAAAAAGTTTTGAAAAGAAAATACTTCTAGCGTGACGAAATATTTATTTCTTAATGAGATATCAACTTAACAAAATTTCTATAATTAGGCTACGTATGAGTTGACACAAAAATATCAACTATTAATGAACTTTATTTGTTTCAATAATGAACTTTGTTTCTAAACAGAACAGTGGCTGCAATGGGTATCGTACAGATTCTTATATGTGAAAGCTGTTGCTTTTAATTGCGCATGAGATTCGTTTTCTTTTTAATATTTGTTGTGTCTAAGGGATCGGCGTGTTATTTTTTTTCTTTGAGGAATAATGTGTTACCTTCATCATTATCAAATAAATAGTATTGATCACAAAGGGTTATGATGGCACTTATAATAATCTGAAGTATACATTGTTCCCCCTCCAAATAAATGCGTAATTTTGCTGTATTTTAAAAACAGGTTTTCAAGCTTAGTATTTTATTGTTACAGGATTCGTTTTGTGGTAGTGTATTGCGCTTCCACGCCACAGGTCCGGGGTTCAAATCCCAGGCTGGGCAAGGTCGACTCAGCCTTTCATCCCTTCAGTGGGTTGATAAATGAGTACTTAGCTTGCTTAGGAACTGGGACATTGGGGTTTCGCGTCAGACTGACCACTTGTCCGAAACATCTGCACATACATCCCAGCGATTAAGGTCGCGTATACTGAGATAAGCACAGTAGGCCTTGACCTTCATGGGCTGTCGTGCCACTGAGTTCAATTAAGGATTCGTTTTGATTGAAAAATTGAATGTGTTAATACATTTTGTGAATAAAAGTTTGAATACTTATAAATATTTCCTACGCTATCCGTAAAGCAGTTTTAATCTTAAATTATCTTCATATAATTAAATAATACTTTGTATTCTCTATGGATTAAATCATTTTTAAAATATATATATATATATATATATATATATATATATAATAATATATTTATATATATTTTTTTTTTTTTATTGTATTTGAACACACGGTTATATCTTAAATTAATAATTTTTGCTTTTACTTGGTAAACTCTCGAGAAGCGTTCTACAAAAACTCCAAAACTAATTTCTTTTCAGGATTATACAACAGTCAATTTGGGTAAAATCTTTTTGGAGACTTCATCAATGCTGCATGCTTTTGAGACATATTGTGTAAAACAGGTAAGCTCAGGAAAATACTCAATAGATACATAATTATTTGAAAATAAGCATGAAAAGATAAAAAAAAAACAACTATGTAATAAAATTGTTCAAAACAGAAGTTCTTTTTAAATAATTAGATTTTGATGATATAATATTTCGGTCTATTAATTTTAATAATAGTTCACAGAGTAGAGCAAGTAGCCGAGTGGTATAGGTATCGGGCTGTGGCTTGCCTTGTCACGAGTTCGATCCCAGTACCACTAAAGACCCGCCGTGTAGGGCAGCGATGCACGTTAAATCTGTCGAGAGCTGAAACGTCCTCCCGTTGGTGTGGTAGTTAGGAGAGGGGGTGCCAGCTCACACACAGGTGTCGTCCACGTCACTTGACCATGGTTCAAAATTACGTGGTCCGTCGCCAAAAGCCCTCGTGTATCTGAACAGTGCGACGTTAATATTCAATCAATCAGAGTAGAGCAAACGGACAATTAAATGGTTTGTTTTAATTAGAGAATTTGTGTAATAAGATATGTCTAAGAATTCTAAAACCGAAACATTCTACATATTTAAATATCTTAAACGGATGCAAATTAATACGCAAACGATAACATAAATCTTAAGGAAAAATGCTTTCAATTTATTGATATGTTCAAGAATATATATGCTTTAAAAAATTTCTTTTGGCCTAAATCCTTAAGTGAAGTCTGTTGTTAACAATACCACACAGATCCTTAGGGTAAAATTCGGAGAATAGTTAAAATGGTTTTACTTATGTGCTAAAATACTGAAACTAGTTTGGGGGAAATAAGTAATTGTAATTATCACACAACCAGAGAAGTAAAAAGCGCTATGCTGTTGTAACGGCGTGGCACATAGTACTCTAGGAGGCTTGACACATAGCACACGATAGACTAGAAAGAGGACGCTGCTGTGAACTGTTTTGGCCTTTGAGCGGGAAGGAGAGAAGAAGGGAGGGAGTCTAGAACGTAAAATGGACGAAGCTGCCTGTAGTTCCCGATGTGACTTTTAATTGTAAATGAAATTATTAATATAGTGATGTGTTTTGAAGGAAATAATAAAAACGGTAAATCCGGTTAATTAGAGCTGATTAATTCAACTACAAGACGATCTTACACTGTATTACTTTTCATGATTTCTACGGCGTATTTAATTCATGTATTTAATTTTATTCGAAAAGTTTGAGCATCAGGGACTCATAAGTGATTTTTGAAAAAAACATTCAAAATTCAACACTTGAATCAAAATGAATACACAAATGAATAATCGCAACATTCTTCATTTTTGGAGAAAAAATAAAGACTAATTAGAACTCGTTTACAACCTATTTTACCAAGAGATGCTTTCCTAAATGATTTATTAACTTCTTCACGAAACAAGATGGGTTCATTTTAAGCTTTATTGCTCAATAGCGTCAAGTAATCAGTGAAAAATAAACATCCTTAAACTTTAGAGAAGCGAAAAAAATAAAACCCCCATAAAAGTGGGGAAGTATTGCATCTAAGCAAACTGGCTCCAAAAATTCCAACTGATCAGCAGATTTTTTCGAAATTCAGGATTCTTGCGATTCCCTTATGTCTCCATTGCCCTTTACTTTCGTCTACTTTGGACCGAAAGCAGGAGCTAAAAATAAGATGTCTGTTAAATTGATTTTAAAAATATTTTTTTTTTACTAAAAGAAAGTATGATGGAGTTGAAAATAGTAGCAACTATATATTTATAGATCGCAATTGCCGTTGGGATTTTAGTGAAGTCAAATTTGGCAAGTAATTGCGTATATTCCTGTTTATCTTAAGGGTTGTTAATATCTTAATATGCGTTCTGTTTGGAAGATGTTTGCCAAAAACGAAGTTCCTCAATCAAAATAACTTGCACTAGAAGTTTTATAACTATTAAGAAAAATGTTTTTAATTATATTTTAAAATATTTTTTGAGTGTTTTGAGTACATTTGTGTGTGATCAAGGTTAGAAATTAATATTCTGTAAATCTAAAACCTTCTACCACCAAAACGGCCCATTAGTGGATTTAAAAAACTGTACAGGATGAGATTAGTAGCTAGAGAATGAACTAAAATTTGAGAATAAAAGCTTCGGAAATTGTTTCACTTTTTATTTATTTATTTACATTTGCTCAATTGGATGAAATTTTGTTGGGAGAAAATATAAATAAAATAGTTTTCATGAATATTCAAGATTTAATTTTATCGTTTCTCTTTGCCGGGGTTAGAAAAAACTGAAATTTCTAAATTTGAATATATTTTGATTTTTCGAATACAGTCGAACCTCCATATAACGAATTTCTATATTGCGAATTTTTCTATATAGCGAATTTTTTACGTGGAACGAACATTTCATGATATTCTTCGTAAAACAACCTCTCAATTGCGAAGTGCATTTTCTACATAACGAACTTTTTCTTTTGTGATTAATTTTTTCTCCCTATTTTTAAAGAATTTCTGGACATTTCAAGTTATTCTCTCTTTTAACACATTTTATGATCATAAATCTTCAACTGGTTTTACCAGGGTCCTGCATCACCTAAAAGAAAAACAAAACAAAAAAAGGCCCGTAATTTTTCAAATAAGAAACTCAAATAAAATTAACAGATTTTATGAGTAATTAAACTTAAAGACGCATGTGGTAATGTATGTTTAGTTTCTAGCTATAAAATAGTGTATGTTTAAAAATCTTGTACACTTTAAATTATAAAATGTCCATAAAATTCATTAATTTTAATATAAAATTATTTTCTTAATGTTGAAAATACAGTGTATTCTATAAAGTTCGTTAGCCTTGTTTTCCTTGCAGTTTTTCCTCCTATTTCTATAATTATTTTTTGGCTTGGTAAAATATATAAAATAGACATTAATTTACAAAAGGATGCGAATAATTACTTTTTTAATATATTATGCTTATGAATTTAAAATTTGCTTTTTGTTGTTTATAAAGTATATTGAAGGAAAAACCTCTATACAACGAATTTTCCTTATAACGAACTTTTTTGCGAGTTTTTGGGACTTCGTTAAATATAGAGATCCGACTGTAATTTGAAAAAAAATTAGCGTACTTTTCATTTCATGGAGGGAGTATTTTGTACAATGATTTTTAATTCTTCTATATAGAATGGAAATTGTAATTCATTTTTGACCATAGAAACTGATTTTTGAGACTTTAGAATGAAGTTTATGTACTCCATTATGATAGAAATAGGATTAAATAGATAAGAAAGTGCGTGCGTTTTACTTCATAATGGCATCAAAAAGCATACTACTCTTGGTGATTAAAGACCTATGTAGCCACGGTAGCCTAGTGGTCAAGGTTACGGATTCGTGGCTGGCGTGTCATGAGTTCAAGCCTGGTGCCGCTGAAGACCCGCCAAGTAGGAGTGCGATGCACGTTGTCGAGAGCTCAAACGTCCTCCCTTTGGTGGACGTGGTGTGGAAGTAAGGAGAGGAAAATGCCAGCTCGGGCATTGTCCTTGTCACTTGACCAAATTTACGAGGCCCGTCGCTTGATTGAATATTAACGTCGCACTGTTCAGATACACGAGGGCTTTTGGTGACGGACCACGTAATTTTGAACCATGGTCAAGTGACGTGGACGACACCTGAGCTGGCACCCCCCTCTCCTAACTACTACACCACACCAACGGGAGAACGTTTCAGCTCTCACGTGCATCACTGCTCTACACGACGGGTCTTTAGTGGTACTGGGCTCAAACTTGTGACAAGGCAAGCCACGATCCGATACCTATATCACTCGGCTACCACGACCCACGAGGTTCGTCTCCAAAAGCCCTCGACGTTAATATTCACTCACTCTAAAATTTTCCTAAAATTCGTAATAAAATTCAGAAATTTTCTCTACCTAATTATATATTTTCAATAAAAGAAAGTGGCCGCGGTAGCCGAGTGGTATAGGTATCGGATCGTGGCTTGCCTGGTCACGAGTTCGATCCCAGTACCACTAAAGACCCGCCGTGTAGGGCAGCGATGCACGTTAAATCTGTCGAGAGCTGAAACGTCCTCCCGTTGGTGTGGTAGTTAGGAGAGGGGGGGGGTGCCAGCTCAGGTGTCGTCCACGTCACTTGACCATGGTTCAAAATTACGTGGTCCGTCGCCAAAAGCCCTCGTGTAGCTGAACAGTGCGACGTTAATATTAAATCAATCAATCAATAAAAGAAAATTAATGGTGTTTTTATCTCAATAAAAACCCAGCAAATTTAAACACAAACTTCAAACATTAATTTAATCGTAAAAGACTCATTCCATAATCCAACAAGAAAAATATAAAGCACTTTCTTGATGAGTTTTAAAACTTTTTCTTTTAAATATATACATATATTTAGCAATGTAAAATCATTATTTTATCAACCAAAATTTTGTCATTGAATTAGAATTTCCTTCAGCCAATGAAAGTATTCTTTTGTCAACATCTGCTTTTCTCTATCGGTTTTGAAAAAGTTCGAAGAAAGATTTTCTCATAAGTGATAGTACCATCATCGTGCGCAATATGGAATGACTAGTTAAAACAGAGTTTGCCCAAGTGGTGGTCCACGGGAAAATTTCGCTGGTCTCCAGAAAAATGTGAAATATATTCACTTATCACGTTAAGTTATGTTTTAAGATGCATTGATTGCGTTCTTAGATCACAATTTTTTTTTATAAATATATTTAACATTCACAAAATCCCATTACTAGTCCGTGGGATTTGAATTATGAATTTACTGGTCCGTGAGATCAAAAAGTTTGGCGACCGCTGATTTAGAACATGTTTCATAAGGTATGATTAGAAAGTGAAAAAGACCATTAAATTATAAAAATATTTGCTCTATAGAAGTTCTAGAGCTATAATAAATATTGTTATTGTCTACGGTATAGTAGATTTTTAAGAAATTAATTCTACCATCAGAACCACTTTTATCTGCGTTTGAAGTATTATACATTAATTCTAATATTCCGTCAAAAAATACATATTTTTATCATAATATGATTACAGAGAATTTTTTTTGCCGCATCCATTTTGTCTTTATTTTGGATTTAAAGCTTTAATAGTATAGTTTGTATTGCTTGTTGCTAAATTTCAAATTTAGTGAAGAATTTTTTTTTTTCTTTATGAATAACCGTGAGGAGGAGGAGAATGTCTATGAATAAACTGAGTATTATTCGTAGCTCTATGTTTAATGATGGTACTATAAATAGTTTACGCTAGGTTATATAATAATACGTTTAACTTTTTTTTAATATTAATCAGCGTTTTATGCTCTTAAGTAACTAAAATTTATTTTTATATTCAATATTTTTAGTTTAGTTCTCTTTAATGTGTAATCTGTAGTTGTGTGCCTTTAAGGCGATACAAAATTTTAAGTAAATCTTATTTTTTTAAAATCTGTTTTGTTTTTTAAAGGCTCCAGCATCGGTACTTCTGAGTAGTTTGGAGAAAGAAAAAGAATTATTGAGAATATTTTTGAGAGTATCACAGATGGAGAATACGTTATTAAGGCGAATGAATCTGCCTGCTTTCCTAATGGTTCCTGTTCAAAGAGTGACAAGGTGCGTTTCTAGAAAATAAATTAGAAAATCTTTTTCTAAAATATTACACACACACACACACACACCACACACACACACACACACACACTCTTTTATTTATATTTTATTAAAAATTTCTTATAACTCTACCATCGTTAAATTCTGATAAGCAATTGCTCTTGTGTTGAAGTAAAGTATACATTTCAGAACTTATATTTTCAGACGAAATATTGGCTTGTAATAATATTTGGTGCTCAAGTTCAAGTACTCATGATAGAGAAATCTCAGACATAGTTAAATTTTGGAATCACAAAACATCTAATCAACTCTGCTCTAAATTCTAAAATTTTACTTTTGCTAACAGAAACTCAATTTTCTCAGTTATACAAAACTTTTAGTGGGAATCTATTTCTGGTTCATACAAATATCTTTTGGATCATTATCAGTAAATAATTAGAATAAAAAAAAATTATTGCCATAAATGCACCACAAACAAATTTCATTTTAAATATAAATGTAATTGTATTAATTCATTATGTGAAAAAAATCGTTACCATGTAAAAGAATCGTGTATACAATCTGACCAAGGTCATGAAAACTGAGATGGGACCTAGACCCTCATGGGCTATTGCACCACTGAGTTAAGTTTAGTTTTATACTGCATTAAACTAAGCTTGGTAAAATAAATAATTTTTAATTGATTATTTCCTTAATAATACTGTTCTTTGGTAGTACTGTTCCTTAATTATACTATTCGTTGAAATAATTATTTAAAAACCATAGCCAAAATTAATTTTTAAAAAGACTTAAAAAGATGACCGGTAGGTAACTTCCTCCGGATTTCAGAGAACAAACTGTTTATTTATTTATTACCCAGGAAGACCAGGCCTACCCAAGGGATTGAGAACAAACAGACTATGTAAATATAAAAGCTGGAAATATATATTTACGTTAACTAATTTCCATCTACTGTCGCAAGTCTCATAACTCCGTATCTATATTACGCGCTTTCTTTTTTCCCCATGGGTTTTCCTCGAACTTCCGTAAACCAGACGCCGGAAACTAATTAGGATACTATTTCTAGGTACCCATTGCTGCTGAGCCGTTTGCATAAGGTTACGCCAATTCATCATAAAGACAGGAATGCTCTCAAAGAAGCGCAACAGAAAGTGGAGCTGCATCTAGAACATATAAATCAAGTATGCAATTTGTTTTTATTTCTTTTCCCCGTAACCTCTTAGAAAACAAATGAACCATACTCAGTCAATTGATTTTCAAAAATTATTATTTCTTAATCTTATTCTCGATGTGTAACATACACTTTTATTCGAAACAATTTAATACTTGATAATTCTAACTGATTTACTGTGATAACTGGTAATTTATAACTGGCTAACAATTCTATACTTGGGGGACTAAAGATCCTCCCTGGAAGTATAAATGAGCTTTTTATCCTGGTTATATTCAAATCCCTTAAAATTTTCTTTAAAATGAATCCAAAGAATCAAATAATGATTTAAACGACTGCTATTTTATTTGTTTCTTGTTTTTAATATTTTGGAATAGAGTATGAGAATTATGTATCTAAATGCTTCTGAATTTCCTTGTTTGTAACGATCTATCATAATGCAGCTCGAAATCTTGATAAGAACAAGCCTTTAAATTAGTTATTTCTATTCTGTTCGTTGAATTATTTCACAATTTTTTTTCTTGAGGCACTCTGCGTAATTTTAAAACATAGAACCCGGATTTGAAATAATTTTTTCAAATATAAAAGTACCCCAACATGAATATTATGCTCTGATTTCACTATCCTATAGAGAGCACAATATTTTATTATATCGCTCAATTTTATCTGATTTGATACATTTTTTCTGGTATAAAAATGAGTTTCGCATTTTTTCTCCTATTCCGTATGCTAAATCAGCCATCTCTTTGTATGTTGAAATGAATAATGAATTATTAAAGAAATATTTTGAAAAATTTTGAAAACTTTATACTCTGAACAGAGATGTACGAATAACAATGTTGCTGGCTTTTATGAAAACTGAGACATTTTGTTTGTATGAAAATGTGCCCCACGTTTAATTCAAGCTCTCGTAACGTTGTCGAAGACATCTTTAAAGAAGAACATGCATTCATTTACACTTGTAGGTTACAATATTTGTTATAAATAGTTTTAATATATGTGAATTTAATTTGTGAGTCTTTAATCTTTTCTTCCTATCATTATGCTTCCATGTGCTTGAACCCCCCTAAATTCTTTAGCTGAAAATTAAATTCAATGTGACGAATATTCTATAAAAAGTTTTTGACAGAAAACTAACAATAAAAATTTATGAAAGCAAGCTACTTCAAATAGGGATTAAGAAAATCGTTGTAATGTTTTTTTCATTATTAATTTGAGTACAAACTTATTAGTCTCATCGAATGAAATCATTTAAAAATGGAAGCTTGAATAATAGATACCAACATCTATTCATATAAAATTTTATTGAAAACTAATGTATTAAAGTGTTAAGATTATTATTTTTCGTTAAAGTTGACATTGACTTTACCATTTAAAAATTATCCAAATTTGCCTAAATATTTAACAGCATTCAACTATGGTTCATTAATGATTAAATCAATTAGCTATTTCGATTTATTTTTAATCTAAAACGTGTTAATTTCGTGAAAATATGCATAAATTTACCATAGAACTTTCTTAACAATTAAGAGACTCAGAATTTTTTTTGGAACTACTAAAATTTCAGATACATTAATTAAAAATAATTTAATCATACTATTTGAAAGGATCCCATTTGAATTTTGTGTTCAAATATTAATTAATATTCAAATAAGTCGAGAAGTCTTAAATTGATTAATTCTGACGGCAAAATACGTGAAAAAAAAATGGGAGCATGTGTTTACAAGATGGAGTGCAACACTTTCCATGAACTGTATCAAACCCATTCAACCTGGGGACTTGGTATCTGCCAAATTGCAGAGGAATACCTACTAAGCAAGCGTTACGTCATGCCAGAAGTTCTCCGTACTTCAGAAGCGCGTGGGCTACGCCGGCGACAGTAGCTTCTACAAACCCTTTTCCTTTTATTCTATCGGAACATGAAGCCAAGAAGTTTGAGGTATGCCTCAGAAACTTCCCGAAACTTCCGTATTGTTTACAACGTTAAAAACCAGACCGGTAATAATGGTTATACAATGCTAAGGAGACGGATAAGTTTTTAATACTGATCTTCTCGACCTACTTTTCAAAAAGCCAGACTTAAACAGATAAAACATAGCTCTCAAAGACATAAAGTTGCCTCAGAATGTTTTGTGTTGGATAATGAGACCTTCAAAAGATGCCAAAAAACACTTAATTCTCTGGCAAAGTGAGTGGAATGTATAAAGTTCGTCGGCGAGTTTCATTTTTTTTCACTTAACTTTTTCTTTTAGCAGTTATTTCCTCTTCCTGCACTTTTTTTTTCAAATTCAACAATTTTTTCAAAACTTATGGGTAATGATCAGGCACGTGGATTCCATAGATAATTTTTCTGGCTTAAAAAATTCACTAAGTGCAAGTACAATTTGAAGTCAAACAAAATAAGCAGTTAGAGGTTCAGGAAGAGTGCAAGTCAGACAAGTTTTCCAATAATTTATTGAAAGTTTCCCTAATTTGTAAATGGAACCTCTTTTAAAAGTTCTTCATGGGAGTAGTTATCAAATGGAAGCTCAAGCTGAGATTTTTTTTTCTATTTTTATTTCATCGTGTATAACGAAATTGAATCCCAATGTATAGTTACTTCACCCAGTGCCAATTTAAGCTCATTTAGGGACTTGAGCGCAAAAGATCTACGGGCCATCTTGACATTAGTGAATCGAATTTTATAACCAGAGAATCTGGTAAAGTCCAGCTGGTCCGGGCCCCTGGGCGCCCACCCCCAGCACCCAATGGATAAAGCGGCACTGACTTAATGTTTTAAGTGATCAGTATGGTCTGAATAAATTGTGAATGTTTTGATTTGTATAAAAATGAATTAAAAATAAATTAAATATAAAAAGAAGTTGAACAGTTAAAAATGCTTGTTTATGAAAATAAATTACAGATTTTATTTTCTGATTGTTAAAATAAAGTTGATTATTATACCATACTACTTATTCCTTAGGTTATCAAGGATTTTTCATGAGCATGCTGAATTCTGTAAATTAGAAATATTAATTCCAAAACAAGAAACATGAGCTAAAAAATTCCATTTGTTCAATTTTAAGATATATTCGTATTTTTCCCAAGACATATTCATGGTTTTCATATGGAGTTCGACGATGGTGTGAAGTGGAATTTAACGTGTGTAGGAATTAACGCTAATATTATTTCCTTTTTACACTATATTTCCTTTAAAAAGTATTAGTAATTTTTTCTACTTTTTTCACTATTTTATTTTTTATAGTTTAATATTTTGTTGAAAAAAATCATCACCATTTCGTCAAGGTTCTCTAGATTACTTTTCTTTATTACACAAATTTCAACATTTTCTTCTACTTTATGTGAAAGTATTTACGAAAAAGTAATCAATTTCAACGTTTCGAGTTTCTTAAATATTCTTTCAGTCTTTGCGCATTACTTTAAAAATTCTTCCGTCATTCGGACATTTATTACTTCATGTGAGGATTTTAATTTACGGATTTAGCTGAATTATTAGAACACATGTGTGCATTTGTACAATACACTGGTTGGAAATCTCCGCAGATATTTGCCCTGGAACATTTTCTATTGTATTTAGGAAAAATTATAGAATAAAATTCATCTTTAAAAAATACTCATTTCATTAAATGTATATAAAAATATTGAATGAATGAAATGTGTTCATAAGTCTGCGTAACCATAAAGCTACATTTATACGATAGAGATTAGGGATCACCCGCATTCACAAATCGTGGACCACTAGTTGTTTTATTTCAGATACAAATATCCCTATAATAAAATACACTCAGACAAAAAAAACCTAGCACACCAAGAAGGAGACGTCAAAGAGAAACGAAATTTTACACACGTAATGACTACTTTGATATAAGTA
Source organism: Trichonephila clavipes (assembly GCA_019973935.1). NCBI lineage: Eukaryota > Metazoa > Arthropoda > Arachnida > Araneae > Nephilidae > Trichonephila > Trichonephila clavipes. The sequence continues at coordinate 1,714,758 of BMAU01021215.1, read as the reverse complement.
AACGATTAGAAAATCAAAGAAAAAGAATCATTTATTTCAGAGAAAAAACGGAGGATTTAATACCCTGCTGAACCATCTCTAGCGCGAATGCACGATGCGATACGATTAGGCATTGAAGCATACAAGTTCTGTATGATGTCTTGAGATATTTCGTTCCTTATTTGCTTTAGCCTTGCCTCTAGTTCGTTCAAACTCGTGGGATGCCCAACTCGCAGTTCCAAATGATTCCGATATGCTCGATTGGAGACAAATCTAGGGATCGGATGGGCCAAGTAAGAGTAGTAACAGTGCGGAGACAGTCTTGTGATATCCTTGCCGTGTGAGCCCCAGCATTGTCTTGTTGAAAAATGGCTCCTGGGGGGGGAGCCGTTGCATGAGTGCCAACACATGTGGTTGCAGGATGTCATGAACATACCGCTGGACTGTCATGGTGCCATGGATCAATACTAGAGGCGACCGTGTATTGTAGGCAATGGCACCCCATACCATCGCACCAGCTGTGGGAGCGGTGTGTCGCTGTAAAGCAAAGGCAGGATTGAGGCGTTCACCCCGGGGTTTCCATACACGAACACGATTGTCATCACTGCTGAGATTGAATAATCTGGATTTGTCGCTAAAGACGACCTGGTTCCAATCCGCTGCAGTCCAATTTCCTCGTGCGCGGCACCACTCCAAACGGAGGCGTCGGCGGGTGGGCGTCAAGGGCAGCTCATGTAATGGGCGCCACGGTCCCAAATATCTTTCAGTCAGGCGCCTTCGTATGGCTCGAGAAGACACGGGCTTCTAGTGAAGGTGCTACTTGTGCCTGGATGGCGGCCGATTAAGCAGTTTGCTGTACACGTGCATTTTTTACGATGTGGCGGTCTTCTCGACGACTGGTCTGTCGAAGGCGTCCTGAGCCTGGTTTCCGTGTAAATGACATCTCTGGGATCCACTGACCCCAACACCTCCTCACAACCCAATCAGAGCGGTCTCATTAGCGAGCTACTCGCCTAGCTGACCCCCCAGCTTCCATCATGCCGATGATTCTCCCCCTCTCAAACTGCGACAGCTGCTCATATTGCCTTCGAAAACGGCGTAATGGCATGTCTACCTCAGCTCTTCCTGCTTTGGTTACCTGTTTCATACTCCACGGAAAACGACGTAAGATGCCCTCTACCGGCTATACGTAATGCGCAATCACGTTGCATTTCTAATCATTTGCATATCTCCCCGACATGTACCTCCATTCCAAGTTTCGTTGCGATTCCGCTATTATTTCTTGGTGCGCTAATTTTTTTGTCCATGAGTGTATGTAAAATAACAGCCAAAAAATGTTCAGTTTATTAATATGAAATACTTTTTTACTAGATCAAAGTTATTAATATGCTAATTGCTTTTATTTAAAATATAAGATTATGGGGGACTCGTTGTTCTGATATCTTTGCTACAGGAAAGATGCATATATTCCAAACCTATTTTACCATTTCAATTAAAAATGACTTTTTACAAATAGAAAGCTGTAAAGGAAATTTTAAATGAATTAAAATACAATGAAATAGTAAAATAAGAGCATGAAAGTTGAAAATGATGTTTAAATGTACTTGAGGGCTGGCTGCTATATTCCCACATCAATTATCTGCGATGTTTGTTAGCATTTTGTAATTGAAGGAAATGTTTTAGTTTGATACAAAAGGAAAAATGTCATTAAATACACTAAGTATTACAACAGTTACCTTTAATTCTATTAAACACCTGACTTTTGTAGCATGTTGGAAGTATCAGTCGACATAGGTGTGTTTTGGTAAATCCCGACGGAAGTTAAAAGCCTGACCTTCGGTATTTAACCGTTTTAAGAATGTTTCAAACAAATCTTGGCGTCTGCAAATTGTGCTCCTTGGTGAAAAACAAGTGATAAATAAGATTTTACTTAAATATTCGCAGGAGCAACCTTGTAGTTGGAAGTTTACTTGAGAAAAGCATTTTCTATGCAAAGTTTATTACGTGCTGAAGGAACTACGTCGTATGTATTGCTTTAGTAAATAGTAGTTTTTTGCTTAAGTTTTTCAGTACGTAAATGTTTTCTTTCGCCGATAATTTGCTCGTAAACTGGAACCGTTTCAAGACTTATCTGTGATTTTCCTATTTCTTAACTGCAGAACACTTATCTGATGGAGCGCTGTTTTTTAAAGGAGGGAAAATGATATACAAGTCCTTATAAACTATTTATACTTAAATTAGAAAATATAATCAATATACTCCATGGACTACTCCATGCAAATACAATCCTAAACTATAAAAATGTTAAAAACTCAAATACTTTGTAAGAAATATATAATTGAAAAAGAGTGTTCAGAAATGTTTGAAAATGTAACAATTTTTTTTAGAAATAAAATAATGGAGAGTTTTTTTTTTTGTATTATACGGAATAAAATAAATTTTGTTCCTATTTATATCAAAAAAGATTATCTCACGATTTCTTCACTTTTAGAGGAATATAAGTTTTAATATTCTTTCCCGCTTTTTTATAATATACTTTGAGCAATGAATACGTTTCATTTGCATATTCCATAGAGAAAATATTACAATGTGATAAAAGTTACTTATATTGAATAGTGCATCCTTATTTTAAAACGTATCTGCTGCAACAGAAATTATAGTTCTAATTTCACACAAACTTCTTTAGCTGAAGAAGTAAATATTAGGTTGGGGGAAAAGAAATCCATCATTTTTGCATGAAAATCAAGAATTTATTTAACTTGCTTCCGATTATCCGATTTGGGTCAAATATGCACCGTTTTGTTGTATAATTTGTTGCCATATTAAACGTAGCTTCGTAATGCCTCTCGCATAGAAATTTTGACACTTATTGGTGAAAACATCTAGCAATCGATTTTCACAATCTTCTCTTGATCCCAATTTCTTATCACTCAGGAAGTTTTGCAATGCGAGAAAAAGGTGATAATCGCTTGGTGCCAGGTCCGGACTATATGGTGGATGCATTAAAACTTCCCAACCAAGCTCCCAGAGGTTCTGGCGAGTCACTACAGAAGTGTGTGGCCTGGCGTTGTCCTGATGGAGCCCAACACCTCTTCTGTTGGCCAATTCTGGCCATTTCTGGTCAATCGCTAGCTTCAAACGGTCCAGTTGTTGGCAGTAGAGATCTGAATTTAGTGTTTGGCCATGCGGAAGCAACTCCTAATAAAGGATTCATTTCTAGTTCCATCAAATACACAGTAAAACCTTTCTGGCGGTTAGTCCTGGTTTGGCCACCTTTTGAGCTGCTTCACCGCACTTTTGACCACGATCGTTTTCACACAATATTGTAGTATGTGACCCATTTCTCATCTCCAGTCTACCACTAAAGACCCGCCGTGTAGGGCAGCGATGCACGTTAAATCTGTCGAGAGCTGAAACGTCCTCCCGTTGGTGTGGTAGTTAGGAGAGGGGGGTGCCAGCTCAGGTGTCGTCCACGTCACTTGACCATGGTTCAAAATTACGTGGTCCGTCGCCAAAAGCCCTCGTGTAGCTGAACAGTGTGACGTTAATATTAACTCACTCACTCACTCATCTCCAGTCACCATCCGTTTAAGAAATGGGTCGATTTCATTTCGTTTGGACAAGGCTTTGCAGATGGAAATTCGATCCATCATGTTTTTTGGTCTTAATTGGTGTTGCATTCAAACATCGAGCTTCTTTTTGAATCCAACTTCGCGCAAATGGTTTAAAACTGTTGTATGATAGATCTTTAGTTCTTGGGTGATACTACGACTACTAACATGCTGGTCAATTTCGATTATTTCTGTGATTTTATCGACATTATCGAGAACGGGCCTGCCTGTGTGAGGTGCAGCTTTAACATCAAAAATACTTGAACGAGATCGACGAAAACAAAATTGCTCTTAATTAGCTGTTACAGTATCAGCACTATAAACACCATTCGCAATTTCAGCCACCTGGCTTACATTTTCGCCTTTATCAAACTGTAAAAAGAACCGAATTTTCTCTTTGTTGATTTCCATTTTAACACCCTGTAACTCTCAACTGAATGGACCAAACAAAAAAAGCAAAATAATTTTTTTAGTGTTAAATGTCATCTTGAGAACGAGCATAAATTTGAAATTGTTTGATTGATACTTCACGAGATATCGACACTACAACCGAAAAAATAATGGATTTCTTTTTCCCCAGCCTAATATTATATTTGTGGCAACTGAATTCAAAGAGAATTTTACATTTATATAACCTATATAGGGTGTGACAAAAAGAAATCTTAAACAAATATCAATTATCTAAAATGAAACTTTGATTCTTAGTTATAGTGAAGAGGGTATACTTAGATTAAGTTTTGAAATAAAAAGAAATGATAGTAACCTAAAATTTTCATTTCTTATATTTAAAATTTGTGCGTCGGTTTTTCAATAATGCGTATACTTGTGATAAATATAGAAAACATTGCATAAAAAGTAGCTTAAAAGCGATTTAACTTTCGATCATTTTTTTAGAATACCCATCAAAAGATGGAAGAAATGCATCTATATGTGCCATGTTTCTCGACAAAACTTTATAATAGAAAAAGCAAATTATTGCTAATTGAATTTTTCTTTCTTTGAAAAATTGTCTTACAGCTCAAGAGTTATTCAGAGAGTAACACACACAATTACTAAGGTTTATATCTATATTATTGTTACATTTTAATTAATTAAAGCTTAGGAATCACATAGAACTGCTGTTTCATCTGAAAATAAAACAAGGATGAAAATTTGAATTTTTGGTATACACTCTTGCATAATTATCGGGAAAATTGAGCCTCATAATTCGAGAAAAATGTGATAAATCCCATGATTCTATATAGTAAAAAAAAATAATTTCAATATATATTTCAACATTCATGTATTTTCTTGGAGTAAATTTTTTGGCGCGATCTCTAATATATTTTTTAAAAAGTAATTAAACTTTTACACATTGAAATTTGAGGCTAGGGGAATGAAACCTCTTTTATAAATTGTCATAGCTCAAACTGTTATCTGTTTATGTCAATTTTAAAAAACCGTTTTTCTTTTGTTGTATCTGATTGCAGTTTTAAGTTTTAAAATAAAAAAAAGAAATTATTTATAAATCATCATTAAAGTTTTTTCATCTTTCGAATACAAGTATTAAGAAAGAATGATCTGATATCAAAACTGATTCACTTTTCGGGTTACATTAAAAAAACAGATGCTTAACATAAACAGCATAATTCAACTAGTCTTTTAATTACTTCTCTTTTAATCCTAAGAACAAAAAATTGTCAGGGATACGTTCTACCAAAGACTTTATTCTAAAACTGCTAATTTATTCATTATCTTTAAAATAATATTTACAAAGTAACAGAAGATAGGAAGCGTCTGGAGAAAATAATCTCTGGAAAAAGCTGCACTTTATCATATAGGCGTTGCCCTTGGAAAACAGGTAATTTCTTTTTACTCTTTTAACTCGAGATTTATGTTTAAAAGGCTTTATTTAAAGATCCCGAAATTGCTTTTTGTTAACATCATCCAGATGTCTCGCTTCTTCGAACGGATGTTGTCAAACACCATTACTCTGTTCCAAATCTATGAATGAGTTCCGAAAGGAAGTTAACCTTAGCTATGGTTGTTGGCCGTAAATGAAATCGTTTCACTACGAATGAAGTCAGGAGAAAGCACCTCTCTTTTTCGTAAGGCGCACATTCTTTCAACACTACTCATCTCAGTATCTACAACCTTCAGTAATCGCGCCAATCCCAATATGGCTCTCAACGTCACAAGGTATTTTCACTTTTTGTCGTTACGTTCATTCTTTATACAAGAAAGCGCCATCGCCAAGTCTTTGGTTTTGTCGCCAAATGGAGGATGAGGATGATAATTTGAATTAAACCGAAGTGGTTCTACTAATGACAGAGTTTGTGCTAACTGATTATTTTAATTTTTTCAAAATGGGTTTTAAGCTTTCTTAGCATTTTTTTAATTATAAGAATTTATATTTAATAAAGAATATCAAATGTTTCCAGTAATGAGAAAATCTTCCTGGAGAAATTCTGCTTTCAAACAAAGCTTTCTTTATTCTTGAAAATCAGTTAATAAGCTTGGCAACAATAAATACGATGTGTTTATTTTTTAAAAATTTGAAATATAAGACAGAAAAATTAGGACTTTTAAATGCTTTAAAAGGGGATTAAAATCATAAAAATGTTATTATTGCTAAATGCGTTTGAAATTAAGATTATAAAAAACAGCTAAATGGAGTTTCTCTTTAATTAAATTTAACATAATATTGCTATCATTACACTGTATAAATAATATTTTCAATAAAAAGTAATTTTCGAAAGAGCTATGGAAACAGATGCGCTTTTTAATCGCGAATTTATTATTCAGTCATAACATTCACCTTGATTCTCATACACTCGCCAAGATTCAACATGATTATCTTGTTTTTGCAGTATTCAACAGTATTCACGTATACTCGCAATATTCAGTAGATTCTATGTAATAAGAATATCGATTATTAAGGTTTTAAAATAAATTAGGTTTTTTCATCTGAACTTCTCTTTATTTTAACCTCGATGAAGTTTTATTTTCAAATAAGCATAGACTTTTATCAATCAGTTATTTCTACCTAAATTTTATTTTTAATTTTAAAAACTATTAAACTTATTTAATTGAACATCATGATTTTCATCTAAGCTGTAATAAGTAGCTGTGTAACTCAAAATTATTTTGTAAGGCATTCAGCTTTGGTTTTCAAAATAATTAACGTAATTATTTTTGGAGTAATACTATTTTATTTTAACGTTTGAAAGAGAGAGAGAAAGAGGCGAAGAGTATATATTAAACTATGTTTTACAGTTACGCACATATTTATTTCAGCTTCATGTATTGAATTCAAACATCTCAATTGGAATGAGTTATTTAAAAATGTTAGTTATTTATAAGTTCCATTCAAAAATAAATTATTGATAACTTTTAGCGATTGTGATTTTTTAATGAACTTTTAAACAGTATTTGAAATGAAAGCAAGAAAAAAAATCTTGAATGATTAATTGTTGATACCCTTTCCAAAAACTGCTGAATTAGTAATTGAAAAAAAAATCGAAATATAATTAATAAAGAATAAGAAAATAATGGCTGCTAAAACTAGAAAAAAAATAAATCAAATCAAATGAATTTCTTTTTTCAAACATAATTAAGGATTCGTATTTACTTATCATTACTATAACCTATGTATTGTCATATATTGGGATCATGTTTATCTTTATTAGAAAGAGTAAATGAGAAGAAACTATTGTACGCAATTCTTAAGTTTCATATCCCTTTTTTCTAAAACTATAATCATGTTTTAAAAAATATACGTTTGATTAAAAAAGGATTCTGTTGTAAAAGCAGTTTTATTGTGTAACCTAAATATTAACCCATCGTTATTTCCGCACCCTGTTCTCAGCATCTTAAGATTTTTATTATCGCACTCTATGTCGTTAGTTATCAGTCAAGAGAAACGTATTTTTGAAAATATATTTACTCAGTATTTTTGAAAGGTAACAGAATAAAGATTTCAGTCGATTTTTTTTTTTGGGGGAGGTAAATTAAACACGATTTATTATCTTAAACTTTTCTGTAGATATATTGCTAAAATGTTGCTGAAATGTTAAAATACTTTTTATGGAATGAAATTCGTTAAACAAAGCTAAAAATTATTTTAATCCTAAACTAGGAACTCTTTTATTTAAACATATATTCTTGACCGATATAAACTGGTTTAAATGTATTCTTAAAATTGAGGTAGTTGATAAGCTTATCAGAGTATTCAAATCTGCTAAATTAAACAAATGTACAAAAGAAAAAAAATAGAACAAAAAGTAATTTACTCTAACATACAATAAAATTTGTAAAATCAGTTTTCCCTCCATTGAAAACGTTGAAAAATGCAAAAATAATACTTTAAAAAAAATCTCAGATCCAATCTACGCGAATATGCCTATATATTAAATAGGTTTTAAAAAACGTTTCATTCAAAAGATTTAATTTGTAAGATAAACAAAATAAATTAAAAAGTGACAATTAAAAGAGACAGATAACTGCCAATAAGTAAGTGGTGTTTCAGATCCTGCTAAAAAGTCTTTCGAAGCAAATTTAGTAAATTCATTAAGAATCTTCGCATTAAAATCACTACATAAAAGAATATTTCTGTATATTTTCGAGGGAAAGTTGTAATATATATTAGTATTTTTCACCGTTTGTTATGCATATACAACAGACGTAAGTTTCATTTCTAGTTTAGTTCGTAGGAAAGTTAAAATAAGCTTTGTATAATACACCATTTCTTCAACTTTGAAAGCCTTGGTTTTTTTTTTTAATATAAAATTATAAAATTTTACATTACGAATGGAAATTATATTAATGTTTGCTACATAATCTGATTTTTCTGATTAATTTTTTGTTCCTTCTTACAAAAGGTACAGATCTAGAAATAAGAGCAGCCAAATAAAATCTGAATTTTTCTATTTATTCAACTATTTTCTATTTACTTTATTTTAAACTTTAAAAGAAATAAAAAAAGAGAGAAATTTATTTTTTTAAAAAATTGCAAATGCGAACGAATCCCGGTTTATGATATTCATAGCTACAATTTTTTTACGCATCATTTATCATAAATTTAAATAACTGAGAAATAAATCTTGAACTCTGTTATATTTTAAATTGTTCTTAAAATTCTTGTTTTTATTTTATTTCAAATAATTTCAAACATATTTATAAAAAAAAAGAAAAGAAAAAGGAGATTATATTTATTATTTTGTCGGATCTGCGGAACTTCAAGTAGGCAGGAAAAGTATCACAAATTTAAGATTTTTCCAGTTCACAAGCTTTACTAAGTGGTTTGAACCATATTGTTTGAACTAATAAAGTACTCTTCAAAAACAAAAGAACATAATAAAACTTTGCATTTTATTAAGTTTTATGCTTTGTTATTTTTGTCTAATTTTCATAACTTTACATTCGGTATACATTTCTGGATAATCACAAAATTGCATTCTTATTTTTGTTTGAATAAATAAATAAGAAAGGTATAAAAACCCACTTCCTCTTTGCTAGTATCAATTTATTTTAAGACGATTTTATCTTAAATCTTCTAAAAGCTATTACGCAAAGGTAAATTACACCGCTATTAAATCATTAAGCCACACAACTTTTATTTGCGGTTTTCTTAAAAGTACACTGTAAGTATATATATATATATATATATATATATATATATATATATATATATATATAATATATATATAATGCCGAAAATCTTCCCCACAATAAGATTGATTGATAGAAGAGTTCCGTAGAATGAGAAACATAGCGGGGGTTGCATTCTTCTTCGAAACGTTCTCGTAAGAAGGAAGCCAAGCGTAGGATAAACCGCCAAGCTATTAAAGGCTTTCCTCCAGCGATTCATCACTGGTATATATATGCACACCCCCTAAAACACTCATTCACAATCTTTCTTGTTCTACGTAACCCCGTTGTCTTATATTCAGAGATAGTGCTTTTGAGTTCACCGGCAGAAGGTAATGTTCCTTGTTTTGACTTAGCTAATTTGCATGCTTGATGTGGATTTTCGATCTTTTTAATTAAGCTTGAAAAATAAATTTTGTAAATACGAATAATGCTTTGTGTCTGAGGTTTTATAATAATAATTATCATTATAACAATTATCATTAGTTATCATAATGAAATTAGAATATTATATGCAACAGAAAAAATAATTGATAGGGCTTGATTTTTATTAAAACTGAAAATGATTATTATATAGAGAAATGGTAAAATTTAGGATTATGCGAAATATATTTTAGCCAATAAGATGTTAATGTTTTCATTTAGGTGAGAATTTGTCCCTCTAATCTTTTGTTTGAATATTATAATTTTTTTTATTTCACTATTTATGCTATAATTGCTATTTAAGGGTGAAATAAAATATTTATAAAATCAATGTAATAAACATAAATAAAATAAATAACTTTAAATATAAAGCTTTTCTAATTTTTTAGTGATAGTTTCATTTCTTCAATTGAATACTTATGAGTTTTTAGGTTTAGATTTAAACGACCTTATTTTTTGATTTACATGACTTTTTTTAAAATTAAATAGAACATTCTCATTCCTACTCAACAGCTTTTTAACTATGATGACTTTTAGTTTGCGGTTTCAATCTGTCTCGTGGGAAAATAAATGATTTTAGTTTATGGTTTCAATCTGTTTTGTGGAAAAAAAAACATTTTTTTTTTAAAATTTTATTTGTGTGTGTGTGTGAAGCATTGTTTAAAAAAAGACATTTTTCCCCCTCTCTTTTTCGATTTGCAATTTAAAACTTTTTATTTTGAAGATTCCGATGCTAAAAGGTACACAATACAAGTTTTTCGTTCTATTTTACACTTACCGTAAATGTATTTTACTAAAAAAAATTATTTTACGCATGTTTCATATATTCTCTTTGTTTCATTTTGCAGTTTTATGACATCAAATAACTTTTTATGTAAAACCTTGCATATTTATTCATAAATTCAACAAGGATTTTGATCACATATATTGTAAGAAAATATATGCATTGAACAGCCTTCATAATAAGGTGCTGTAAGTCTTATAAAACGAACAGTTCTTTATTTAACGACAAAGATCCTTCAAAATCCGATTGCTTCCTATTTCAGAATTCTAGATTTTGTTCCCAATCAAAAAGCATAATTCATAATTTTTATTTCATGTCTTAAAATGTTAAGCAAATCTCTGCTTTTTAACCCATTATTGAAAGGATAACTTGATTGTAACGTGGTTACCAAATAAATTTCGGCACGTGGTGTCATGAAGTTAACGAGTGTGATGCTTTGGCTCAGGTTTCATCATTGTGATATTACTTTAGTTCGAAGTTCCGAAGCCCGTCGCCAGTGGTATCATAGCCCTCGCATTGCCTTGCAGACTGACTTTGATTAACAATTAATTGTCGCCAGGAACTCATTACGCACGTTCGGTTCCAGTACGCATAACCAAACTGATCCCGTTTTTGTTACTTAAAATTGTGATGCCCTGTCATCCGCATGTGTTATAATGCTTATGTTAAATTCGTATTACTTATTACAAATATTTTTAGTGTAACTATTTCAATTAAATAAGCCATTCTTAATTAAGATTTTAAAAACACACGCGCGTTTAAATTTACTAATATGTATTTGCATTTGTTAATAATGAGTTTAATTTAATTCTTGCTTATATTTTTTTTATTTATTTAGCAAACGAAAGGTGTAGGAGGAACAAAAATTTGGAGAAGGATTTCAAACATTTCTGCTTCTCATCGTCGACTTGGAAAAGATATTGGAAGCATCAAATTACGAAAGGTATGATATTTTAATATATATTTTACAAAAGCAAGAGAATATAGTAGTTTAGCTTTAAAAAATTACTCACTAAATTTTGCATGCTTTTTTCCTGAACTTCAATATTTGAATTTCAATTGTGATATGGTTAAATGTAGACTTAAATACGGAAAATTCAGAAACTTTTAGAGTTACACATCAATACATTTTATTCGAAAATCGCTTGGATTCTATAAAGTCAAATAAGTCACTCTATAATAAGTCGCTGTTTATATACCTTTGAGAAATAAGTTGTCGTTTGTTAAAAGGTAACACAAACAAATATATTGCATTCTTTGAAATCTCGAAACTAACTTAAGAAATCTTAACTACAAAATATAGTTGGTGGTGATGTGGAGGCCGCAACGAGTATTGATAATCTTTTAAATAATTATAGGATTAATTATGATGGTGTTTGAGTATATTAAATCACGTAATTGTAAATAGTCTTCATGTTTTTTTTATTTTTTTGCATAGGTAGAAAATATGTATTGTTTTTCAAACTATTTTGAATATGTTATCTATTAATTTTCATCAATCAAACTTAACTTGATTTTTACAGCAGTTAATCTCCTCAATGAAGTAAATCAAAATTTATAACTAAATTTTGAGATTAAAGTATTCTCAAGAGATCAAAGTATTTTGTTTCGTTAAACTTTCCTGTACAGGAGAACCTGTTTTTGTGTGGTCCTTTTTTATGCGATTTTATTTTTGTGTGACCGCATAAAAAAAAATCCTGCAGTATTTCGACGAATTGGCTTGTTATATGTAAGAATTCATGAAATTTTTGAACATTTTTTTGTGCGGTTATTTTTATGCAGTCTTTATCAACCGCACAAAAGCAGGTTCAACTGTAATTGATTTGATCGAATCATTACATGATTTGTTTAATATATTAATCGCTCAACTTTTCGAAATTCCTGCGGGGTTTGAACCTGAATAAAGTATGTGACTGCAGGGTCGATAATTTTTTTTGCAATGTTCTCAAACCTAATTCATTTTTCATATTTTTTTTTTGAATAATAATTATACCATTTCATTTCTTATGCTATTGCTTGTATAAATTCTCATTTACTAATAAGTAAATGTTTAGTACGTGTAAGTCAGATAAAGTAATAACATCAAATCCTGATAACTCTTAATCTAGCATGATTATTTTAAAACCTATTTTTCAACCGATATATCATGAATTCGTTTGGCATGATGTATCATATTTTGTTGGAAAATTTTTATCAACTTCTGAAGAAATATGAGTATAAACATACATATTCTTAAGACACATTATTTTTTGCAGTTGATTTTTTCATGCCATGTGTTAATTCCCGGAAATAAAGGTCAAAATAAAGCAACATAAATTCCTAAGACTGTTTTGTCCGAAGCACATTAAGACAAGCTGTTTAAATCTACACAAGGAGTCAGAATAAATCAAAAGAAAGTTCTTGAAGATAAAATAAAGACTTTGAAAAGTGCCTTTACAGAAACAAAATCTTCTGTAAATGATAATGATGATATTTTTGATGGTTGTTGATGCATTAAGTACCTACAAAAATCCTGAAGCATTGGACATTAAGCGATGTGCAGATAGTTGGAAGGGTAACAGCTCTTCAACAAAAAAGGTGATTGTGGATCCAGAGCATGATTTCTGGTGATGCATGATAGCTGCACGTTAGATCGGATTTAATTGTACTAATCCAGAGCCAAATACATTAATAAACTCACGAGTTTCCCGCTTAGTTTTAATTTCTGTTATTTTTTATGTATTCAAAATATGAGCTAGTATTTACTCTTCTTGATTATCGTAATGAATTGTTGTTTCTGTTCGATTATTATTTATACTTGTTACAATCAAATCCTTATGTATGTATTTAGGTAATAAAATGCTCAGTGTCGTATACAGGAGGAGATAAAGCCCCCTTCATTTTTACTGTAGAAAATACCCCTCGGGGCTTTTGTGTTCGGGATTTTTAGGATAGTACTCCTTCCCTCATAAGAGGTCTGTGTATGTCATTGAAAATACTGTGTCTTGGAAAAAATGTGATTCTTTCAGTTTTAATTTGCATCTGTCATTTTTCTCAAAAGAAAAGGCCATCTCTCAATCTCATTTATAATTTTTTCTACGTTTATCGAATTAATCTAGAGATCTTCTGCTAAATGAATAACACATTATCTATGTTTGTCTTGCAGATGGCGCTAGAGGTGTTGAATTGGAAACAAGATGAAACAAGATTTGTGATGGCTGGTAAACTAATGTTTACTCAGATCACAGACTATCCTTGGAACAAAAAGGGCAGGACTGTAAAATTTGCTCCAGTTCATGCACTACTAATAGCTCTTGGCAAGCCTAATTCAAATTACAGACCCGAGAGCTCTGCAGTCGACAATCCAGTTCTATTTCCCAAAAATACAGGCATCCGGGATGCCAGTTTAGTACTCATGAAGGAAAAGAATGGTCGCTTTGTAGTAGTAAGAGTAAGTTATCACTTTTTCATTACTATTTTAAGCTTGCGTAAGAAGTGTAGTATTGTAAGAATAACCACTATATTAATCTTTCCGCAAAGAATTAGATCACTTTAAATAATTGAAACTTATTCTAGGTTAATCGTTCCTCTTTATAAAGGTTTTTATTAATGTAAACATGCATATTGTAAAAATATTTTTACAATATTATACCGTGTTTCTTTTTATTACATTATGTGAGTTTTGAATTGCCAAAGGTAGTATCATACACGAGCAAAAGTGAATTCCTCATTTTTAACATCTTTCCAAGTATTTTAGCAAATAGCACATATATATTTCGAGTAAAGTTTAATAAAAAATTTCGTTGTGTATAAACGAAGAGTTTACGAGTAATCAGTCTAAACGCAGGATTTCTGTGCTTTGAGGTGGCCACGGTAACCGACTGGTTATGGGCGCGAACTCATTGAAGCAAACGTGAATTTGAGTCCTGGTGCCGTTGAAGTCCCATCGTGTAGAGGAGTTGATGCTCGTTAAATATGTCAAAGGTCAAAGTCTTCTCGCTTTGTGATGTGGAAGTTTGGAGAGTGGGGTGCCATCTCAAGTATATGTTCACCAATCCCCCCCCCCATGCAATTTCAAAGGATGACGTTAATAAAAAAAATCAAATCAAGTATGCGCTTTGAGTCATTTCGCTATCTTCAGTAAGCAAATATTGTGGGAGGCATGTGAATTCGATAGAGAATTATTCTAGATGTGATTTTTTTTAAATATGATTTCCATAACATATATTTTTAAAATGTTTTTCCGTTTTTCTTTGATATCTCTAACTGGAATAAATTCCCTAATTTTTAGAATATTTAATAGTACATTCCTGTTATTTGTATTCAAATGTTCGGCCTACTAAATTGTATCCTTTTCGTCAAAGATCCCAAAGTCACTCCAGTTTAATCCAAGCCGGGTAATTCGTAAACCATTCTGGTGCAGACCATGGCAGGAAGTAAAAATATCGCTATTAATTCTTCTATGACATTAATGTTAAATAAGTGCTTCATATATTTACGCTTTATTACTAAAACAGTATAAATATATTTTTTTAATTCCCTCCAAAAGGAAAATAATATTTAAATCTATTAACGTTTCAGGGTCTATACGATGAGTTTTTCTGTATTTTATTTTGCTCTTCAATACTTGGGGTGTGGCCGCGGTAGCCGAGTGGTATAGGTATCGGATCGTGGCTTGCCTTGTCACGAGTTCGAGCCCAGTACCACTAAAGACCCGCCGTGTAGGGCAGCGATGCACGTTAAATCTGTCGAGAGCTGAAACGTCCTCCCGTTGGTGTGGTGTGGTAGTTAGGAGAGGTGGTGCCAGCTCAGGTGTCGTCCACGTCACTTGACCATGGTTCAAAATTACGTGGTCCGTCGCCAAAAGCCCTCGTGTAGCTGAACAGTGCGACGTTAATATTCAATCAATCAATCAATCAATACTTGGGGTGGCCACGGTAATCTAGTGGTAAAGGTAACGGACTCGTGGCGTGGCCGCGGTAGCCGAGTGGTATAGGTATCGGACCGTGGCTTGCCTTGTCGCGAGTTCGAGCCAAATACCACTAGACCCGCCGTGTAGGGCAGCGATGCACGTTAAATCTGTCGAGAGCTGAAACGTCCTCCCGTTGTTGTGGTGTGGTAGTTAGAAGAAGGGGGTGCCAGTTCAGGTGTCGACCACGTCACTTGACCATGGTTCAAAATTACGTGGTCCGTCGCCAAAAGCCCTCGTGTAGCTGAACAGTGCGACGTTAATATTCAATCAATCAATCACATTGACTCGTGGCCGGCGTATCATGAGTTCGAGCTTAGAACCACTAAAGACCCCGTGTAGGGAAGAGATGCACGTTAAATCTGTAGAGAACTCATACGTTCTCCCGTTGGTGTGGTGTGGAAGTTAGGAGAGGGAGGGTTCTCGCTCAAGTGTCGTCCTCGTCACTTGACCATCGTTCAAAATTACCGAGATCCATCGCCAAAAGCCCTCGAGTAGCTGAATAGTGTGACGTTAATATTCACTCACTCACTCAATACTTGGGAACGAGCTTTGATTATTTCTGCCTATACAAAAATTTTTTTATGTAAATTGTAAAAAATTATTTAACAAAATACAATAAATTTTCTATGCATCAAATTCAAGGAGAAATATATTTGTTTGTTTGCAGGACCCTTTGTATCTTGGAAACTGTGTGATCAGCTGCGATTCAGAGAATGAAGATGTTTTTGAAATTCAAGAATATACTACAAAAGAAGCCTACTTATTAAAAGTAAGAAATACTTTTTTTTTAAATATAATATTGAAAAGAGAAATCATAACCTCTCAGTAACTAGAAAGCAGTTCTGTGAAGGCTTTTGAATTTGAAGTAATTGTTTATCTCAAAAACAGACTGTTAATAAAAAATTTTTAACTCTAATTTAAAAAATTGTTAATTGAATCGAAGTTTTTCAGAAAATTACAATGTGCTTTGAAGTTTAAGTTATTTTTTTGTGATTAAAGTGTACATCTAGGATTTTGCATGAATAAGATTAAAATTTATAAGAAAGTTTGCTTGACTGTGTTATAAACAGGGTAGAATGGAGAAGCACGTTAGCTTTTTGCTGAATACTTTGATGTTTAAATGCTTAAAGGGATTTTTTGATATTTGATTGCCTTAGTTTTCTTAAAGAGAACTGAATTTAATGTACCGTAAAATATGGTGTATAACGTGTACTTTTAACACAAAAAACAAGATCGGCATTTAAGGGGGCGCGTTATATGCCGAGTATAAAAATGAGAGCTTTAAAAAAATGAGTATTAAAACAAATTTAGACTTATACATCAAAATACTGTTTATTTAAGAGAAATAACATACCTTATGAACTTTCATTGTTGGATAACATGAAAAGGCATTCTTTTTTGACAGTTTTAAGGCGAATAAACGTACACTGTTTCTTGTTACAATTAATCCATTCAGGCGATTTTCTAGGACCCAGTTCGCAACACTTTCTTTTAGAATAGGTCATTTCGTTACTCTTTTACTTAAAGCACATTTCTTCTTTGACATGTTAATTATTGTCATTTCATTTTTTCCCACTCCCTTATGAAGCTTTCGCCAATATCAAGCATCCTTGCTGCAGCGCGATTTCCATTTTCTTTTGCAAATTGAATCACTTAGATCTTGAAACCGCCACTGTGTTTTGCTTCGTTTACCAGGACCCATCTTTACTGCTCGCTTTTTGAAGCGTATTCAATATTCATAGTATTGAATATACTACAGACAGCGAGTGTAATAAGTCTCAGGCTGGTTCTAATTCATTTCAAAATTAATCGTCCGCCCCGTACATCACATGAAAGGGGGAAAAGGAATAATTGTTTATAGAAAAGCTTAGGAAAAATCCAGCCATGGCGCTGATTCGGTCTCCCCCTCCCTTCTTGCACTTAAGGGTTGTATAGTTCTAGAAGTATACTATTTTTTCAAAAGAGAGTCTGGAATGATTCATCCAATAAATAATGACTTCAAAACATAAGAAAATTGCTCACGTACATTTCAAATTTTTTCGTAAAAAAGGTGGTGCGCGTTATACGACGAATATACCTAAAAATTAAAATACAGCTTTAAAGTATAGGTGCACGTTACACGCCGGATTTTACGGTAGTTTTCTTAAGAATAAGTTGGTTTCATTATTTTATGTAATTCAATAATAAATATTTAATATTTTTCTCTTTTTACGAAAATTCCGCTCATAAAAATTCTTTTTAGGGTGAGACGAAGAAGGATACCAAGGAATGGCTACGACAGTTGAGATACCATGCTAAGGATTTGGGATCATGGAGAAAACGAAGAAATGCCTTGGCAAATATTATGATAAATGGAATGATACGTCAGTGAAAAGCACTTACTTCAAAAGTATTAAAAAGACAGTTGTGCTCATTTACTGGAAATGTGATATAGACACCTTTCGAATTTGGCACCTAAAACATTTGGATTTGTTAGTATGTGAAAGTATTAGCTTTTTTTTACAAACTGAACTTTTTTTATGAGTGAACTTGTACACACAACTGAAAAGGATGGATGCAGCCATGAATATTTTTTATTGTTCCTGTTCATACAGTTTTCAAATCTCATTTACTGTTAAGTCCTTCCTATCTGTGATGTTAACATTCCATGATTTTAGAGGCAAATAAGGCTTGATCTTTGATAGCAGTTGATGATGAAACTCTATAATCTTGGATCTAGTCTTTTCTTTTTATTATACTTTGTAAATGTTTCGAACTAGTTATTTGATGAAGCCTAGGTTGGCCTTATGTGTTTATAGATATATATTTACACAAATGCATAAAGAACACAAATTAGCTTTGGAAACAAATACTTAATATGAAAGCTAAGGTATTTAGATACTTTTGTGCATTTCAATGTGAATAAACTGTCATTAGTCTTATATCATGTTGTGTCAGTTAAATAAATATATCATCTGAAAACTGAATATTGCAATATAATCGTATTTTTCAAGGAATTCTGTTACTTTATGAATTTGATCAATTCATGTTGAATGCAATGGAATTGTATATTTTCCACTAAATTATTTGTTTTGAAAGAAAATAAAAAGATTTGCTTTAACCTATACAGATAAATTTATTGACCACGTTATTTGCTAATTACACATATATCGACGTAAAATTAATTCTGTGTTGTAGGACAATTCATTTTGGTGTTGTAGGAAAAATTAGGGAAGGTGCAATTTAAAGGAAATAAAAGAATTTATGATTAGCAGAGAATTTTTCTCATTTTGAAAAAAAGGTAATATAGCATTTAATCAGTGGCGTAACGTACACCCTCGCATTGCTGGGGGCCCAAGGCCTGACTGACAAGTGCGTGAGGCCCAAAAACTGAACTTTGCAGGGGGTACTAATGTTTTCCGTTGCGCTACTGGATTTGATTTTAATTAGAACTTATTAGTCACCATGACACCTACCTGATTCCAAATTCAACTAACGAAACAAAGTCAAAAAACAGTATTTTATTCGTATTTAAGCCTTTAAAATATATAAATAAAACGGACCTTAACACATCCGAAAAAGGTTTAATTTCTCGCTCAACTGAAAAGCTATGAGCTTTCGGACCTCAAATCGGATCTTTCAAACGACTGCAAAAAACCATAGGGAGGCCCGCGCGATACGGGGGTGTACATTACGTAGCTGTGAGTAAGCTTAGAAATAAAGCATTTTATTTTGAAATTTGTACTGCTACATTTAATTGGGTTGAGACGAGGGGAGATTCTTGCGCATTCGGAAGAAAACAGAATTGACACACGATTCTTGGCGTCCACCTGAGACAGTTTTTGACGTTTCAGAGGTGTCAATGACACACGTAATGAGTGACGTTTCCTAAATGTACTTTTTTCTCAAGAGGTAAATAAGGCCTTGAAGTTTCCATCGATGAAGTATAAATGGTGTACCAATTCAAATCTTATTTTCATCATTCGACAATGGTTCAAAATTACAAGTATCCTCATCAATAGGCTATTACAGTTTTAACAAGACGTAAATTAACTTCATTTTTTCGATTAAAAGTATCAAATTTAATTTAGAATTCGTATTTTTTTGCCAATAATTAAATACGACATTTGTTTTTTTAAAAAATAAGTCTATTACATGCACGTCTAAAAAACTGAACAAAAATTAAAGCTACTTAATTGAAGTGATCAAACTAATAATTGACCACAAAAAAGTAAATATTCGCGCCAGCAACAAAAAATGTGCTACCTTACATTGTCGCACCCCCCCGTTACGTCGAGTGGACCAATCATCACTCACGTAACAGCCCGCCAATAGTGTAGGGATGGCGATCTGAGATCGATTAATCGATGTCTCGGACCAAAAAAATCGATTTTTAAATCGATATTTCATCCTAGAAAATCGACATTTGATTTTTTTTTTTTTCTGTTTTGGTAAAAACCATAAAATATTAGAAACAATTAGTTGAATGTACTATTTTAAAAACTCGTAATATTTCGGTGTTGGTGGTTAAAGGGTTAGTTACTCAAAAACTCGCGAGATGCCTGTATGCTTAGTTTCCTTCGTCTCTCTTTAGTAAATAATAAAAAAAAGTTACGCTTGTAATCTTTGACTTTTTGTATTTGTTAATATTGCGTCATTTGTTTATGCCTTGATTGACTGACTGTCGTAATGTACTGTGATTAGCGAAATATTCGTTTTTATGCAGTATTTGTTACGAAATAATAAGTAATTGAGGGTAAGTAAATCGCTGTAAGTATCATGGGATCATCTGTTCCTTGTGAGCGCCTTTTATCGATAGCCAGCAACATCGCACTTGGATCCCACTAGACTTGACAGACTGTTGCTTTTTAAAAAGTTTATATATACATATACACTGCTCAAAATAATTAAAGGATATTGCGGTTTTAGGTGGATCTTGTGGCTGGGAAACTTTTTAGCTGATTGATACATGGTCGACAGACGTAGTAGTTTATATGAGAATAAATTAAACATGTTTGGCAGAAAAAAATGCATTTTATTGCGCATTTGTGTACAAAAGGAAAAAAACACAATTTGTGCACATGAGAAAAAAAGAATAAGTAAAGGTGTTTTCTTCAAAGGAAATCATTTTCAGTAGGGGGTATGGTTTCCACGGAAGGCCAGCAACGTTGAGCACCTTTAAGGCATGGAATCAATGAGGCTATTAATCACGAGTTGGGGTATTCTGTCCCACTCTTCCGGAAGAGCTCTTTCCAGTTCTTGGAGAGTTTGTAGGGGTGGTTGGCGGTCAGCAACTCGTCTTCCTAGAGCGTCCCAAACGTGCTCTATTGGATTCATGTCTGGAGAACACGCTGGCCATTCCATTCGTGCGATTCCTTCCTCGAAAAGGAAATCCTTCACCATTTTAGCACGATGTGGCCTGCAGTTATCGTCCATTAAAATGAAGTCATCTCCGATTGCTGCAGCGTAAGGGATTACAATAGGTCTGAGGATCTCATCCCTGTATCGGGGAGCAGTCAGAAATCCATCTCGAATGATGTAGAGGTCTGTGCGCCCGTCAATGGAGATGCCACCATACATCAACACTCTCCCACCGCCAAATCTGACACTTTCGTGCACCAACGCAGGATTATTCCTACTGCCACGGTCCCTCCAGATGAAAATACGCCTATTATCGGGTTGAACAGAAAAATGGGACTCGTCAGAAAAAAGAACACTGCTCCATTCATTTCTCCTCCAGTTCACATGCTCTGTTGCCCACTCCCTGCGGTCGCGATGATACCTTGATGTTAGTCTAACACATACCATCGGTTGGAGAGCATACAGACCTACACCATGGAGCCGGTTTCGGACAGTCTGAGTTGAAACCCTGGTGCCAGTAGCCAAGCGAAGGTGTTGTTGGAGAAGAGTAGCGTTCATATTTCGGTGTCTCCGAGCCGTTAACACTAAATAACGATCTTCATTGGGCGTTGTTGCCCGTCTACGACATAGGTAGAAAAAGCCGATTCTGCTGTAAAGGCGGTGCAGGCGGTTGCAGGCGGTTGTAGGCGGTTGCAGGTGGTTGCAGGCGGTTGTAGGCGTTGTAGGCGGTTGTAGGCGGTTGTAGGCGGTTGTAGGCGTTGTAGGCGGTTGTAGGCGGTCGACGGCAGTGCAGAGTTGAGTTGTTTCGTTCCTACTGACGAGTTGAGTTGTTTCGTTCCTACTGGCGAGTTGAGTTGTTTTGTTCCTGCTGCCGAGTTGAGTTGTTTTCTCCTGTTGAGTTGTTTCGCTCATGTTGCCGAGTGGAGTTGTTTCGTTCATGCTGCCGAGTTGAGTTGTTTCGTTCCTACTGACGAGTTGAGTTGTTTTTCTCCTGCATTGGCTTTGATTTTCGAGTTGAGGGGGCGAGTTGAATTGTTTTTTTCTACAGCTAAGTTGAGTTGTTTTTAAAAAATGTGCACAAAAAATGGAAGTATGGGAATATTAAACGTGCTCATGGCGCCACCTATTGATTAAAATGTACACTAATTATAGATTTTAAAATGATTGAAATAAATAACGCTCAAATAAAAAAAAAATCCAGATTCAAACTCACGGCCTCAGATCAAAATGTCTCCACAGGACAATAGTTTTTCAGTTACGCTAACCATTATCCTATGAAGGCATACAGACCTGAAGAAAACTTATGTTTATAATCTCATGAATTTAATTTTGCAGGCGAAGCAGACGGCGACATGTTTTAAAATCATTTTCTTGATTAAAATGAAATAAAAAAATATTTAATTTATGTTATTTTAAGAATGTGTAAATTTTTATTCAGTATAATGATTACATACACACACAGTAAAGATACAAAGTAAATTGATTATTCAGAAAAATGTGCCGTAGTATACTCGTCATCAGCGTGAACGGGTTACGATTTAACTTGTTTTAGCTTGTCTGATCTTGATTCTACAAGACGGCGACTGAATTCTACGTCAGAAATTATCTCAATGCTTAGAGCGGATGAATACATTGCTTTTAACCACTCAGCGAACGCCGCTCAAGTGTAATTCGGTCAATATGCGTTAGACCCTTATCACATTTTAGTTCACAATTCATTTCGTTTGTTAGTATTGCGGTGGGCTGTATTCAACAAGAAAAAATATGGTGATGTCTGAAACACATAGTGAAAAACGAAAGTTTGGAAAAGCCGGGGAATCTTCTGTAAATAAGAAAGCCAGAAGAGAAGTTTCAAAAGTAAGTAACAACATTAAATAAATTTAATATGTAATTTTTATAATGTTTTTTACACATTTCTGATCTTTATTAATTTTGTTATATTATTTTCAGAAGTATGGAAAATTTACCGAGGATTGCATACCAGATGGAGTATTTCCAATTGGAGATGATGTTTTTGTCTTTGCAAGCACCTATTATGATTCCGCATCAGTACACATAAGACGTTTCAAGAAATATGGCAAAACATACTACCCAACTCCCGAGGGAATAACATTAGACCCACGGTGGATCGAATATATCATGCGTAAAAAGAAAGTGCCGGAATCACTGGAGGAATTACCAAGTGGACTTTTCCCTCCTGAACGACACATTCAAATAACTAGTGAGAACTTCATTGATTTTACTTTCAAGCGCATTAAATACAGTCCGGATAAAGAGCCCACTTTTAAAGAAATAACCATATCCCGAGAGCAGTGGGCTGAAATGATTAAAAATATGGTGCTATTGAAAATGCTGCTATAGACAATATGTTTCAGTGTATGGACTTTTTAACTGCATATAAAACCTTCTGCGAAGGCCCATAGAAAATACATTACCTTCTTCTTTGGATGTTAGTCTGGGTCAACAATACTTGACGCAAATTTTGAAAAAATCTATTTGTAGCCTCCTGAACGAAAAAGGATTGAAACAGCCTCAGACTTTCGCTGAGGAGTTATGGGGGAATCGCGAAGAAACATTTAATTCACATGTTTCATCACTTGAAGCTAATGAGATAGCTGATTGTTTTTATCATAATCTTTTTTGAAAATGAACACTTTTATTGTTAAAACCTGTACATTATGTAACTCAAGAATTTTTAAAAAATCTTCGCTTGGATATTATTTTAAGAGAAGTAAGAGACATGTTATGTCCACCTGATTGTGTTTTGAATACTATGAGGATTTTGTTTAAAGATTTTTGTAAGATTCACACAATATTTTGTTTTTATAAATTTGAATAAAATTCTTTTTTTTATATGCTGAATTTGAGTTCTTATTATTTTTATTGTTTGTTAGTTTAACTTATGTTGAAATCGTTTCACATCTTAAAAATAAATAAGAGTATTTTTAAAGAAATTATCAAAGTATGTACAAGTGATATTTTAAATGTATTTCATATGAAAGTGAGAAAATTTATGCTCATGTTTTTATACATAAACTTTTTGCCTTTCCCAAAAAGTATATAATAATATAACTATTCATTGTAATAGTCATTCAATCAAGTTCTTTTCATCGGTAACAATGCATCAAGATTTAGCAGCGTTTTACGAAAATCCTGAAGTTCCAAATAGCTTCGGGGGTGTGGAAGCATTACATCGCTCTGTAAAAGGGAAATATAGTAAAAAAGATGTGAAACATTGGTTATCGCAGAAAGATGCTTACACTCTTCATAAACCTGTTCGACATAAGTTTCAGCGGAATCGAGTGTTTGTAAGTGATATTGATCGTCAGTTTCAAGCGGATTTAGTTGATATGCAATCTTTAGCAGAATTTAATAAAGGGTATAAGTATTTGTTAACTTGCATTGATTTATTTTCAAAATTTGCTTGGGCAGTTCCTCTGAAAGATAAATTTGGAAAAAGTGTAAAGTCTGGGCTAGAAATTATTTTTAAAGAAAGGAAGCCTAAAGTGTTGCAAACAGATGCCGGTAAGGAGTTTTTAAATAAAATAGTTCAAAATTATTTAAAAAATCTGAATGTAAATTTTTTTTTTTTTTACAAATAACGAAACAAAAGCTAGCATTGTTGAAAGGTTTAATCGGACATTAAAAACAAAAATGTGGAAATATTTCACTGAATTTAACACTAAAAATTACATCGACGTCATTGATAAATTAATACACAGTTATAATCACTCGTATCACCGTTCAATTAAAATGGAACCTGTTTCTGTAAGTAGACATAACCGAAAGCAGGTATTAAAAAATTTATACGGTGGTCTAAGAAATGAGAAACCTAAAGCCCCTAGATTTAAAATTGGTGATATTGTACGCATTAATAAACAAAAACTTCACTTTGAAAAAGGATACGAACAAAACTGGAGAAGAGAACTTTTCATAGTTTTTGAAATCGTGCAAAGAATTCCGATTGTTTATAGATTAAAAGATTTACAAGGTGAAGAGATTAAAGGTACTTATTACGAAGCAGAATTACAAAAAGTTGTCGACTCTGGTTTCTACCCTGTAGAGAATGTTATCAAACAAAGAAAAAGAGGAGGAATCACTGAATATTTTGTTAAATTTTTAGGCTATCCTGAAAAATTTAATGATTGGGTGACTGATATTCAAAAAGTATAAATAGTTAAACTTTTTTATTGCCAACTCATTTTCAAAATGTCTTTCTACGTAACATTACCTTCTGATAGTTCTATGCATTTCTTTCCAGAAAACAAAATATCTCATTTCAAAACTCAATTACCCTCTCCTGTTTGTTTAAATGGTGAATGGGAAGTGGGATTGTCTGAAATAATCTACCCTCATTCTTGGCTTAACGTAAATGAAACTAACAATTATTTTCTATACAAAGCTGGTGACGGCAATATCTCTTCAACTGTTAAGCGAACAATTGATGTGGGTTGTTATGAAACAATGTTAGATATTATATCAGCCGTACAACTTGCTTTACCCAAAAATCCTAATCGGTTCACAATAATTTACAATAAAGCAACAAAACGGGTGAAAATTAATGCAGTTCAAGGTAGCAGCCTTCACTTAGAGAATTTAGGCGAATTGTTAGGATTCAAACGCAATGCAATTATAATAGGTAACATGAAAAGCGAATTCGTTGCTGATGCATGGTCTAATTTTTCAGTTTTTTACGTTTACTCCGATCTAATTTCACCCCAAATTGTGGGGGATACACAGGCTCCTTTATTGCGAATCGTTCGCACTAAAGGTAAAGACGGGGAAACGATTAGTCAATACTATGATAGACCTCAATACTTACCTTTGGTGAGACACTCGTTTCAAACTATTCAATCTGAACTGAGACTCAATTCTGGTGATTTTGTTCCCTTTGAAAGAGGTAAAGTGATCATAGTGCTTCATTTTCGCATGAGGCAAATACTATAAATAAAGCAATGCATTTCTCATACCCTCATTTGGAGATAAAAGACCAAGATGAGTGTACCATACGTTTGCTGTACTAAAAGATTTGAAGACCATTATGCAGGTCAAATAGGTTCGGGTCTGACTCATTACAAGGGCATTAATTTTCAAAAGGGTTATGGAATCGGAGGAATATTTCGTCGATTGTTTAGAGCAGCTTTACCTTTTTAGTAAAAGGAGGTAAAACTATTGGAAAAGAAGTATTAATGACAGGGAGTCGTGTTGCCTCTGATGTATTGTCAGGAGAAAATTTTAAAGAAGCTGTAAAAACAAGAAGCAAAGAAAGTGGAAAAAAATTAGCTCAGAAAGCTATTGATAGAGTTCAGTCTATGGTAGGAAAAGGACAGTATAAAAGAAAGCGTAAGAAACAGAAAAAATTCATTTCATCCAAAGCACGTAAAGTGAGTGTACGTGACATTTTCGACTCGTAAAAATGGCATTTATTCTTAAAGATTCTCCTGAATGTGTTAAATCTGAATTGGAACTTTTCAACTTACCAGGAACTCAAACAGTTATTCAAGATGGGCAGTGGAAACAATTTCATCCTCTTTCTAACGTTTTCGATAATGCACCTGTAGAATTTCACATTTCCGGAAGTGCAGAAGATTACATAGATCTCAGTCAAACACAATTATACGTAAAAGCGAAAATAGTAAAAGTGGACAATACGCCTATTACTAAAGATGATACTATAGGACCTGTGAATTTATTTCTACATTCACTATTTTCTCAAGTAGATGTATCCTTAAATGATCGCGTGGTTTCCAATTCCAGTAATACATATCCCTATCGATCTTATATTGAAACTCTCTTAAACCATGGATATGACAGCAAAACTTCCCAGTTAACGGCTGAACTATTTTACAAGGATTCTGATGATGGTCTCAAGAAAAGAACCGAATTTTTAAAGAAAGTGCAACTGTAGACATGATTGGTTGTATACATTCGGATTTATTTCATCAAGATCGTCTTTTACTCAATTTAGTGGATTTGAAAATAAAATTAATACGAAGCAAGCCCGAATTTTGTTTACAAGGATCTGAGGGATTTAAAGTTGTTTTGGATCATGTTTCTTTATTCATACGAAAAGTTCGTGTGAATCCTGGAGTTATTCTTGGTCATGCGAAAGCACTGGAAAAAACAAGCGCAAAATATCCCATTAACCGAGTTCTGTGCAAAGTGTATTCGATTCCTAAAGGAAGCATGTCTTTTATTCAAGATAACATATTTTCAGGCCAAATGCCAAAAAAACTTTTTGTAGGATGTGTAGATAATGAAGCTTTTCACGGAGCATTTTCAAAATCTCCTTATGAGTTTAAACATTTTAATTTAAATTTTATTGGAGTGTATGTGGATGGACAACCAGTGCCTCACAATCCATTAGAACTCGATTTTTCTAAAGATCAATACATACGGGCCTATCAAACTCTATTTGTTGGGACAGATCGAATGGGTCAAGACAGAGGTATATTTATTTCTAGAAAAGAATATAAAGATTCAAATACATTGTTTGGATTTAACCTCTCACCGGATTTATGTTCTTCAGGAGAACATTTAAGTCTGATAAAACATAGCAATTTGCGATTAGAATTAAAATTCAGCAAATCTTTAGAACAAACCGTATGTGTTATCGTTTTTGCCGAGTTTGAAAATTTAATCGAAATAAACAAATCGAGAAATATCTTGTATGATTTCGGAAATTAAAGAATGGATGGAATGCAAATGTATACAGTTTTATCTCAAGAGAAGACAACGTCCCCCTATTTTCAAGGTGTTTATTCTAGAGATACGCTCCCTCCTCTGGAAGAAAACATGTGTGCTATTGTGAATTCTGATGACTCATCACAACCTGGAACACACTGGTTAGCATTATTTGTAAATGATAAAAGAGAATTAGAATTTTATGACTCGTTTGGACAACCTCCTGTATTCTATAACATTAGTACTACTACCTATTTAGATGTATTATGGAATTCTAAAGTGTTTCAATCACCAACATCTAATGTTTGTGGGCAATACTGTATTTACTTTTTATTCAAACGCAGCCAAGGCTATTCTATGCATTATATTTTGAATCAATTGTATATAAATGATTTTCAAATGTATCAATTTGTAAAGAAACGATATGGTGTAAGATTTGTATTTAGAAAATAAAAAAATGGAATGAAACTAAATATGTGTGTGTCTTTTATTTTCTTTATTTTTTTTTTTTTTTCTATTTTCTATTTATATTTTCTTATGATAATTTTTTTCTTCTAAAAAAAAAAATTAATATTTTTCTATGTTAAATTTCTTTTTCTCTCAAAAAAAAATTTTTTTTTTTCTATGATAAATTTTTCACCCAAAAAGATTAATATAATTTTATTTAATTATATATTTGAAACTTTTAAATTTTATCAAATAAGTATATTTTCTTCAGCAAAAGAAAACTGTTCAAATCATAAAGAGACAACTGAGACAATTTTTTTTTAATCAAATGAGTATCATTTATTTCAAAGTTTCAACCATGCATTTCTGCGAGCATACATTATTGGTTTCTTAATAATTTTGTTATTCTGATACAATTTTTTATTTACATCTAGATTTTTCGGTAAATTTACATCATTCAAAGCTCTTAAAAATACATATCTTCCTTCAGGTGCTGATTTTCGATTCCGTAGAAAATCATTCACGAGGAATGCAATATTGCTTCCTGGAATAACAGTGTTTTTGTAAATAATTTCACCATCAGAATTCCAACTGAAAGATTCTTGAAGCTTTAAAAACTGGAAAATATTTTTTGCTTTTTCTTTATACCTAGCTGGAACAATTCTAAAAATTTCATCCTCAAACACTTCTTTTTCCGTCTTTACTACTGACTCTTTTAGATTTTCTTTTAATGATTCCGTTTCTTGATTTTCTGATAGAGATGCTTCATTTGGAACTGGTTCAGACTCTCTTCGATTTTCGTTAGAAAAGTGCGTATATTTTTGTAAAACTTGTAAATAGAGAATTGTTTTTTCTTCTTCCGTTAAATCCTTATTATGGAGAATGTTTTTCATGCGTTGATCAAGTTCCGATAAGTGTTCCGTTACTTGAACTCTTTCTTCGGATACCAGTACAAATTTTTGCTAAATTCCATTTTGAATTAAAGAACTGATGACTGAAATAGTTGCAGGCAATAAAATATTTAAGAATCCTTCTCCTTTTTGAATTAAAATTTTCTTTTTCTCGTAAAGAGGTGTTTTTTTGTTAGAAAGTTTTCTTAAGCTTTCTTTATAGGGAGATAAGCGATTTTTTTAATTTTAGTCAATGATATGTTACCACATAAAACATTCAGCACACACTCGCACAAAGTTTTTATTTCTTTCTTTGAACACTTTTTCAAAATAGATTTTGGGTGTTTTGTTTTAGAAATTAGTTTTAAGAGCTCTAAAGTTTGTTCAGAACACACCGGCATCTTGTGAACTATTGAATATTCATTGAACAATTTGAATCTATTTATATGCTTCAAAGTAATGGGTCATCGAGGTTGATATACATAAAAAACATCTCCAGGAAACATACCTGTGCGCACACGCAAGGATTCATCAGTTTCAGGTTTTAAATCAATAAGTAAGTATCCGTACGGTTTTGATGTGGCATCTGCGTAACATTCTTGAAAAATTTCACTTTACGAGGATACAATTGGCGACCTAAATGTGTAATTTGGGATTGATCTCTTCGATTCTTAAATAATACAAGATAATGAGCGTTTAAGGAAATTTCTCTAATTTCTTTCCCTTTATGAAAAATATTCTGTACCACAAAAATTATACTTAAATTTCTGTGATGCGAAAATTTTACAAATAATTTTGTTAATTGGGGATCATTTCCTAACTCTCCCATAAGATCGTCTATAACAATTAACGCATCCGAATACTGGTGCAAATTAGAGGGGATACCTTCATGAAAGGAAATATTCGGCATTTCTTCATACAACGCTTGGTAAACTCCATAACACCAAATTATATTTTTAGGAAAGGGTTTAATCATTTTATTTTCGATTAATTTTTTAACGAACTGACTTTTACCGCTACCAGATGGCCCAGCCAAGATTAAAGTAAATGGATGAACTAATTTGAGAGAATCCATGATTAAACTAAATAATTTTATGAATGATGTTGCTATTTATACTACGAGTCACTTAATTCTATAAATTTCATTTTGTGTGATACCGAAAGGAAAATTCATAAATTCTTTCCCTGTCCGTAATCATATCTATTGTATCCTGTATTTTCCTGTCTTGATTCGTTACCAGATAAAAGTGAGATCGTGATATACATTCAGTAGAATATTTTCTCATGGTGTTTGATGGATTAGAGCAGGTGGGGTTGTGGACAGAGCACATGGCCTTGGGTGTCATTGTTCATTGTTGGGATTCTGGTCTGCGACGTCAGTGGGTCTGTAGTCTTAATGGGCTGGACGAAACCCCGCTGTTCATCTTTTGACTGAGTTCGTCTGACTCGATACATCGGCGCCTCAAAAACGGCGGGTGGTAAGGGGGTCAGGTGTTCGGGCGGACCTTGTGTCGCCAGTGAGTGTGAGAGGGTCAGAGAGAGAGCTATTGTCAGATTCGAACCAATAAGGACGCTAATGAGTCTGCGGGCCGTGTGCAGATTTCTGTTGGGTCGACCAATGAGAAATGACGAGGGGGTGTAGTGGACCCACCTCTGGAGTTTAAAAGGGGTTGGTGGGAGATATCCATTCCAGTTTGCTCTATCGATTCTATGTATTGCACCTGATCGTCACAGAGTAGCAGAACACACACAAAATTTGATTGCTGATTTAGTAGTGTGTGTGTGTTTAGCAACGTTCTATAAGTTCTACGTCTTCATTATGTATACTTGTAATATTTGTGGAAAAAACTTCGTTACAAACTATGTTTTAAAACGCCATACATTACAAGTTCATGAAAAAAATGCTGTCCTTCAATGTGCGGATTGTAGTAAAAAATTCGTCCGAGAAAGGGACTTAAAAAGGCACAGAGACTCTGTGCATTCAACCGAGAAAATTACTTGTAAATTTTGCTATACGTCCTTTACCCGTAAAGACAACTTATTGAAACATTTGAACAATAAAAGATGCGAAAGAAAGTTGGAGAAAGAAGCGGGGAAAAGAAAGAGAGTGGATTTGTCTGTATCAAGTAGGAAAAAGAAAACACAGTTGTTCACATCTGCTGAAAACTCTACGGCTGATCCTGAAAATATCTTCTTACCACCAAAAGAGAACGAGAGGGCTTTTCAAAAAGCATATAAAACTTTTAATCTTCCCAATAACGATAGTTCACTGGGGATAAAAGAGTTTCTACTCTTAAGAAAAGAAGAGACAATCTTTATTTTTCGCAATGAACTGGAAACTTACAAAGCTTTGAAAGTGAGTAAATGGGTTCATTGCATTTACTCGAAAGCGACAGATGCTGGAAAAATGATAAAGAACGTAGAATTCAAAACGCCGAATAATGAGGTATTACAAGAAACTAATCTCGCCAGACTTTATGACGACATGTCTGAGAAAATAGTGAAAGAAAGTGAGGATTTTGAAGGTAGAGACTCGGGCTGGACACTGGACGAAATCTTAAGACTCGAAGTCCGCACGAACCGTTATTCTCCTTTCAGAGGTTCATCATCCTTCATCGAGGTGCCGAAGCAGATCGCTGAAACAAAGGCAATCATCAATGTCATCAATAAAAAGGACTCTCAGTGTTTCATGTGGTCTATTCTCGCAGCTCTTTACCCCAACACCAGCAACCCCAACAAAACGTCAAGTTATGTCCCCCACCTAAATAAGCTGAACTTTGATGGAATATCCTTTCCAACACCGCTTAACGAGGTGAAAAAATTTTCAAAAATGAACGATATAGGAATAAACATTTATTCTTTTGAAGAAGATTTAAAAATATTTCCTCTCCTCATTAGTGATATAGTGTGTGAGAAACATATAGATTTGCTTTACGTAAAAAATGGAGAGTTTGGACATTATTGTTTCATTAAAAGCTTATCTCGACTTGTTTCGAAACAACTCTCAAAACATCAACATAAAACATTTATATGTAAAAGATGTTTAAGTGCTTTCCAAACAGAATACAAACTTCTTCAACACAATGAGATGTGTATACATAAAAATCCTGCAAGGGTAGTAATGCCGTCAGAAACAAGTAAGTTTTTAAAATTTAAAAATTTTCAACATTGTTTAAAAATACCTTTTGTTGTATATGCGGATTTCGAGTGTGTAACTAGGAAAACTGATACTTGCTGTCCTAATCCAAACTTTTCCTTTACAAATATTTATGAAAAACATGTCCCAATAGGTTTTTGTTATTTTATCAGTTATCAAGGGGGCATTATAAAGATCCAGTAGTATATAGAGGTATTGATGCCCCAAAAATTTTTATTGAAAAGTTAGAAAAAGATGCAATAGAAATTGAAAATATTTATAAAAAATCAAAACCGTTATTACCTCTTACTGAATCAGAAAAGCAATTGTATGATAATGCTAATAATTGTTATGTTTGTGGTCAAACCTTTCACGAAAACAATATCAAGGTTAGGGATCATAATCATGTTACTCAAAAATTTAATGGCCCTTGTTGCAATAGTTGTAATTTAGCAATGAAAGCCCCCAAATTTTTGCCTGTTTTCTTCCATAATCTTTCAGGATATGACGCCCATATTTTTATTAATGAGTTAGGATATGATGAAAAACAAATTAATTTAATTCCGAACACCGAAGAAAAATATATTTCCTTCAGTAAAAATATTTCAAATGATTTTCAGTTAAGGTTTTTAGATTCTTTCAAATTCATGTCTTCTAGTTTGGAAAATTTGATAAAAACACTAAAAAAAGATGAATTTAAATATATGAAACATTATTTTGACTCAGAAAAAATAGATTTACTTTTAAGAAAGGGAGTTTTTCCGTATGATTATTTTGATAGTTTTGAAAAGTGTAAAGATTCTTGTTTACCACCTATTAGCAAATTTTACAATAAACTAAATGAGGAGGCTATAAGTGTAGAGGATTATAATCATGCATGTAAAGTATTTAATGAATTTCATTTAAATAATCTTGGTGAATACTGTGATCTATATGTAAAAACAGATGTTCTATTGTTAACAGATCTCTTTGAAAACTTTCGGAAAATATGCATGCAAACTTATAAACTTGACCCCTGTTGGTATTTTACCACCCCAGCTTTATCATGGGATGCTATGTTATTACATACTAAAGTAGCTATCGAACTGTTTACAGATTACGACATGCTTCTTTTTATAGAAAAGGGTGTAAGAGGAGGTATAAGTCAGTGTTGCAATCGTTATGCTATAGCTAACAACAGATATATGTCTAATTTTAACCCAGATGATGAGATAAAATATTTAATGTATCTTGACGCAAATAATTTGTACGGTTATGCAATGAGTAAATATCTACCCTTAAAAGATTTTGTTTGGAGTGATAACGATTTAACTGAACAGGATATTTTAAATTTATCAGATGAATCCGATGTAGGTTACATCTTGGAAGTAGATCTTGAATATCCTTCCGATTTGCATGACAAACATTCAGACTTTCCCCTTGCCCCTGAAAATAAGCCCCCACCTAATTGTAAAGAGCCTAGACTTTTAACTACTTTGGAACCAAAAACAAAATATATGTTCTCCATTATTCTAATTTAAAGCTTTATTTAAAATTAGGGTTAGTCTTGAAAAAAATTCATCGCGTTTTAAAATTTTTTCAATCTCCTTGGCTTAAAAATTACATAGATTATAATACTAAATTAAGAACTAAATCTGTAAATGACTTTCAAAAGGATTATTACAAACTAATGAATAATAGCATTTTCGGGAAAACGATGGAAAATGTAAGAAGAAGAGTAGATATACGTTTATGTTCAACAGAAGAGCAGGCTCGAAAGTTAATAGCGAAATCAAATTTTAATCGACGCACAATATTTTCTGAAAACTTAATGGCCGTCCATCTAAAAAAAACCCAAATCAAATTTTTCAAACCAATACAGGTAGGAATGGTAATTTTAGATATATCAAAAGTTCTAATGTATTCTTTTCACTATGAGTACATGAAGCACCGTTATGACTCAAAAGTACGGCTCATGTATACAGACACGATTCTTTTATATATGAAATAAAAACTGATGATTTTTATAGTGACATGAAAGAGGATATTAACTTATATGATACTTCAGACTATGATGAAAACAATATTTATAATTTACCTCTTGTTAACAAAAAAGTCATCGGGAAAATGAAGGATGAAAATAAAGGAAATATTATGACAGAATATGTAGGATTAAAATCGAAAATGTATGCCTACAAAACAAACAATAAGATTGAAAAGCGGTTAAAAGGAATTAAAAACAAACTATAAAAAATAAAATAACATTTGAGGACTACAAAGCTTGTCTTTTTAATGAAAAAATAAAATATGTTGACATGAACTTAATTAGATCCAAATTTCATTCATTACATTCAATAAAGCAAAACAAACTTGCTCTGTCATATAAAGATGACAAAAGGTTTATTAATGGTGATGGCATTACTACTCTTGCACATGGTCATTGGTCGTTGATGAATTTAGAACTATTTAATGAGCTGTAGGACATAAAATCCAATAATGGGATTTTTTTTTGTGTGTATAAATAATTGATTGTAATGTAAAACGGAATGCTATTTTTGTAAATAAACAACTTACTTTGTATCTTTACTGTACATGTATAATCATTACACTGAAATAAATTTTACAAATTGTTGTTCTCCTGTAATGTAAATATACGATTGTAATGTAAAACGCAATACAAGATGTTGATTTCTGAATAAACAATTTACTTTGTATCTTTACTGTGTGTGTGTAATCATTATATTGAATTAAAATTTACACATTATTAAAATAATATAAATTAAATATTTTTTTATTTCATTTTAATTAAGAAAATGATTTTAAAACACGTCGCCATCTACTTCGCCTGGAAAAAGCCGTCTTGTAGAATCAAGATCAGACAAGCTAAAACAAGTTAAATCGTAACCCGTTCACGCTGATGACGAGTATACTACGGCACATTTTTCTGAATAATCAATTTACTTTGTATCTTTACTGTGTGTGTATGTAATCATTATACTGAATAAAAATTTACACATTATTAAAATAATATAAATTAAATATTTTTTTTTATTTCATTTTAATCAAGAAAATGATTTTAAAACATGTCGCCGTCTGCTTCGCCTGCAAAATTAAATTCATGAGATTATAAACATAAGTTTTCTTCAGGTCTGTATGCCTTCATAGGATAATGGTTAGCGTAACTGAAAAACTATTGTCCTGTGGAGACATTTTGATCTGAGGCCGTGAGTTTGAATCTGGATTTTTTTATTTGAGCGTTATTTATTTCAATCATTTTAAAATCTATAATTAGTGTACATTTTAATCAATAGGTGGCGCCATGAGCACGTTTAATATTCCCATACTTCCATTTTTTGTGCACATTTTTTAAAAACAACTCAACTTAGCTGTAGAAAAAAAACAATTCAACTCGCCCCCTCAACTCGAAAATCAAAGCCAATGCAGGAGAAAAACAACTCAACTCGTCAGTAGGAACGAAACAACTCAACTCGTCAGTAGGAACGAAACAACTCAACTCGGCAGCAGGAACGAAAAACTCAACTCGGCAGTAGGAACGAAACAACTCAACTCTGCACTGCCGTCGACCGCCTACAACGCCTACAACCGCCTGCAACCACCTGCACCGCCTTTACAGCAGAATCGGCTTTTTCTACCTACTTACGACCTTGCCCTGGTCTTGGGCCTGCAATTCCAGTCTCCAAAAAACGGTTCCAGATCCTGGAAATCACACTTTGTGACACTCCAATGGCTTGCGCTACTTCGGCTTGAGTTTGGCCCCCTTCTAACCTACCAACAACTCTCCAAGCTTCTGAATCGGTTAAATGACTTCGCTGAGACATCGTACTCATCGAATTGATTGATTGAATATTAACGTCGCACTGTTCAGCTACACGAGGGCTTTTGGCGACGGACCACGTAATTTTGAACCATGGTCAAGTGACGTGGACGACACCTGAGCTGGCACCCCCCTCTCCTAACTACCACACCACACCAACGGGAGGACATTTCAGCTCTCGACAGATTTAACGTGCATCGCTGCCCTACACGGCGGGTCTTTAGTGGTACTGGGCTCGAACTCGTGACAAGGCAAGCCACGGTCCGATACCTATACCACTCGGCTACCGCGGCCTCGTACTCATCGAAACAAAGCAGTTACTGAATGCCGATCATCCTTGTCTTCATTTCAGTTGAAAGTTAAATTTCATTCACTGCCGCTGAAGTGACGTTTTTGACGTCCAACTCAAAATTAGCATACTCCACAGTTTGAAAATCAGAAAAATTTGCATTTGTGATTCTCTTCTTCCATTTTCGACAAAAAAACTTTCGCTTACATCTTTATTTTATATAAAACTTACAATATCCTTTAATTGTTTTGAGCAGTGTATATTAAGCATTTTGAACTCTAAGCTATATTATCTATTTTTTAAACTTTTTAATGGAACAAATACATTTAGAAAATAAATGTCTTCTTTTATACCTGATACTTTTTGATATAGTACTAAAACTAATTGCAATTATCGAAATCTCTGACCTAAAAAATCCCCTGATTTTACTGATAAGAGATCGTTTATTTATATTATGGTATCTTTCTTGTTTTTCACAAAATGGATATTTATATTTACATTGTAAATGCAGACTTGAAAAAAAAATCGATTTTTTAGAAATCGATCTTTTAGGCCTCGATTATTTTTGTGAATCGATTCACAAAAATCGTAATCTTTTTCTGAAAGAATCGCCATCCCTACAATAGTGTCCGATGAGGCAGTGCGCGGGAAATTACTTGGACGCATAGAAACGCTAAACACAAGACGTAGGAGAAAGACGTTACTACTTCGGTGTTTACTGCATCATCAATTATTTGATTCTTAATAAATCATTGTATATATCTTCATTTGGTTGTAGCCATTTTCCAATATTTTGGAGGCTGGACCTTCTTTTTTGCATACTTAGGATAGTCTCCAATCAAGAGAAGGCCGCGGTAGCCGAGTGGTATAGGTATCGGATCATGGCTTGCCTTGTCACGTGTTCGAGCCCATTACCACTAAAGACCCGCCGTGTAGAGCAGCGATGCACGTTAAATCTGTCGAGAGCTAAAAATGTCCTCCCGTTGGTGTGGTAGTTAGGAGAGGGGGTGCCAGCTCAGGTGTCGTCCACGTCACTTGACCATGGTTCAAAATTACGTGGTCCGTCGCCAAAAGCCCTCGTGTAGCTGAACAGTGCGACGTTAATATTCAAGCAATCAAATAAACCAATCAAGAAAAAAAAATCGGACTTTTCCATACTTTGCTTCAATGGATTAAATTGATTTTCTACAACATTACTTTTTGAGGACTTTAGAATTAATATATACAGATTCCCCCCATTCTTTAAAGCTGAGAAAAAAAATCGATTAGTGTAATAAGAATTAAAATATAAGTATAAAAACAAATGAAATAATAGAAAAGGTTTAAGCAAGCGGATTTTTTTGCATCTTAAAATATGGAATCAAATTATTTATGCAACAATTAAAGTAATATTTAAGATGTAAATATGTGTATTCTTTAAGAAAGCGCATTTTCTTTGGCTCAATTTTTGCATTGATTTATTCATCTATTTTTTGAAAAAATTTCCAACTTGATTTTGTAGTGAACAAAATCGTAAATCTATTTCAGTCACTTAAAAAAAAAGCAAAAATTTATTGAAATATATATAAATGCTATTATCCTTTAGACAATATTTATATTAAAGGATACGTCCTAAATGATATAACTTATATGAGCCATTTACCAATTTCTTCACGTTTGAATTTTCAGGAGTTATGTTGAACACATGTAGTGGCAGCAGTTAAATTATTCAAAGACCTTTGTGTTAAAAACTGTTATGTATCGTAATTTAGTATACTTTGAATAAATTTAGTTCATGAAATTTTTTTATAAACTAATTTAAAAAGTTAATTCAGAAATAATTTTTGAATCAATTTTTTCCAAGAGTTTTAGAAAAAGAAAATCACTTAAGTCCTCCTGAAATTTGGTTTTTCTTAAGATACATGTAATTATAACCATATATACTTTTCAAATTAACTCAGTCATAGAGAGGAATTTTTCATGGGACGCAGGATTCTCCCACAATAGTTTTCAAATCTCATTATTTTCAAGGTGAAAAAAAAAAAGGTTTTTGTGACTGAGCGTATATTAACGCGTCACACTATAAAGTTGCATGAGGGACCACGTAATTTTGAACCACGGTAGAGTGACGAGGACGACACTTGAGCTGGCCCTCCTCTTTCCTAACTTCCACACCAACGGGAGGACATTTGAGCCTCGACAGATTTAACGTGCATCGGTTATCTCTGCGGGTCTTCAGAGGCAGTGACCTTGAACACAAGGATACTGCGGCCATAAAGGTTTATGTGAAGATCGAGGTTTCGGGTATTAATTTATTTATAAAGGTGATAAAAAAACAATATTTATTTTATTAGAAGCAATCTGAATAAAATTCTATAGTAGGGAGAAACTACTCTTTCACTCTCCACGCCACTGGGTTAACTGATACTTTTATTGAACTGATGGGGGAAAAAACCCTGCTAAAATGAAAATAAAAATATATTTAAGTAATATTTTCGGAGTTTCATCAATTAAAGATAAAGCTCTTTTGTTTTACACAGCAGATGTTATTAAAGATTTTAGTGTTATCGGAAAAAGCTTGAATAATGGATTTTACATTTACTGATTATTTTCTGACCAATGTGGCTAGTTTCATTTGTTGTGTATACGCGCAAATACTTGTGTAGAGTTTGTTTTTTTCGTATACAAAAGTCATTAACATTTGTACTTAGTTTTAATAAGAGACAATTGAATACTTCACAAGCACTTGATAAAGGAAAGAACATTATCTAAAAAGAAAAAAAAATCTAAACTTGGGGACAAAAAACTAAACAACTATATAAAATGATAAAGACAGCAAATTACGTAAAAAAACATGCATAAAGTAATAACAATGAGTATTTCAAGAAAGAATTTTATCATTAATAATACTGAAAAACAAAAACGGTTATAATTTATGATAAACACACTTCTTAAAACATTCATCTCACAGAAATGTGTAGTACGCATAGACACTGATGGATACAAGCCTAAGATTTTTAGTATTTAATTAAATGTTTGAAATAACTTCAGGATTATGTACTTTAATTTGTCGAGTGGATGTCAGTAAAAAATTTGAAAAGTGTTTCTCTCAGGCGAAAACTTATGTCCATGGCATAAAATTATTTCTAATTTACTTTTTATAAGAGGGGGGAAAAGTACTTTAAAAAAAAGAGACATTCTGATCAATCCTATCTACCAAAATTTCGATGCATAAGCTTTTTATCATGCATTTCAAATGCAAAGCTTTTTTTTTGTATCCAGTGTAAAATTACTAGGGTGCTTTTAATTACAGGTTTAATAATTCTCAGCACAGAATTTAGAGAAAGAGTCATTTGAAAAACTGCAGAATTAACTATAGCAGTTTTTCATAGTGTCTGATCTTTTGCAAAAATATAAATAACTCTAGAACACACACACAAACAAAAACCGTACAAAGAATTGCTAAAAAAATATTGTTTCAAAATATTAAAATTTGTGTGTGAAGGAAATAATCCTTTTAAATTATATTAGAATACTTAAAGAATTTGTTTTATAACTCTCAAGAATGAGTACATTCATAAGTGCGATATATACACACACATATTCACATGTTATTAAGGCTGTTTTCGGTTAATGTTAAATAGGACCCGAATTTGGAATTTTTTTAGATATTAAAGAAATGAAAAATTAATATGATATTCTAGTTTCACACTATCGCTTAGAAAGCAGCATTTTTTTTTTTATCATACTTCCCTTTTTTAACAGAGCCGATTCATTTTTTGTGGTATAAAATGTGTTTCGCGTTTTTTCTCCTACACCGTAATGTTAAATGGGCTATGCCTTCCCGTACTAAAATGAAAAAGAAAGTGTTCATGGAATATTTTGAAGTTTTTAAAAACACTATATTGTTAACAGAGATACGAGCTATAATTCTACAAATTTCCATGGAAATCGAGGTATTTTTCTGTCTGAAAATGTGCTTCGCGTTTAGTTCAAGCTCTCGTACTTTTACCGAAAACAACCTTAAACAATTGTGTCAAGTTAAAAAATTCAGACTCGAAGCAAAGGTAAAATACACTCATGGACAAAAAAAATTAGCGCACCAGGAAATAATTGCGGGATCGTAACGAAACTTGGCATGAAGGTACATGTCGGGGAGATATGAAATGATTAGAAATGCGGCGTGATTGCGCATTACGTATACCTTGTAGAGGGCTTTTAACGTCGTTCTCCGTGGAGTAAAAACAGGTAAACAAGGCTGGTTTCAGTGTGCCGAATCGTTTACAAAGCAAGAGCTGAGGTAGACATGCCATTACGCCGTTTTCGAAGACAATATGAGCAGTTGTCGCAGTCTGAGAGGGGGAGAATCATCGGCGTGATGGAAGCTGGGCGGTCAGCTAGGCGAGTAGCTCGTCAATTAGGCCACTCTGATTGTGTTGTGAAGAGGTGTTGGAACCAGTGGATCCGAGATATGTCATTTACACGAAGACCACGCCTTCGACTGACCAGTCGTTGAGAAGATCACCACATCGTAAGAAATGCACGTGTACAGCCAACTCCTTCATCGGCCACCCTCCAGGCACAGGTAGCCGCTTCACTAGGGGGCCCCATGTCCTCTCGAACCATACAAAGGCACCTGGCTGAAGAACATGGAGATCGTGGCATTCATTACGTGTGCTGCCCTTGACGCCCACCCATCGACGCCTTCGTTTAGAGTGGTGCCGCGCAGGAGGAAACTGGACTACAGCGGAATGGAACCAGATCGTCTTTAGCGACGAATCCAGATTCATTTTCAGCAGTGGTGACAATCGTGTTCGTGTGTTGAGACCACGTGGTGAACGCCTCAATCCTGCCTTTGCTTTACAGAGACACACTGCTCTCACAGCTGGTGTGATGGTATGGGGAGCCATTGCCTACTATACACGGCCGCCTCTAGTATTGATCCGTGGCACCATGGCAGCCAAGCGGTATGTCCATGACATCCTGCAACCACATGTGTTGGCACTCATGCAACGGCTCCCAGGAGCCATTTTTCAACAAGACAATGCTTGACCTCATACGGCAAGGGTGTCACAAGACTGTCTTCGCACTGTTACTACCTGTTCTTGGGCTGCCCGATCCCCAGATTTGTCTCCAATCGTGCATATCTGGGATAGCGAGTTTGAACGAACTAAAGGCAAGGTTACAACAAATATGGAGCGAAATCTCTCAAGACATCACACAGAACTTGTATGCCTCAATGCCTGATCGTATCGCACCATGCATTCGCGCTAGAGGAGGTTCAACAGGGTATTAAATCGTCCGTTCTCTCTTTTGCCTTTTTCTCTGAAATATATATATATATATAGGATCTCTCAATTTTCTTTGATTTTCTAAGCATTTACTTTTATCAAAGTAGTCATTACGTATGTAAAATTTCGTTTCATTTTGACGACTCCTTCTTGGTGCGCTAATTTTTTTGTCCATGAGTGTGATTAAATTTCATTCATACGAAAAAAATTTATTATATACTTTTAATCATATTTAAATTGTGTTTTCTTTAAACATGTTAGTGATAATCATAATCTCTTAAGAGACTGGATATAAATGACATCAGACGATGGCAGTAATTGTGTCTAAAATTTCGATATAGTTAAAAATGTTGATGGCAACATTGAAAAAATTACTTGCGCTATTTTAATTTGCATACGGTCGCCTGTTATATAGCTTCACTTTAAATTATTCGTTTTCTAAACCTAGCAACTTTTCATATATTTACAATAAAAATTCATATTATATAATTTACACAACAGTTTAAAAAAAACAGGGCCCCAAAATTTAACTTACTTTTTGTAAATCTAACTTTATGACATTTGTATCTCACGTTTGTACAAAATAAGAACTTTAATTGGATATATGATTGTTAGAGATACATATTACAATATACGCATGTGTTTTAAGACTTTAAATATTAAATTTTATAAAAAGTTTAGTAAATCTTCACTCCTTGAAAACAATGAAACTAATTTACGAAGTGCAGCTTGTTTTGTAAGCTCCTTTCTGTCGAAATTCGAATAAAGCTGGCACGCCAGTTCCCTCATAAGAGGGCGCGATTTCTGACTTTTACGAGGAACAACTCCACGTTGAAAGTATAAAAAGCTTTTTCCGCTTTAAATGAACTTGTGGCAATCAATAACTTACACACATAAAAAAAAATGGCTATTCAAAACCGACTACGCGACAGATGTAAGTGTTTCATCTAGGATGCCTGTCAAAATTGAAAATGAGGTTCCCGAGGATTCGAAAAAGGTTATCTCCAGATAAGGGCGTGTACATTGGAGGACATGTACCATTACCATGTTGCTACTTTCCCGTCTAGCTAAC
Source organism: Trichonephila clavipes (assembly GCA_019973935.1). Taxonomy (NCBI): domain Eukaryota; kingdom Metazoa; phylum Arthropoda; class Arachnida; order Araneae; family Nephilidae; genus Trichonephila; species Trichonephila clavipes. Next base: position 1,672,440 of record BMAU01021215.1, on the reverse strand, counting down.
TGGTGGTGTTGATAGTATACGGCACAATCGATACTTTTATCGCCTATGGCACAGCCCTTCAATTAGATGCGAAGGTATTAAAAATTGTGTTCGTTACTACTTCAGCTATTTTGATCCGGCTGTTAGCTATTCATGTAGTATTAGTGTGATTTCTTTATAAGTTTAGGTTTAATTTTCTTTTAGGTCTATAATAAATTTTTTATTTCAAATAAGTTCCGAGTTTAGTGGATTTAGATGCAGCAAGGTTTTTGCGACTCGCATTCTCTAAGTAGACGCGAGTGAAGAGCGTAGCTTCCCCAACATATTTTTGGTAATTCTACTAGTGAGGAGAATTTGGTTTTTGCAAGCCTCACAGCAGGGAGTACGAGTTGAATGTGTGTGAATGGAGACAGGTGATTTTTCTGTTCAGAACCAACGTAGACTATACTCCCGATTGTTTGCTCGTTCAATTAGATACCGTACATATTGCCTCGTGTGAAAGGTCCCTACTTCCAAAAGTTGAAATTAGCAATGGAACAGTATAAGCGTCTAATAATGGATCCGGAAAGAAATTTTTCTTAATCGAGTTGTCAACAACTCTGTAAGGTGTATGTCTGTGAGACGGCTGACAAGTAGTTTAAATCATGCCTAATTAGCATATGATTTGAATGCATAATTAAAAAGTAATATTTCCAAGATTCATTTAAATTAATACATTTTTGCAGATATTACTGAAAACCGATAAGGAAAATATAAAATATCTTTTTTACATGAATACATAATCAAAATTATAAATCAATTCCAATGAAAAAGTATTTTCATTAAAGTTTATTTAACCCTTTTAAATACTTACTAAAAAAAAATTGGATTGTCAAGAAAAGTGAATGAAGGATTTCTAAATTCGATACAATAGATTAGAAACAAAATTATTAAAAAAATTTAAAAATATTGAAATTTAGTTTTAAAACATAAGATATATAATCCTAAGTTAAAAATAATACCAGATTCATTCCTTATATAAAATTGTTGAAACGTTAGTATGTTAATTACAAATGATGAAAATATAATTCTCATGTATTCCGATCTTATAATACATTTTGCTTTTCTGTAAAGCAAATCAACTTAGATGTATAAATTTATTGAATAGTAGTAAAAAAATGAACACCCTTAGTGCGACAGCAATTTTCATCGAAGCTAAACAAAAACAGAATTTGTAAAAATACTAATCGTGCACAATGGTAACTAAATTTTGACGTATATAAATTAACTTACTTGATATATTGCAAATTAACTTCTATAAAAATAATTTTTTCTGTTAAGGAATCCGTTTTTTTGCTTATAATAACGTGTTTTTCTTTAAAAAAAAGAAATGGCGAAAATTTCAAAATTCGTCTGATCATTAAAAGTTACACTTCAAAGCAAAAGGGCTAACAACACAGGATCTACAATCCTGAACCATGGTCAAGTGACGAGGATGACGCGCATGTTGGCATTGTGTTCTAAGCTTCCACACCAAGCTAACTTGAAGACTGATCCCGAACGATTTAAAATGCATTAGCCCCTCTAAAGGTGGGTTTTTAGTAGAACAAGGACAAGAACCTACAACTCAATGGAAACAATGTCAGTTACAATTCGTGATCATGACCTGTCGACTAGCTGTAGGGATCTAAGCAATGGAAGATTAAAACAAAGCGCTTTCTAAGGCTTTAAGTGTGTGTAAAACCAGGGACGTCTTAAGGCATGGGCCAACTGGGCAAGTGCCTCGGTCACAAAGGGGGGGCTCGGTCTCAGCCTTAATGAGATCACGATTCGAATAATTTCAATGGTCAAATGTTATTTCCGGTTGTGTTCACCGAAAAACTCTGAATTTCAGGAAGATATGTCAACTGGCTACATGTGATAACCACCGTCAATGTCTAGACATATCACCATACACCATCATTACTCATTCAGTCAAAAGGCGGAAATCGGTCCAGCCGGTTTGCTCGAATGTTAGTCATGCACATTTGTTTCAAGTTGTTTAAAAGAGTTTTTGACAACGTATGCTTCGTTATGTCTACTTTTAAGGATCTTAGGTGGGACCTACAATTGTGTAGGCACCCAGGCAGTGGTGAAACATGGGCCCCCGCATCATGGTGGTGGAGGGACAGGATTCTAGGGCCCAAAGTCTGACTTTGCAGGGGGCCCTAATACTCTCTGTTACGCCACTGGGCCTCAAGAAGTTTTATGTGACATCCCTGTCTAAAACATTAAAAAATTTCTAATAAACGCAATAATAAATAAATTTCCCTTTCAATTCTGAAAACAAAAACATTTAATAAAGTAAAATAACGAAAATATATAATTACGAAAAATATAGATAGTTAAACATAAAGTAAACAGTTAACATATCTGAATTTTTACAAACTTGGATTTCTCAAATCATGAAACACTTGAAACCAAAATTTGATATTAAATTTTTCAATACTTAAAAAACTATTCAAGGCCAAATCTCAGATCAGATGTTGCAGAGTAAGAAATAGTATAATACTTTTTGTACCTTAATTATTAGTCCAATCATCAAGCAGTTCCAAGAATTGAGAGCACAAAAATTTTTTTTAGGAATCTTTTGCATGGAATTTTAATACATGGCTCTATAGCAAGGGTGTCAAACTCAAAGGCTAACTTGAACCAAACAAACAAGGTTTAACTTTAAGTGAACCGCAAAAAAATCCATATTCATAGAAACATAGATTTATTTCAAATAATACATCATAATAAACTTATACAAAAGAACAAGAAAAATTTAATGTTTACATCTTGACATCTCTTTGCTATTTTATTTCCTATTTTGGGAGAATTTTTTTAAATTTCGTTATGCAGTATTTTGTACCGATATATTGGCCGGGCCGTGAGTTTGACACCCATGCTGTAGAGTATTTTGAATATCTCCAAAACTAAGGCTTGATTCAAATGAAATTTGGAACAATCTATTGAGAATATTCTTTACCTAATTTTTGCAAAATAAATTCCACCTTTTTAGAAGTTAATTACACATATTAATTAATCTATTAACATCAGAATTTAGTTGCCTTTGAATCACTGATACCACTTTTATGCAGATGCAATTAAAACTGCAAAATTCATTAAAGTAAACAAGTAAAAAATTGGGGTGAAAAAAAGCCCAATTATATCCTAACCTTTACCATGTTGAGAACCAAATATAAATAATTTATTCTAAAGACAGTAGATCTATAAATGAGCTGCAATAATGGAAAAAAAACTGCTAAAAAAACAAAGAAATAGAAACATGGTAGAACTTAAGATTGTAAAAATATCCACAAATTTACTTCAACAGTACATCAATAGAATATATACTGAATACAGTGTTATAAATATCAATTTCCTTACACAATATTTCACACATATATATATATATATATTGCACTACACATCACAAAAACCTACATTTTTATACAGGGGTGTACAGATTATGCATATAAAAAGCTAATGCCTCTAAGAACAACACAATACTCCCTTCTGCGTTCATTAAAACAGATTTAACAAAAATAATTGAAGTAACTTAAAATAAATTGACATTAACTCATTTTGTTCTCTGTTTACCTTTTCTTTTAAAATCATTTCTTAATAACAAACAATGAAACAAGTTTTGATACACATTTCATCTAATCAAAGAAAATGAATATGTGACACAACTAAACACAATGTGAACATTTTTAAAGCCATAGCACAATATGCAGTTAAGAATAAACAATTATCAGCCACAGATATGCAATTTAATTGAATCCCACCAGAATATCACGATAGCTATTTCATTCAATTAGATTCTAATTTATTTTTGGAGGTGCCATATTACATCCTTAAATTTAACTACAAACAATTCATGATATAATCAAACAGAATATGAAGAAAAATAAATGATTTTGAGACAGAAAGTTTAATCCTTACGAATTGTTAGTATAGAATTTTATATGTTCACACCCACATTGCTCAACTGTTTTTGAAACAACAAAAAAGACATGGTTAACAGAAATGTAGGATATCGCCAGTATTCGATAGCTGTTATCATTTACAAAAATGTCTCCTTTAAGTCAAAAAATACTTAAAATGTGGGTAGAAATTTTACGTAGTTAAAATAATCAGTTACTTCAAGTATATTTAGAAACTTAAAGCATATCAAGATAATAAAAAAATACTAAAAACAAATTAAAATTAACTCTTAACTTTTACATTTTTGAAAATTCCGCAAATTATAACTTTAACAGCATTTAAGTTCACAAATTAGGTCTTTGATAAGTGGTAACAATGCAAAAAGGATGTTTGTGGAATGCTACATTAAAATAAAATACTACTAGTGTTGAGAAACACTTTCTCGAAATAACATGACAGTCTGTAAATTAACATATCAAACAAATGAATAACAAATATAAAATTTTACCAGAAAAATATTTAACATATATTCTTATATCACAATATAAATATGCAGAATATTGCATGTGTCTTTAACACAAAAAAATTCCAAACACTAAATCTTTGGCTCTGCGCAACAACTTGGCAACATGTTTACACCTTGATCAAAGTTCCTATTCAAAAAGATACATGAATACTAACACTAAAATAATAAAATGTATGAGCAAATAACAAGCGACAATTAAAATTATGACATGAGAAAACAACTACTTTAAATAACGAATAAACACGTGATGATGCTGGTCAAAAATCTGTCTTGAAGCAGCAATCTAAATTCAATTAAGTATGACAACAAACTGGTAAAGAAAACATGTCGCAAAATTCAAAGACTAGGGAACACATTCATATGATGCAATTTCTTTCTGAAACTTTACACATTGGGGTTGAAATAAATTTTAAAGGATTTACAAGAGAAAGCATCCCAATTAAAGCACACATTGGGTCGGGAATAAATTGAACTTCAAATATATTGAATTTTGTGTGTATGAAACGGAATTTACAGGAAACTTTACTTTTCTGTCTCCATTTGGGAAAAATATTGCAGCTGAGGGCCACTGATTACAGTGTGAGGCTTATGGTGACCATGATCCATCAAATTTCAAAATGTGAGTACAAGTTCAGATGATTTAGAGAAATATTTGAGAATGAACCAACAAACATTTTCATTATGCTTCAAAGCAATGGGAATGGTTCCAAAGCAAGAAATTTCAATTCCACACAAATTAAAGCCAAGACAAGGGAGATTTTCAAACCAGCAAACAGCCCCACCAAAGTTAAAAATCGAACAATTTTTTTAGTGTGTTGAACTGTAACTGGAGATGAAAAGTATATTAATTATGACAATTAAAGTATAAAAAAAGCTGAGTAATTCAGGCTATATATCAACATCATTGGTCAAGCCAATTTTCCACGATCAAAGCTCATGCTCTGTATTTGGTGGAATCGGCAATGTGTAGTATAAGCTACTAAAACCGAATGGAATCATCATGAAAGGTTGCTACTGACAAGTAATGCATTTGAGTTAAGCATCAAAGGAGAAACAACTGGAACATGAGCAGATATTAGAGTGATTCGGCAGCACAACAATGTTTAATCACATGTTGCAGGGTGGCAGTTGAAAAGTACTTTGAAACACTGAAATGGGATATTCTACCCCATCCATCATATTTTCCAGATATTGCTCCTTCAGACTACCACTTCGTTTCAGTAAATCACTCATGGCCTGTCCAAGCAGCACTTTTGTTCTTACAAGGAATGCAAAAAATGTACTGCCTCTAAACACTAATTGTTCATTCAACACCGTACTTGTAAACTACCAGAAACAGGAAAAATGTAGTGGCTAATGATAAGACAATATTTTGAACAATCATCTGATTACTATCTTTAAAAAATAAAGCCTCAATTTTCACAAAAGAAATCATTTAAAATTACTTGCACACGCAATTCCAATAAAGCTATCACTAAAGGCAAATAAAGAGCACCTTCTTGTTGCAAAAAAGGGAATGTAACGATACAAACACCTAAATTTTCTACTTGGATAATTACAAGCACGATAGAAAATACAAGCAATACTCAAACAATAACATGGAACTTTAAAAGTTCTAATAATAAACTTTGATCATTAAAATAAGTAAATTCTTTTCAATGAAATGAGTACCTTATTTTCTTGAAACATTTAATCAATTGAAACATGGTACATTCTGAATGAAGACTTTGTGTGATCAGGTTCTTATAAATTCAATAAAAATAAATACAATATACTTAAAACTGAAAAAAGAGAAAAACTCCAGCAGTAATCACAATTATAAAACTTAATTTTTGATATATATCTTAATTCAAGAATTATAATTCATGATGAAACTACATAGCCATAAGATTCCCTTGTTATAGATATAGAAATTACTTCAGTATAAATTCTTTCCTTTTTTATTATTTTATTGTCTTCTCAAAATTTATTAATGAAAATAAAATTTAATATTAGAAAAAATTTTTCATTGTGCACACAAACATATATATATACAATAATATTCATACATTCATATTTACATGTCGACTTTCGGTGGTTCCAGTTAAGGATGAAGTCATTTATATGCAATATTCAAAAAGACTCTCCAGATACATATCATGATTACCCGCTCGATTCTTTTCTCAAAATTTACATCTATTAAATAAGCTTGTTACAAGATATACATCAAAAAGCTGCATTCACCATTTAGGTAACATGAAATGATTAGATGAGGATAGATGAGACATATTCCAGAAATCCTCAGTTTTCTAAAATACAGCAGATACATTAAAAACTTCTTTATTTATATAGGTCAAAAGTATTGATATAGTCTAGTACTAAACATTTATCATGTTATAGAATTTGAAAAACTGCTTTCAGTGAAAATTGAAAACGTTTAAATTAAATGAATTTCAATTCAAAACAGCTTTTGAAGGCAATATATCACTTACACGATTATTCTTATATGAGCATATTTTACAGCATTTATGTTCATAGAAAATGCACAAAGTCGTTAATAATTATTCCAATATAATTCAACTTTGATATACTGTTAAAAGATTAAGGTATAAAATTGAGAAAGTGAATTATTTTAACACTAATGATACATCTAAAAATGCTTTGGCAGTAAGTTTTACAGTAATTTTTCACTAAAATGCATTTAAAAACATTTATATAAGTCCAAATATCATTTCAAATACTCTGATAAGGTACCAAAAGGTTTTACTCAAATCTTACATTAAGTCATTTTTTGTGTGCATGTTTTTTTCTTTTTGAGAAAATCTCCTAAATACGATTTATAAAAACAAATTTTATCAATATTAACATAAAGCTCATACTTAAGATAAGTTAGAATATTTAAAGAAATACAGAATGAATTCTTTTGAAAAATCATTGATATGATGTGCATGACAAATGAAGAACAACAACAACAAAAAAACAACCTAAACTATTTGATAAATGTAATAGATTAAGAACACTCACAAGAATGTCAATATTTAGAAAAATTTCATCTATGGTATAATTTAAAACAGCCATTTGTAAAAGCTATGTAATTAATTTTTTAAATTAATAGTTATATGTGCTCTAAAGACTTTAAAAAAATAGCTATAAATTTAAATTCGGATTTTCCATTACATAGTTACTTTTAATTCAACGATTTTATTTTTAACAATATATAAATTTCTTATCACATATTAATATTTACTTATGGTTTTATAAATAACTTTAGTATCGCAATAATTCACACCATTTTTATGTTTACATTTAATCAGTGCAATAGTTACATGACAAATATTCAGATTTGCATTTCCACAATAAAAAGCATTTGGCATATGATGATGCTCAGTAAGCAATGCACATTAAAATAGACATTATCAACACACATTACAAACTTCACATTTTATACAAACATCTAGAAATGTAATAAAACACATTTACCAATCTAAATAAATAAGGTTTGTAAAAATATACGTCGATTTATAAATACTTCTCACACACAAACATTAAACAGATGAACATTAACATTGATTCTCAAAATAAGTCAAATTATCTAAAAAACTAAACTTATAAAAAAATAACAAATGTATGTAACTTTTTTTGTACATAAACATAAAAAAAAACTCATGACAAACACAAAACAAGAATGCAAGAAACAATTTACAAAGTTCATTTCCAAAACACTTAATTACTCTCAAGACTTAAAATCTGATGATGACTTAATTTGAGATTTTAAATGATTTTTGTTTAAAATGTAATTTGGCTGAAGGATGCTTCCATATCCACAATTAACCAAAGCTCTGATACTTTAGTCCAATGAAGGTGCTTCTTTAGCAGCAACTAAATTCATAGCAATGAAGGATGAACATGGCATTTTGTTATGTGTACTCACTATTTACATTTATCAGAGATTCAGTCTGTTCATAATCAATGTCATGGACTCTGCATAGAGAAAAATAAAATTATTAGAAAATAGCATATAAATTGACACTAGATGTTAACTTAAAGTTTTAACTTAGATGTTATTGTTTAATTTATAAAAAGAATATGTGCTAAAAATTATAAGAATATAATTTAAATCAAAACCATGTAACTAAAACAAAGGTATTTCACATAAATTAACAAACTACACACCTCTGCGACTTTTTGCAGAAATTGACTAGTTTCTTAACCACAAGCATAACAGGATCCCAGTTCTCATAATGAGTCAATAGCGCAACAGCAAAAAATGATACAAACATTGGAAGTGTTCCTAAGAAGAACTGCAAAGGGTAATCGACCTACATTGCAAGGAAGGGAAAAAAATCCTTTTCAAACAAATATAACAAGCAAATAAACATCAGATATTTTGAATTCTTTTACACTTAGTAAAGAAATGTAATACATTTAACTAAATAAAAAAAGTCTCAATAAAAAAAGAGAAAATGCAAAAATAAACTGGAATTCTTTTCTGATATTCCATAAATATTATATAAATGCAGTAAAAGTACAAAGAAAGTATATTCCAAACAATATATATAATCGAAAAAACAAACACCCTAATTGTAAAATAAGCGCATTACTTTTTATTTGACTTAAAAATATCATCTACCTCAGAAATAAATTTCAATTTTCAAAAAAATATCGAAAATAAAATTTAATTAAAAAAATTAAATCTGTTAGTTCTATTTAGAGTTCCTTTTTATGAAGCGGAGATATAGTTTATATTTCAGATAGAAATTTATTAGCCATGATTTTAGTTTTATAAGTCTAGATACTACATTTATATACTTTTATTTACAGAAACCCCGAATGGGGAAATTAGTGATTAAACTGATAAACACCCAATTTTTTGGCTTCTAAGTCAAAGTTATTTGGATTTGCATTAAAAAAAAGCAAATAAAAATAATGTTACTAAAACATAATTTAAGCAGTGACGCCTTTAAATACTCAACTCAGTGGCACAACAGCCCATGAGGACCAAGGCCTACTGTACCTATCTCAGTTTATGTGACTTTGGGCACTGGGGGGCATGTGCAGATATTTCAGTCAAGTGGTCAGTCTGACGCGAAACCCCCAGTTACCTTTTAAATAAATACTTATAAAATGCATAAATATAAAGACTCAATGACAAAAATTATGTACACATAGAATTAACATTAAATATTTCTATACTCCTATTAGAAAATCAGTCAAATTTTTTAAAAAATGTGGCACAAATTTTATGTTACATTATTTTAGTAAATTTAAACATTTTAAAAATTTAATGTTCCAAGTTAAATATTTATAAATATATGATTATTATGACTGATTACTTGTATTACTGTCCTTAAGAATTACATGAAAACTGTTATTTTAGAGAGAGGAGACTAATCTTGGAATTTTGAACAAAACAATCTCATATTACAAATGATAATTTTAAAAGTAAAGTAATAAAAACAATATCAACCAAACACAAAATATTCTATTTTCCCTTAAAATGTATTAATTATCAAAATAGTTAGAAAAAAAAGAGAAATATTTGTATAATTATTATTTTTAAGTCAAAGTTTTTTAAATACTTTAAAATTTTATAAGTTTTGATAAGTTTAATATAATCTAATACTGCTAAATACTTCTAATTAGTTACTTACTGCTTCACAGTTTTAAAAGGTTAGTAGATTTTTCTTTTAAGGATATTCAAGTTGAAGAATAAAAAAATAAAAATAATTAATTCCTCCTCACAGACTGGTACTGCATTACTTAAGCTTATTAATATTAAAAAAAATTATAATAAAAGGCAAAATGCAGCATCACACCACATTAAATACAATATAAGTTGCTAATATTAACTACAAATCACACTAGTTTTTTTACACATCACTTGAAATAATTTAAATATGTATTATAAAAACAAAAATACCTTCTTCAGAAAAATGTCAAAGAATATAGTTAAAGGAATGGTTAATGAAACTGACAATGTGGCTATCAGTGATGATGTAAGGAAACACCCCCTTCAAAAAGAAAAAATAAAATTAATACATAATCTAAGAAACATTAGAGAAATTCATCACAACAATAGGCATTGAAGTATGCATTATGTATATAAAAATATAATACACTGAAAAAGAATGAATCAGATTAATTACTATCTGTATGATTTCTGAACAACTTGATAGAATTGAATTAATAATTACAAGGAGATTCATAAAAAAATTTATTTAGTACAAATTAGCTTCATGTAGGATTTACTATATCGTAATGGATTCTAATATGAGTTTTCTTCAAATATTTTACACCGTCTTAGTTTAGTATTAAAATGCACAAAATTTTCAATTAGAAATTTTAACTTCACATATTCATATACTAAACAGTCTGAATAAAAACAGAGTTACAGCAGAATACACCATGCAATTAACAAAAAACCAGAACATAATTTTGAAAAGGAATATATTAAGTGAAAACTAAGACAGCAATGAAAATTGTTGACATAACTTACTACGAATAAATGTAAAAATTTATATTTTTAGACCATTACATTAAAATATTACAAAATAAATATGAAGTTCAATAATTTACAGTATAAGTATTTAAATATTAACAAGAAATGTATGTATTAATATCTCATTCACAGTATAAAAACATACAGTGCATTATCAATTCTTACACATGTAAAAACCATTTGTTTATGAAGCAATTCAAGTAAGTATATGTTGTTTATATTCTTTACAATATTTTAAAATCTTAGGAACATTAATTGTTACCATATGGAAAAGGAATGAACAAACAGAAACTGGAAATATTTTCTTAACAGAAAATTATGAAACCACTATATGTGATTTTAATATATACACATTTAAATAGATTGTAACAATAAATTTACAAAGTCTAAATTATGAATTGAAACATATTAAACATTCATGTTATTTCATAATGGAAAAAACAACACTTTCCCAAAACAATAATATTGACTTCAAAACATTTTAATGAATTCCCTAGATTTATTTAATACACATTAAAAAAAAATCAAAATTATAATCCTTTTTGAGCTTAATTTTACAATAGCATTTGTAATATAAAAAAAGTCAACTTTATTATGAAAATACTCTCAGTTCCAAGTTCTTCAATCTATCCCAAAATGTTTTTTTCAAAAGCATTCCATTTTATACAAGTAGAAAACTTTTCCTTTTAATGTATTGTCATATAATTACCGCCAGGCAAGAAATTTACAGAAAAAAATAACCTAAACAAAATACTTGATGCCTATTGAAAGATTCAATTAATTTCTTATTTATTAAAAATTTGCAAGACTTGCAAAGTTACATGGAAATTTTTTTATACCTTTTTTTTGGTAACACAGTATTAAGAGATTATCGGACTTATTAAAACCAGTTGTAATTTTTCTCTACCAAATGCACATTTTATACAAGCATAATTTTATGCAATCAAAAATACAACGAAAAAAAAAGTAAATTTTTTTGGCACAATTGCAAGAATTATAATATACTACCATTAAGTTTTTACTTATAACTTTTACATCAAGTTCTAAAACCTAATTTTCAAAAACCTTTTTCTTTCCTTTTTTTATCCTACCAGTAAATACTACAAGCATACTATAATCATTAAAAAAATTAACCTACCATAACCACAGCAATTCTGAAAATACAGTGCCTATCAAGCCATTACATAATAGCAACAACCATTGGTGGTTAGATGGCCACTGGAATTCTTCTACTTTAGTATAATGTAGGAAAACAAAACCTGGCCAGAGGAATAGAAGATTGAACAGCCCGACAAATCCTATGGAAAAAAGCCAACTAAGAGATACATTTTTCATTTAAATAAGGTAAACAAGAAAAAAATGATAGTTACAGAAGAATACATTTAAAACAGTTGATTAAGGGGTACATTTTTAAAAAGAAAAAAATATTAATAATTTTTTAAAACATAACTTATCTTATTTGCTAAATATACAAAAAATAAAATAAAATAAATAAATAAAAAAATATTTTTAAACAAAGTAAATAATACTAAGCTTTTTTTCATACCAAAAAACATTGGAATATCTAACATTTCTTCATTGTCAACTTTGCGTCTAAGTAAAACAACATAAGCTGCATAAAAGAATGCTCCAAGAATGGACCAAACAGCTCCAGGAGGAAAATAGTTCTGAACCCCTTTATCAGCATTAGAAATTATTGTGACACCAACAATACTAGAAGGAAAAAAAAAGTAAAAACATTTAAGTGCAAATCGTATTTTATAAATGTAAAATTCCCTATACCTTTATCTTAAATGATGTATTTAACATACTTAGAAATTTTGATAATCACATAATTATTTGTAAAGATAAAATCAGATGCACAAAATGATACATTAATAATATCATTTCCCAAATAATATGTATCTATATATAAAAAAAAACTAGTTTCATCAGATGTCATCAAAAGTGACACAAGAGTGGAAATTACACAAAACGAATACAAAAACACATCCATTTAGTTTTTTAAAGTTAGATTTTTAAATATAAACTGCTTATGTAAAAAGATAAACTATTTGAAATTCTTCCAATTTTTATAAACATTAATAGATACAAATTGAATAAATAGATAAGTGGATAATTTGCTCAATTCAGAGAATATTTATCCTAAATTGTACAATACAGTTTGAACACCTTTGTCTAAGTGGATATCAAACTTCTACCTTTTTTCTGAAATTCTATTTAAATGTGTATGGGGTACAAACAGCACTATTGCTGATACTATTATTCAGATAATGTTTCAATACATTTCAATGAAAATACATAGTGTTGTGAATAAAAATGATTTGTGTGAATGAGTGGCAGCATGGCGCCACGTTTTTGTAACTGTGAAGAGGTTGTGTGACGACATTATGTTCTGTGTATAAAAGGGGTGGAGCCACACATGCTCACTCTCACTCGGTAGTTCTGAATAAACTCAGTTACTTTAATTGACTGGCTCGAGTCTGAATTTCTTCCTCCAACGCCGAGCATCGGGTAGATGCAGCTCGCAGAATTTTATAATTGAAATTGTTCGATACATAAGTTTTTGGTACCCTCGGCGGGACTGGTTGTTGGTTGGAAGCGAAACTGAAACCGAATTTAAATTATTGAACTTTTAACTATTGAACTTAACTTTTTGAACTATAAAATGGAAGTGAATGCTTTGAAAGCGGCAAGAAAAGGCCTGAGAACAGCAATTTCTCTCAGTCTGAAAAAGATTGAAACCGAACTCATAAAAGAAAACATCGATATGAATCAACTTTCGATTCTGAAAACTCAATTTATGGATAAATTTCAGAGACTCGACACTTGTCAGAATCAAATTTCTGAACAACTCTTGGATACAGAAGATGCCATGAAAGAATATTTAGATGAAATGGAAGATGCAGAAAACTACCGTGACCGCTACATCGAAATGTGTACTCGAGTAGATTTGAAAGTACGAGAAACCGTTGTTCCTACCGAAACTGAAAAGAGAAGCTTTAAATTACCGAAAATCGAACTGAAGAAGTTCAGCGGTGAAGCTAGACTTTTTGGCCTTCTGGAGTCAGTTTCAGAAAATTCACAATGATAAAAGCATTGCGGAAGAAGACAAAATGCAATATTTATTGCAATCCGTGGAACCGTGAAAGAAAGCAGAACGATTAGTGTTGAGTTTCCCTGCAACGGCGGAAAATTATCCTAAAGCCATTGATCAATTAAAAGAGAGATTCGGTCGTGAAGATTTGTTAGTACAAATTTACGTACGTGAACTTTTAAATTTAGTAATGAAGAACGCTGTTTCTGGAAGAACGAAAACTGATTTGTCGGCCTTGTACGATGAACTTGAAGGGAAATTACGGTCGTTGGAGAGCCTTGGACGAACACAAGAAAAATATGGAGATTTCCTTACACCATTGGTAGAGTCCTGCTTACCCGAGGAAATCCTGATGGCCTGGGAAAGAAAACGGAATACTGAAACAGACGCTAAAGGATCGCGAACTCTAGAACACTTAATGACTTTCCTTCACCTAGAAGTCCAAGGGGAAGAGATGGTGCAGCTGGCAAAATCCGGATTTGGAACTCCTATCCGAAAAAAAGATTCCCCAACTGAAAGGGTTAAGCCGACTGAATTAATGACTGCATCAGCTCTGGCGAGTTCCGTAAAGTCCTCAGGTAAGAAAAATCAATAACTGTGTATTTTGTGAGAAATATCATCCCAGTGAAAATTGCTTTAATGCTAGAAAAATGTCTTTAAATGCTAAGAGACAATTGTTATTAAGAAAAGGTGCTTGTTTTATTTGTTTAAATAGATCTGGTCATTTGAGTAAAAATTGTGATATTAAAAATGATATTAATTGTTTTAAACGTAATTATTCTCATTTTGAAATTATGTGTCCAAAATTAAATAAGAAGTATGATCAAAAGTTCGTGTTCCATAAAAACTGAGAACTCTCTATCAAGTAATTGCAACAGAAACCAAAGTATTTACTTTCAAACTCTCTGCGTTTTCATTCGCATTAAAGATCAGGAAAGGAAAGTTAGAGTTCTGATCGATACCGCTTGTGAAAATAGCTACATTAGTGAAAGTGTTACTAGTATTTTGAAGGCCACTCCACTTAGAGAGGAAACTATAATTCATTCTCTATTCGGGGGCAACGAAACTGAACTGAAACATCACAGCGTGTATTCTATTGAGGTCAGTGATTTGAAACACTCTTATGCATGTTGTTTTGAAGTGCTATCCGAAAAGAAAATATGTGGATTTATTTCTAAGATTGAGGATAAGCGTATTTTAAATGAGTTAAAAAATAAAGAAATTATTTTATCGGATTTAAATTGTAAAGAAACGGAAATTGGGTTTTTGATTGGGGCTGATAATAAAGGAAAATTATTGACTGGGAATTTAATTGAATTTGATTCGGGTTTAACAGCTATTGAAACTAAACTAGGATGGACGGTAATTGGAAAAGTATGTTCGAACGATAAAAACATTATGTTAACAACATCGTCTTTGCATGTTCAGAATGTTAGCATTAAAGAATTATGGGAACTTGATGTTTTAGGAATAACGGATCCCTTACTTAATGAGAATACGAAAGAAAATTTTGAATTAACCAATTTTAAGAATAAACTGAAAATTCTTCCCGATGGAAGATATGAAGTTAAACTCCCATGGAAATGTAACTCTGAAAATTTGCCCAGTAACAAAGCACTAACATGGAAAAGACATCTACGGATGATGAATAAATTAAGAAACGGTAAATTTTTTGAGGATTATAAAAGTGTGTTTAGGCAATGGGAAGATTTAAATATCATTGAACGTGTGCCGGAAGTAGAATTGAACAATGAATGCCATTATTTACCGCATACACCTGTGATTAAATTAGATAGTACGACTACAAAATCCGACCCGTATTCGATGCTTTGGCCCATGAAAAAGGGAAACCATCTTTGAACGACTGTTTATATAAAGGCGTATAAACCTTATTGAACTGATACCTGACATTTTAGATCGTTTTAGAATTTATCCAGTCGGAATTGTAGCCGATATTGAAAAGGCATTTTTGATGCTATCTGTTGCACCGAAAGATAGAGATTATCTCAGATTTTTTCCCCATGCAATGAAAAACAACAATTAGTGTACACAAACAAACAATTAGTGTACTGGCATTGTCGAGTTGTGTTTGGGGTGTCTTCAAGCCCTTACTTATTGAATGCATCTATTATGCATCTTTTGGAAAACTGTAATTCCAAATGTAAGGAAGTTGCACAAAAGTTAAAATCTTGATTTTACGTTGATAATTGTGTAACTGGTGTTTTCAGTGCTGATGAAATAAAATATTGAGAAGACTAAATTAATTATGTCAGAAGGATGTTTTAATTTACGAATTTTTGAGAGCAATGTGGCAAGTAAAAGTGTTGATAAACACTCAGGCGAAACTTTTATTTTGGGTATCATCTGGGACTTGGATAATGATGTTTTGAAATGTTGCACGAATTTCGACTCATTAACGTGCGAAGTGAAAATAACGAAACGATTAGTTTTGTCTATGGTGCAAAAAGTTTTCGATCCCATTGGAATGTTGGCGCCGTCTACATTGCTCCCAAAATTACTATTGCAGGAAATATGGAAAATGAAAAAGGCATGGGATCAGGAACTACCTCAGAATATTGTAAACAAATTTATGAAATGGTTTAATGAAATTCAAATTTTGAAAGATGTAACTGTACCACATTGTATGAAAATTGATATTTTTACTGAATTACATGTATTTGTTGATGCAAGCAAGGGGTCATATGTGGGATGCGTCTTTGCTCGATCAATAGTTGATTCTAGAGTTAGCATAATTCTCATTAGAGCGAAGTCTAGAGTAGCTCCTCTCAAACTTTTGAGTATACCGCGTCTAGAACTAATGGCTTGTTGTGTAGGTGCTCGACTTGTAAATTCTATTTTGAAAGCGCTTAATATGCAGGACTTGAAAGTTACTCTTTGGAGCGATTCCGCAACAGCACTTTGATGGATTAAAGAATATGGAAATTGGTCGGTTTTTGTAGCTAATAGGGTAAAGAAAATTAGACAATTAACTCAAATTCAGTCATGGAAGTATGTTCCAGGAAACATGAATATCGCGGATTTACTATCTCGTGGTTGTTCTCCACGACAAATGCTTAATTCTAAATGGTGGGAGGGCCTTCCTGGTTGAAACAAAATTCGGAATATTGGCCAGATGGTGAAATCAGTTGCGAGCCTCAAGAAGTTAACGTAGAGAGAAAGAAAACTAAAAATGCGAATGTTGATCTAGCAAATGATGCACCCTCCTTGCTTATATGTAATGTGTCTGATTATGATAAAATGATGCATGGATTTTAAGATTTGCAAATAATTGTCGCAAAGACTATAACAAATGTAAGGAACATGAACTTTCTGTTGCTGAAATTGAAAATTCTGAGAAACAATTGATTCGTTTAACTCAGACATATTATTTACCTGATGTTGAATCTTTATATAAAATTTGTTACTTTTATTGATAATGATAATATTTTAAGAGTAAAATCTAAAATAACTGAACGAAATGATGAAGGTTCTTTTTTGTATCCTATATTGTTACCTGATAAATGTGAATTTACAAAACTTTTGATTAGATCTGTACACAAAAAGAACTGTCATGCAGGAATCCAAATAATGCAATCATTAATTAGAGAAAAGTTCTGGATTATCAGAGCTAGAAAAACTATTAAGAGTATTTTGAATGAATGTTTTATTTGTGCTCGTTTTAAAGTGAAATCATTGTCAAGCGGACCATCACCCTTACCACCAGACCGCGTGAATGATTGCGCGATATTTGAAGTTGTAGGAATTGACGTAGCTGGACCTCTGTTTTTAAAAACTGGCGAAAAGGTATGGATTACATTGTTTACTTGCGCAGTCTATCGTGCACTACATGTTGAATTAGTAAACGCTTTATCTTCTGATGCCTTTTTGCTAGCCCTTAGGCGTTTCATTGCCAGGCGCAGGAGGCCCAGGATAATTTACTGTGATAACGATACTAATTTCCGAGGTGCTTTCAATGACCTTGCAAAATTGGATTGGCATAAAATATCGAGAGAAACATCAACTCAAAAAATAGTTTGGAAATTAATACCACCCACCGCCGCATGGTGGGGAGGCTGGTGGGAAAGGTTGGTTCGCATTATCAAGGAACTATTGAGACGTTCTCTTGGAAAATCATTATTGTCCTATGAAGAATTGTCTACAGTGATTTGTGAATTTTTAATCAATAGTAGACCTTTAACTTATATATCTGAAAATCCACAGGAATTGATCCCTCTTACTCCAGCAATATTTTTAATAGAGAATCGCTGTTCCGATACTACCGATATTGACTAATTGAATTCGAGAGACTTAAGAAAAAGAATGAAATATAGAATTAAAACTTTTAAGTGATTTAAGACAACGTTTCAGGAAAGAATATCTAAGTGAGCTAATACAAAAACAGAATGATAATCGGGTGCGGGAACCCTGAATTGGGGAAATGGTTTTAATTGGAAACGACAATAAGAAACGTTTGTCTTGGCCTATAGCTAAGATTATAGAATTAATCCCTGGTCGAGATGGGGAAATTCGAACAGTTCTGCTAAAAACTCAACATGGAACAGTAATACGCCCTGTGCAACGTATCTTCCCTTTGGAAGTACAAGCGATTGCTAATAGCGATAAGGAGTCGAAAGAGGAATCAATTTCTGTTAAAAGTACTAAACCTGAAAAGGTCTTGAATACTAATGATGCAATTATAAAAAAATATACTTCTTCTGGAAGATTGGTTAAAGAACCGAAGAGACTTGATCTTTTGAATTATAACTGTTATAGGTTTGAGACTCTCCCCAAGTCTCAAAGGGGGGAGTATGTAGTGAATAAAAATTATTTGTGTGAATGAGTGGCAGCATGGCGCCACATTTTTGTAACTGTGAAGAAGTTGTGAGACATCATTATGTTCTGTGTATAAAAGGGGAGGAGCCACACGTGCTCACTCTCACTCGGTAGTTCTGAATAAACTGTTACTTTAATTGACTGGCTCGAGTCTGAATTTCTTCCTCCAACGCCGAGCATCGAGTAGATGCAGCTCGCAGAATTTTATAATTGAAATTGTTCGATACACATAGAAAATGTTTGTTCTGAAAATAATACAATTTCTTTTTCCAAGAGTCACTTAAAATTTGATTAGGATTTAAAATTAAGATAAATAGAAAACTAATTCCAAGAAAATGTTAGAACATAGTCTCAAATATTCTTTATTACTAAAACTATGCACATATGGGGGGAAAAAACCCTTAAAAGCTTATTGGTTACTCAATATCAATACCTTAAATCTGTGAAATAAAAAGTAAATTCAAAATAAAATTTACTAATGAAAATCAATAAATTATAAAAAAAAAAAAGTATTAAATACGACTGTAATGAGAAAGTATATGTAAAAATAATGAGTCAAGTAACAATTGATAATGGTTCATTTCAAGAGTAAAGAAGACATTCAAATTAATTTTAAAAGTGTGAAAGGGATTTATTTTAAAAAAGAAGCATAGTGCTGGAGTTTTAAGATGATATAACAGGGCAAAAGAACAATCCAATAACTAAACATTTATCAATTAAACATTATTTTAGATATTAAAAACAACACATGATGTAAAAATATTTTAAAATTGCACAGAAAATTTTATAATAAATACACAGAGAAGAAAATTACTCATACAAAACTTCCATTTAATAGCTTAAGAAAAACTCATATACTAAGGTCAATTTAAAGAAAGGGAATCAGTAACATACAAGGCAGTAATAACTTCATAATAAAGATGCTTTTATCAAAAAAATTACAGATAAACACAACTCAATTATTAAAAAATATTTCAAAAAATTATTAGACACTAGCTGGTATACCCGTTCTTTGCACAGGTGAACTGAAAATTAAACAATACAGATTGAAGGATAAAGAAGTTCTTTACGGGTTAATTTTTAACCTGAATTGCAAATTATATAAACAAAAAAAAAGCATTCTGCATATCTCAGCTGAACAAAAAAAAAAAACATGTTTGTTAAATTTTAAGTCTGTAGATCTAATAGCTGATAAAAAGGATTTTTTTTATTTATAACTCCCCGTAACTTTCTTGAAGGTCGATTTTTGAAAATACCTTTCTAAGCTGATCTCTGATCAGCAAAAGTAACACATTGTTACAAATTTTGTGTAATAAATGCTAAAAATAGTGTAAATAATTTATATCTGTACGTAAATATCACTTTCTGTTATATTTAATTTAAGTTAAAATTGCAACATTCGCAAGCAACGCCGTTTCTTAAATTATAATGTTGATTCAATGAAAAACAGAGCAAAATGTTGGCGATAGAGTTAAGTTGGCAACTGTCTAGCTATTTCCATAGCTTAAGCTTTTTTTGGGAAAGATTGGGCTTTCATGGCATAATTCTTAGTAGGTACTTTTTCTACACTTCCAAAAAATACAATGGCCGCGGTAGCCGAGTTGTCGTCAAGTTATCGGATTATGGCTGGCCTTGTCACAAATTCGAGCCCAGTACCACTAAAGCAATGCAAGTTAATCCTTTATCTACAGCATTATGATTTACTGCACTTTTTTCATGCAATATTTTTTTTTGATCACTACATTGAAAATTAAGGCATATACATAAACAAAACCCTCAACTTTGGGAAATTTAATCCGTTGCAGCTAATTAAAGATATTCCACTGTAAAAATAAATTATATTCACTGTTCGCTTAAAATAAAGAGTCAAATCGTTTTCTAAGGATCTCATTAACATACAAAAGAAATAAGGCACTTAAATTTTGACATTAACTATTTTTTAGGGGACAAAAATAATAATCTTTGCAATCCACTGAAAATGCAATTCCTACCATCAAACTATTCGCCTTCCTCGCTAAAATACTCATCATAGAACCTGTGCTGCCATATATCTTGGAAAAGTGGATTTCAAAGAATATTCCTGCCAAGTATTGTCAGAATATTTGTAAAATTAGTTACTCTATGTTATTTTAAAGTGAGTGGTACTTATAAGAACTGTTGGTAGATAAAGGGTTAAATCTGTTGAGAGCTCAAATGTCCTCCCATTGGTGTAATATGGTAGTTAGGAGAGAGGGTGCCAGTTCAAGTGTCATCCACATCACTTGACCAATGTTCAAAATTACGTGGTCCATCATCAAAAGCTCTCGTGTAGCTGAATAGTGCCACGTTAATATTCATTCACTCACTCACTCCTAAAAATACAGTACAGTAGTTATTATTTCTATACTTAAAAATGCAATATCTGCCTTGTTGGCGAGAATTCCTTGTATAGATTACTCCGAGGCAACTGTTTAATATTTTTTTTGTAATCAGTTCAAAAAGAGTAGCAATCTCATTTGGTTGGGATCAGTTTTGTGCTTATTAAAATTTGTTAAATTTACAGTCTGCTGAATTTTATAGTCAACATTTGGTCCATCAAGCCAGAGTTTTATAACCTTTGAATTTAGTATTGTTAGAATAATAATAGCAGTATGTCTAAAGAAACTAGTAGTTTTGAATAGAAAATGTGGAACTACAAAAGCTCAGATAACAAGAATTAAGGACTTTATCAACAATCCGTATGAAAAGGATAAAACACATTTAGAATCCAAACTGGACACCTTGAAAAGCTTATGAATTAAGCTGAGTGATATTCGGAATGAATATTATGAAGTTGAGGAAAATGACAGTGATTTGGAAACCCTTGAATCCAAAATCCTGGATTAAGAAGATGATTGCGAAGATATCCAGGTAAGAATTAAAAATATTATTTCAAACATTGATTTGAAGAATAATGCTGTTACATCTTGCGAAAATAGATTTAAGAACATTAAATTACCACGATTTAATGGTTCTTACCATGAGTGGTTTAATTTTAAAGAACAATTTGTTTCTTTAATTGATTCTAATCATAGTTTAACTGATTTTCAAAAGTTGTATTATTTAAAATCTACACTCAATGGAATTGCTAAAGATGTTATTATGATTGATGATTCATATACTTCATTGTTTGAATGCTTGAAAAAGAGATTTGAGAATAAAAAATTGATTATACATAATCATTTCAGTGAAATATTGTCATTAGAAAAATTTACTTACAAATCAGCTAAAAATTTAAGAACATTAATAGATTGTTGTCAGAAACATTTAAGAGGATGAAAAATGATCAATTTAGCCTCTACCTAACTGCCTAAATGGGATGATTTTATGGATTTTTTGTTAAAACGTTGTTTAATTCTAGAAAATATTCAAACTAATAATGCAACAGCTATTCAATCAGAACGAAGTTACAAAAAAAAAGTCTTTCCTTGCTAAATTAGATCTAGCTAACTGTGTAATTTGTAAACACCAGCCTCACCCTGTACTTAGATGCAAAAAAATTAACGATTTGAGTGTTAATGAAAGATTTAATTCAGTGAAAAAGAACGATATTTGTATCAATTGTTTTGGCGTTTCTCACAGAGTGGCTCTATGCAAAAGTTTCAGGAGTTGTCCTAATTGTTCCAAGCGGCACAATTCACTTCTGTGAAGAAATTTTGAGAGAAATGTGGATAGCCAAAGGAGTTCAGGTAACGAAACTGCCAAATATGGAGCCAAAAAACACCCCTACTTCAAATGTAAGCAACAAATGTTTCCAACCGAAGCAGACCATTCTTTATGTCAAATCGTTTGAAACCAAAAGAAGGGAATTTGTGGGGCATTATAAGGGTCATTCAACTGTGCTGCTAAGCACTGCTTGAATTTATTGCCAAAACGGTCGCGGGGAAGTCTTTCCTTTATGTGCACTATTAGATTATGAGAGTCAAAAGTAATTTGATCACACGATGCTGCCTTTGCTTTGGGATTGAATTGTGAAACAGTAAACACCTCTATTTCTGGTGCTAACAGGACTTCTCAATTTATAAAAAACAAAGTGTCTACTATTGTTTCAAGTAAAAACAGACATTTTCAGAAATTAATGCAATTTCTTGTTGTACCAAAAATTACAGGTTTGACTCCAACAAATAAATTAGATATTAGTGGGATAAAAATTCCTGAGTATATTTAGTTATCGGATGAGAATTTCTATTTGCCTGGAAGAATCAATTTGCTTTTATCAAATCAGATTTTCTTTGAAATTCTAAATAATGAGAAAATAAAACTAACAGATGGGAAGTTGATGTTGCAAGATAAGGTATTTGGTTATGTAGCTAGTGGCGTCATGTCACATAATTACACTAACTATTGTGGACTAGTTACTAATGCAAATGAGCTTAATAATAGTATCAAACGCTTTTGGGAAATTGAAAATTGTCATGATTTTGAAATCCCTACAATGAGTAGAGAAGAAAAATTATATGAAGAATACTTTACGAGTACATATACACTGGTGTGCAAAAATTAAGGACGAAGTCGAAAAATTAGCATATCAGCTGAACGAAGAGGCAGAGCGGACAGAAAGACCAATCAGGAGATTAAGTAAGGTGATGTACGGTAGCACATGCGCAGATATGCAGGTAGACGTAATGGGGGAATGTCTGAGTAGTATAAAGCATGTTGTCGGTGTAAGATCAGTATTTCTGGCAAAGAGATTGCACGCCGTATAGCAGTTAAAATCACACCGAGTTGCTGCCTCAGCGAGAAATGGCGAATAATCAATCTGTTAGACGACATCTGGATGCTTTTACCCGAGGTCGAATCACTGGGAAGTTGGAGGAAGGCCGCAGTGTGACAAGTGTGGCTGAAGTTCGGAATTGCTCACAGCATCGTTTCACGACTTTGGAGACAATTTCAAACTACAGGAACAGCTATCCGGGGTTCAGTAGTGGTCATCCACGAGGAACCACACCCGTAGATGACCGGTACATTGTCTTACAGGCCAGAAGAAACAGGCGGCAGACAGCGGGAGAAATCGCTACACACGACACAGGCGACTGGACGACTGATATCGCGTTTTACCGTGGCCAGAAGACTGCACGGTGGTGGTCTGTTTGCACGACGCCCTGTACGGTGTGTACCTTTAACGCCTGCCCATTGGAGAAGGCGTTCTCTGAGGTGATGAGAGCAGATTCAGTTTGAGTAGTGATTCTCATCGCATACTCATCTGGAGAGAGCAGGGAAGCCGCAATCATCCCTCAAACATCATTGAAAGGGACAGGTATGGAGGTCGCGGTGTTCTCGTTTGGGGAGGCATCATGCTTGGTAGTCGTACAGACCTTCACATCTTCGATGCAGCGAGATTCTTCTTCCATATGTGAATCTTTTTAGAAGCGCTATGGGTATGCAGTTCCTTTTCATGGACGACAATGCACCATGTCATCGCACAGTAGCTGCCGAACAGCTCTTAGAGAGTGAGGATATTGAACGTATGGATTGGCCTGCACGATCTCCGGATCTCAATCCCATCAAGCATGTATGGGATTTTCTAGGCAGACGCTTGGCAGCTCGTACCTTACCACCAGTAACGATTCGGGAGCTTCAATTGACACTGCAAGACGAATGGGCAGCAATGCCTCAACAACTCATTGACACCCTCATTCTCAGCACGGGCAGACGCTGTGAAACCTGCCTAGCAGTCAGGGGAGATCATATCCCCTACTAAAGACCGGATGTTTTTTGCTGGACACCCATCACAGGGATGTTTCGGCCTTCAGTCGCATTGCGCTCCATGCTACTTTTCAATCAAGCTTCTTTTATCCCTCTGATTTCTCTTTTAGTAAGTGTTGCTTACATTACACATGTCCTTATGTATTGGGGATCTTACGGTATTAAATGTGTTGATTTGGAAAGCTTTTGTACAAAGTTATATTGAAAAAACTGTCTCGTCCTTAATTTTTGCACACCAGTGTAGAGATGAAAGAGGTCGTTTTATCATGAAAATGCCTTTGTCAAAGGATCCGAGTTGCTTGGGAGATTCGAAACAAATGGCATTATGCAGACTTAATTCTTTGTAGAGAAGATTAGTTTAAGATCAAAATATATTGGAATTATATAGAAATTTTATACATGGATATTTAGAAATGAGACATATTGGAAGAAGTAGTAGAAGATGAGGATTCTGCTATTGTGTATTATCTCCCTCATCATGGTGTTTACCGCCACAAAAGCAAAACAACTCCTTTATGAGTAGTTTTTAATGCATCCTTAGCTACTACTTCAGGGGAATCGCTAAATTCTTTATAATTGAATGGTGGTGGTGTATAAAGGGATCTCTCTTCAATTTTATTAAACTTTAAAGCTCACAAATTTGGGGTAACAGTAGACATTTAAAAATGTTTAGGATGACTTTTAAATGACAGATCCCAATGTGATTTATTATGCATTGTTTAGAAGGATAAAATCAACAGTTCTGTGAAGATTTTTAGATTAACTGCGGTTACTTATGGCACCAAGAGTGCTCCATACCTTGCGCCAAGATCAGTGAAACAGCTTGCCATAGATGACGGTGATAAATATCCATTAGCTGCTGATGTTATAATGCCTGATGTTTATATGGATACTCTTCTTACTGGTGCAGACGATTTAGAATCTGGAAGAAAACTCCAAGTGCAACTCATTTCAATAATAAAGGGGTGCTGGAATGGAATTCCACAAGTGGTCAGCTAGTAATCCATTGCTATTACCAGACTCAATGTGTCGTTAAAAACCTCTCTTATTCTTCTTCAATTGAGACCAAGACCCTTGGACTCTTGAGGAAGCCACATTCAGATTCCTTTGCTTTCAAGATTTTTCCCATGACCTCAAACTGTGACAATCTCATAGTCACAAAGAAATCAGTAATTTCTACAATCTACTTGGACCTGTAATAACAAGGGCCAAAATCTTACTTCAGTCTTTGTGGCAGTTGAAATTTGATTGGAACGATCCATTACCTTCAAACTTAGTTTCCTTTTGGAAATCCTTCATAGATGCTTTGGAATCTATAAACTGTCATCAAATCCCACGTAATTGTCTACAAGATAAGTCTATGAGAATAGAGTTGCATGGCTCCTCTGACTCGTCTGAAAAGGCTTATGGTGCTGCACTTTACCTATGATGCATTAATACAAGTGGACAAACTTCTTTTAGGCTCCTGTGCTCCAAATCAAAGGTAGCCCCAGTGAAAAGTATTACTATACTGTGATTGAAACTTTGTGGCACAGTACTTTTATCAAAGCTTCTTAAAAGTACCCTTGATGCCTTTTAAATCAATACCAGTCAAGTTTACCTTTCGACTGATTCCAGCATTACACTGGCTTAGATCAAAAAGCCACTAGCTCAAAACATTTGTGAGAAACCGCATTAACATAATTCAAGAACTCACAGAAAGTGATTTTTGGAAACACGTGAATTCTGAAAATAACCCTGCTGACATCCTTTCCAAGAGATATTAGTTAAAAAAAATTGAACATTGTGAACTTTGGTGGTTTGGCTCAACTTTCTTACATCAGTATAAAGAACTGGAACCTTATGACATAACTGCCATAGAAAATGATCTTTTCCCTACAAGAAATGAAAGAAACTTCAGACATTCCTCTATGTGCCTTATTAAAGAACTTTAAACCACTGGATATAATTAGTAATTGTTCATCCTTTACTAAGTTGCAAAGAGTAATTGCCTGGTGTAAGCGATTTATTAAAAATGCAAGATATCCACTGAGCCGAACTATGGGACCTTTAAAGAGTAAAGAACTATCAGAATCCTTGCAGTGTATCATAAAAAATATTCAAAGAACTTTATTTTCTAATGAAATTCAATATTTAGAAAAGGGAATTCCTCTTCCAAACTCATATAAATTGTTAATTTTGCACCTGGCAACAGGTCGAACGAAACACACGAGATACAGAGAAGGACCTGGCAACGACAGGGGAGAAGGGTCCGAACCAGGAGAAGAAAGGAAAGCGGTGGCGAAAAAAACGTGGTCGAAAAAAGATACGGATGGACGATGTATTGTAATCTTGTAGCATCTTAATATATTCTTTATTTTAAGAAATGTCCCATAGAAGGTGTGGAATAAAAAAAAGGAGGGACAAAATCCTGACTGCAATTATTTTCTTTTTCACAATTCGAACATGATCCGAAAAGAACCCACAAGTTTACACACCCCTTTTTAGATGCTAGTGGATTACTTCGAGTTGGAGGACGGTTAAGAAACTCCCCATTCCAAGAAATCAGAAACATCCCATGAAAATTCCCACCAACTATAATTTTACTTATATTGTTATTAATCATTTTCATATTCTCTATTTTCATACAGGTGCTGAAGCTATTTTAGAAAATATAAGGAATAGTTTTTAGATACCACCCACAAGAAATGTAGTTAGAAAAATTCTTAGAACACGCATCACCTGTAGGAAGGTTAGTGCTAAAGGTTGGCAGCAATTAATGGCTGATTTGCTAGCTGCGAGAGTCACCACTTAAGTTTTCAGTCAGGTAGGTATTGTATGTGTGATTATGGACCCTCCCAGTTGAAAACTTTTTTTGGAAAATGCAGGCAGATTAGGAATGTCTATGTCTGTGTTTTTATTTGTTATACAGTTAAGGCTACGACTTAACAATGGAAGCCTTTCATGTAGCTTTAAAACAATTTGCGGCAAGAAGAGGTCAAACCATTGAGATCTATAGTGATAACAGTCGGAACTTTGTTGGTGCAAATAATGAAGAAAAATACTTAAAGCATTATTTAAGGGTAAGATGGAAGAAATAATGAATTTTTGTCCAAAGAACAAATGAAATGGAACTTCAACCCACCTTCGCACCACATTTTGGTGGTCTGTGGGAGGCGGGGGTTAAATCTTTAAAATACCATTTAAAAAGAGTAATCGGCAATTCAATTTTATGTCATGTAGAATTTCTAAGACTTGTAATTCAAATTGAAGCAGTACTTAACTCTCAACCAATTTGTCCTCTTTCTAATGATGCGAATGATGTTGAAACTTTAACTCCTGCACATTTTCCAGCTGGATCATCATTGGTTGCAGTATCTGAACCTGATTACACTGAGATCCCCATGAACAGATTAAGCTGATGGCAGTTGGTACAAAGGATGAACCAACATTTTTGGTGCAAATGGTCTTCAGAATATTTAAATAAGACTGCAAGAGAGACCCAAATGGTGTAATAGCAATGTAGGTTTCAAAGAAGGGGACTTAGTGTTATTCAAACCTTCAGAGAATTCAGATAATTTAAATGGCATTTGGCATAAATTTTAAAATTGCACTCTGGTAAAATAATATAATCAGAGTAGTGACTTTAAAGGATAAACAGGGAATTTATTCTATAATGTAAACTTGTTGAATGCCTTCATCATTGCAAGGCGAGGCAGGATATTGGCGAGAATTCCTTGTATAGATTACTCCAAGTCAAGTGTTTTAACCTTTTTTTGTAATCAGTTTGAAAAGTGTAGAGATCCCATATGGTTGGGATCCGTTTTGCTTATTAAAAATTGTTAAATTTACGGTCTGCTTATTTATTTTAGTCAACACTGTGCCTATCAATTTAAATTATAGTGTTATAATTAACTACTAACCACAAACAAATTATGCAAATGTATTCAAATGATGTAGTGTGAAAGAAAGACAAAGTTTATCTACTTTAAGTACCAGAAGTGATAAAAGTATTTAGTTTGATATAAGGATCAATTTGTAACCATCAAATGTGCATAATAAAATCACAAAAAAAAAACCGTGCATAGAAATAAATTATTAATTTTTATTGCACGTATGGTTCACTATTTTGGTGATAATGGCTTACACATGAAAACAATCAATAGTAGCTATTGAAATAAAGATAGATTTAAAACAACCTCTCCCTTCAAAATTTAGTTTTATTCTAAAATAAAAAAAATAGAGATTACACTGATCAAATGAATAAATTAGGAGCGAACACCTGGCGTATACAAAACAAAAAGTGAAAGTTTTGCTTCACACATAAAAGATAGATATATGCTATTGCAGACTTTTTTGCAGCGCATGCCAGAATAGCTTGCCGATGCAGAATTTTTCCCCACTTACTTGACAATTATCGTTATATTTTGGACACTTCACACAATATCGTTATAAATTATAGTCTGTGTTATTCTGATGTATAAGCTATCTTATTGTAAAGTTTCATTAAAATTCATTAAGTTGTTTTTGCGTGAAAGAGAAACAAACATCCAAACAAACTTTCACGTTTATAATATTACTAAGGATAAAAAAATACAGGAAACAAAAAGACTAAAATATGGCTCCAATATTCAGAATCATAATAAGATTTAAGCATGCAAGGAAATGATTGAATGAAACATACAATACTATTATGTTTAGCACACACACACTTTTATTTAATCACAATATGATCTGTGATTCAACAAAAATAGACTATGCTAAACATAATAGTATATTTCTCAAGTTTCAATTGGCCAGGTTGTTTTTAAGTCTGCAATAACAAAAATTAATATGACTTTCAAGGTCAAGCAACTGTCTCAATTAAGATAAACTCTGGGAAAGTGATATCAATGATTTTCCAAACTATCCCAAAAGCAGTGCTGTAGTGGTCTTCTGTCTAGCAATGACACATGACTGTTTATAGGCACACCTTCATAGATTCCAAATAGTTGAGAGTCTTGCCTACCACCTTTGTTGCAATGATGATTGCTGGGCATCTCCCTATCTACTAAGCACTCAGAACAATGTTTTCTCAAGATCTAAGAGACTATGAACCTTCAAAACAGATTGCAGATGATAATGTTTTATATATATATCCTTTTCATTTTTCTTTATTAATTCTTTGTATATACTTTTCAGGGTATATTTTTTTACATTGTGTTTTCCTCATTTTGCATTAACACTGCATTTTAATTTAATTATTTAACTTAATTTTAGATCTCTGTATTGCATAAGGATACTTGTCTCTGTATGAGCATCTGCATTAGAAATAAAAACGTTTATTGTTGAATCTGCTAATTCAGCATTTTTTAAACATCTCCATTAATTGAGAATTTGTTTATTGTAAATAGTATAGAAATTAAGAATGCAATAAAAAAAATAACTCTCATTTAAGTTCTGTACAACTTCATTAGCTTTGTATGCAGCCAGCAACAAAATTATTCACTTTCCCCCGATTTTCTTTATAATGGTAATTGTCATTAAATAGTTCTTCGATCTTTACTGCATACAGATTAAAAATATACAAAAGACCCTTTAATAAATCAAGATGTATTTTTCTCAGTCTATGTATGTAAGGAGCCTATCTTTGACAGCTAAGTTTTGTCTCTATTATCAAATGAGCTTCTTTATTATGCATGCTTTGTTAGTACCTTTTCGAAGATAGAATAGATCTAAGAGCATCTTATCAACTTTTAAAAGTAAAGAAGCACTGCCCTTTAACTCAGGCTAAATTTTTTAAATTGCATATAAGCAATCCCGAATTATTACATATACAACACATAACCGCAACAGATAAGTTTTTCTCTCTCAGCATTATAGCAATATTATCTACCATAAATGAAACTAAATGTTCAAAAGATATGCCACATTTTTCAATTGACCCATAATCAATTGGCCAGCGGAATACCTAACCAAATTTGGAATTGCAAAAAGGCTACTTATAAATAAGACATTTTGCACGAACGAAGTAAGTGACCACATTGGGACATAATTTGTAATTTACATTATTTTTGCCATCAGAAGTTTTTGCAAGAAGACATTGTTTCATGCATTTAATCCTACTCTGACTATAAGCTACTTCACTAGTCACAGCAGATGTTTTAGGTTTTGAACATTCATACTGCTTAGTAATTCAAACTTTGGAAACAAAGAGAGAGAGACAGGAGAACTGCCATGAATGGTTACAATCAAAAGGATCATTATATTCTATAAGAAAAGAAACAGCACTTTAGCTCTGATTACATTTGACTAGCCATTGTCCTCAAAATAAAGGATCTAATTCTGAGTAACTATTACTCCATTTACCATTTGTAACATATGATGGAGTTTTCACATGATGGACACTATTATGTCAATCACTGCAACAAATGTATGTCAGTAGCACATACATCACAAAATCCCAATATCCCCTTATTTGGGATACAAGAACTCATTTCCATAACATTCATAATATGCTTGAAAGTATATTTTGTCTTTGTTAGACACCGTAATAAATAAAACATTCAGTAATATAAAGCATTAAAAATACAATGAATAGAGTTCAATAAAGTTTATGAAGAGCAAAAAAAAAAAAAAATGCTTCACTTCGCAAAACCACACATATGAATCAGACCGGAACCAAAAGTAATTAAATATGATACGCAAGAGAATAGTCACACTTCATGAATTCCTTTTATAACTTTCAGGCAACAAGTTCTACAGTTTTTGTCTACTTATTTTCCAGTCACTCTGAGTAGAAAAATATAAGAGCTGCTGGGGATAATATATTCAGTGTATGAAGGAAGTTTTGCAAAAATGCGCACAAATAAAAGTCCAAGACGTATTGAAAGTCTGAATAGCATACATTTTATGAGCATAGTGTAAAAGTTGAAAGGTATGATATATAAATGAGTTCATTTTTGAGAAAATTCGCAATTTGCTAAATTATGTAGCAACCAATTTATAATAAAATTTAATTATTCATAAAGCTAACTGATTTTCAAATAAAAAAAAATCTACAATGTAGGGAAAAAAATGCTTAAAGTAAAAAACACTAATATAGTAATTCTTAACCTACAATTACCTCAATAAAACAGCTAAGAATTTGGATACAGTAAAGCGATCCCCACTATTTGCTGGAAACATTGACGCTAATATTAAAGTGAATAAACCAGATGAGCAGGACAATATATTTACAACGCCTGCTTCAGTGTTGGATAAAGCTTCTTGATATGAAAGATTTCCCAAAAACCACTAAAATAAAAGAAACAAATATTATGAGTGTTTACAGTTTTAAAAATAATACATTAATGCTGGAATTAATGTGACATGTTAATACAGTTTGTTTTATGAATCCATACATTAAGATAACATTTTCAATTAAATCTCTTTCAGCAAAGTTTTGCTAGAAATTCCTGGGACAAGTACTTTTAATACAAGAGTTTTAAAAGAAAATTCAGCATTTGAAGTTAAAATATTTGCATCTCAAAATAAGTTTGAACACAACAAAACATATTAAGACAAATAAGTCCCATCTTTTAGAAAACTGAATTTTTGCATAATAAAAAAGTTGCTTAAGAACAAGTTTACAAAATTTTAAAACACAAGTTAACTAGTATTTTTCCGTAATGTGTTAAACAAATAATAATCTAAGGAAACAAAAAGCACATCTAAACAACTGTAATTATAAATATAGAATATATATCCTCCGGCATAAAACTGTTTATTAATTATTTCTTTACAATCTAATTACAACTGAAAATGTTTTACACAATTAAAACAGCTAATTTTCATTAAATTAATGCTGATTGAAAATCTTTATGAAATGCAAAACATACAGAATAAATCAACAGCAATTCTCCTTCATTAAGAAATACAATTCAATAAATACTGACAACAGACATTTAATATAATTATTTGAAATAATGGGGAAAAACTTTTATAATACAACACAAAAATCCAATTTCGATTTTTGCATTGAAAGTTTATACTATCTTTTTTTTTTTTATCTACAAAACTCTAATATATATATAGTTTTAGTTCTTGAAAAAAAAAAGTTATTCTTTAAAAGAGGAAAATACTTGAAAAACTCAAAATAATTGCAACTAACCAATACACAGAAAAGAAGTGCAATTCTTGCAACTTGCTTCATGGGTAATTTATTTGCAGCTTTCAATGCATTTTCTTGGGCTCTAAGTGATGCAGAATATGACAACCGAGCTAATAATGCATCATCAGCCTGTGACTCTACATATAACAAAATTTTTTTTAATTACTACTATTTTGATGATATAAAATAATTATGTTATTTAAAAATATATTAGGAAAAACTACAAAAACAGTTTACCAAAAATATGCAACTTACCAGATAAATGTCTCACTTCAGTAACCTGATTAAAATGCACAGATTTAATGCCTATTTAGAGAAGGATAAGTTATAAAAATTAGAAAATAGCAGAGAAATTGTTTCTAAATATAAGGACATATATATATATATATATATATATATATATATATATATATATATATATATATATATTACTTTCGATGAAATTTTCAAAGTTACATACTTTGTCTTGAAACAGAATCATCTGATTCATTTCCACTGCTTTTCTCGCCACTGCCATCATGATATTTAATTGGTATCCAAACGGATTCACTCTAGTAAAAACATTATAAATAATAATTATTCTACATTCAAAAGATTTTTAATACATAAGCAATATTACAACAAATATGTAAGAATACAGATTAATAGCACAAATAGTTCCACAAAATATACAACTATCATACATTTTTTAAAAAATGAGATTACATATATAAGTATTGAAAATAACGAATAAGACTCAAACTGAATGTAATTACAAATTTTTAAAATGCTAAGCAGTGCATCATGAAAAGTTTCAGTCATTGTTTTACAATTAGCATAAGTTGTGTTTGAATGTTCTGGCTCCTTTAGAGAAAAATGTAATATATCTTACTCACCAATAAAGGTTCAGCTTCAACATAAGTATTGTCACTTTCCTCAGGCTCCACTGTTACAGGATCCACAAGCTATATATAATCAAATTATGTGATTAAAATTAATTCATTTATATCACATTAAAATAGATGAGAAGTAGCACACTTACAGTATACATAGGTTTAGCAGAACACTGGTTCCTCCATGGTTTCCAAAATACAAATCCAAGTAAGTAGAGAATGAACATAGTTGTTTTAACATATGTGCTAAAGAAAGGCTTACTGAAGTTTTCATCTTTGAAGATATACTAAATTAAAAAAAATAATTAAAATTATTAAAAGTACAATATAAATGAGTCATTAATATAGGTTTATTAAAAAGAGGTACATAATACATAGGTATAAATGGTTTAGAATGAATAAAGGATTTAAAATTTTTATTTAATTTTTGGGCAGAAAACTATTTTTTTCACTAAACAATATAAAATTTATACATATCTAACATGATTTCAGTCAAACCTCTTTTTGTAAATATCAAGCAGTAGTAAAAACAAAGATGTTTTATCATACTTGGCACAATAGCAACTATTTAAATCAATCTTTTTAACACCAAGACATTAGTATGCAAATATACAAGTACTTAATATATAGAATCCATTTATTTAATTTTAGAGCGGATAAATTTTCAATCAAACATAATTTCGGACATAAAATCTTATAATATTTTGGGAAATTATCTTTTCATCAATCAACTAGAAAGGTTAAATGAAGCACTGGAAAGGTGTGTATTCTGTCCTTGCACAATTAACATATTAATGATTTAAATTAAATTTAATATTTTTTTTCTTGTTATGCCCTATTTGTTTATTATGTTTTATATATCCTTTGATTTATTTAAGTTTACTTATTATTGATGGAATATAATTCAATGAGAGAATGTTCAGTCTAAATGTGCTTTTTGGTGCACATTTTACCCACCAGCTAAACATCTTTACCAAGTTTGATGTAATTCTTCAAGAAGAGTTGTAGTTTCCTCTTGACAACAGTATACTAACAGCACCATCATGAAATAAAATTTTAAAATAGAGTGTAATTGCCTAATTATTCTTCGAATAACAGAATGAGTACTGACCAACATTAACCCAAAACATTAATAAAATAAATTACTTCACTAGAAATATTAAAAAATATAAATTTTGAAGAGTATTTATTAAATGGAATTAACATAGTTATATGCCCCAAGTGATGAGATGCTATTTCAGAAGGTTCAACTTATATTTATTCAAAAGATTAAGATAAACCTAAAAATGCAATTTTATGCAAGAAAATAAATCAAGAGATAAATTGGAATAAAAAAAGCAAACTTGTTTTCTCTCCCCCCCCAAAAAAAATTAAAAAAGGATATAGAACATTTATTTTAAGCTTCTTTTTAGAGCTAAGCAAAATCAAGTATTTTTTTAAAGGGAACAAATATTTAATAAGTACATTTGTTTGACCAGCTCCATTTTTTATAACTATTATCATAGATGTGAAAACATTTCACAATTATTTCAGGTGAGAAGGAGATTGTTTCTTTATTAAACATTTCTTTGAACCACAGGGATACAAATAACACAATAGATTAAGGAATTAAAATTTACTAACATTAAAGAACTTTATTACTTTAAAATGAAATCTAAATGAATTTTGTTCAGCACAACTTGATACAATTTTAAAAATGAAAAATTTTGATGTGAAATAAATACACCTTAGTGAAAATGTATTGCTAACAGAACTTCAATTTCAATAGCAAAATAAGAAGATGTTTAAAACAATTAATTCATGAAACATGATTCTTGAGAAAAAGATGACATAATACTTCATGAGAAGACACTAGATTAAAAAGATCCTTTTTAGAGGGGTTTTAATCAATATAATACATCTGTCTCTTTTAAATTTAGTCACATTAGAAGTCAATAAATAAAAAAAGATATGTTTAAAATATAAAAATAATTACTTAAAAACAAAGAAAAATATATTAAATAAAAATTAAACATTTTTGTGAAGATTAAATATTTTGCATCAATTAAAATATTGGGAATTAGAGCAATATGATTATTTTATAAATAAAACAATAGAAAAAATGCATAGCAAATGAAAAAATCCTCGCTTTCCTTAATCCAGTGGTTGGCAAATTTTTGAGAGAGAGCCAAGTTGTAAGGAAAACAAGAGAGAATTAAGGTAACAACGAGCTATTTATACAAAGAGTTAGATACACATGCACAGGAGGGAAAGGGGAGCCTCCAGTAGTAGTTGTGATCAAGACTGTTGCACTCCAATTTACATTTTATTTTATAATATTCAAATAAAACTTTACACAAAGTAAGAGATTTTTCATTCCTTCCAAAACAAAACAAAACTACCAGAGATATTTTTATTTCTGTGGTTCAATGCAAGGACAACTCATGTCAAAATATTCATATGTTGGAATTAAGATTCCAAGCAATATGTGTGTGTGAAAAAATGTTCCTACAAATAATCCTGTTAGAACTTTATTTTAAAATTTCATGTTTACACTAATAATTAAAATTGACTTTGATTGTTCTTGCAAATAAAATTCATTTCAATTCTCTTTTTACTAACCCCTAAACATGTTACAAAATAAAGAACATGTTTTTGTCACTTCTGTTGGGGTTTTGCTCAAATTTAAGAATGCTCCCTAACTTATGTTGCGAATAAGCAAACGTTGTCGGAAAACACACTTTCGACGCCTTCACATAGTAGCATTTCCATCAATAGATTATACTTTTATTGCTTTAGAACAAATTTTAATATTTTCACTGATTCTTGTCACTTTGTCGATGAAGAACAAATTAATACATAAATCTTAAACCAAGTCAAATCTGTAATTACAGATGCAAATAAGGTACATCTTTTCAATAGAAAATTACAAAGAAAAAAGAGTAGAGAAAATCATTTTCAGCAGATATACTTATTTTTTTAATAATTCATATAGCTAGAAGTTTTTGAAGAGCCGCAACCGTATCAATACAATGGGTCACACGGGCATGGTTTGCCAACCCGTGCTCTGATCCAATGAAAAACTGTTTAAATAATGCCTAACAGGTTGAGGATTGCTTAATCAAAATTTTAAGCTTTAGCCTAAAGATCTTTTTAAGCTTTGTGCACCTACAATTATTTTTGTAATTCTTCACTGCAATGATTGTAATGAGATATATCACATTATTTCTGAAAATATCCACATGAAATTAAAAGCATTGGATTAAAAACAAATGGTTCCATCATCCTAGCAGTTAATTTATTAAAAGCTGTTTACGTTTAAAAACAAACAAACTGGGGCAAAACAATTTTTAAAAACTTTATACTTAATAGAAGGCAGTTAATAATAAAAATATTTAAAGCAGTAGGATGTTTCCAACAAAGAGAAAAAGAAGTTTTTAACAGTGAAATGAAAAAAAAATAATAATAAATAATTTTACACACTTTTTAGGAATTAATTTTAAATTCATCAGCTTGGCAAAAAATTAGCTAAGACTGCTGAAATAATTTAAAAAGCCCAAAATTCAACAGAAAAAGCATTTAAGAAATAAACTGACCTCACAAACATGAATTGTATTTAAATATTGTTTAATTACTAAGCTTTTTCAAAAAAATTAGGTATAAGTTATTAAAAAGGTGTTTTTAGAGAATTTTCAGAATAAAATAACAGATATCAGAATATCCAACATCTATCTGGATAATTGTAACACATATCACAGTATTACAAAACTGAACAAGCAATAGATAGATTCATAGTTAAAAAAATCATAGTTAAAAGTAAAAAATCTGTTAAAAAATACAAAAGTATAAGTCATAGATTTCACAAAATTACCAAATGCTAATAATAAAATTAGATTTCTTCATTTAATAAAATAATTATAAAAATATCACATATTAGAAACATATATAGCCTTGATTATTATTTTGACACATACCTCAGTTAATTCAGAAGAAGCTACCCAAATAACATCGACAATAAGCAAAACCAAGGTACCGCAAAGTAAGCGATGTGCAGTAAGTTTTGCCATTTGGTGAAAAGAATATCAGATGTCCGTTTAACAGTAATTTGGAAAAATAAGCTTTAAGTTCCATTAGTGTAAAAATATGAAAACAACATTTTCTTGTAATTGAAGTGGTAGAGTACCTGAAAGAAGTAATATATGAAAAAATGTAATTTTGTATTATGCATGTTCATGGAAAAGCATATAAGATTCAGAATTTTATATTCATCTTAATTAAGACTTTTTTATTGGTTAAAATATCTACCTTAACTCAGTATATTTCTTCATAAAGAAAAATGATTCGATAATAAAATATGCTTATTTCAGAATTGATTATATAGACCACTGTATGAAAATATATAACTGATTTCTGTTTAACACAATATGCTTTTTTACTTGTACCTCCATATTTTGTGTCACCCACATTTTTTAATGCTAAATGGACTTTTAAT
Organism: Trichonephila clavipes; assembly: GCA_019973935.1. Lineage (NCBI taxonomy): Eukaryota > Metazoa > Arthropoda > Arachnida > Araneae > Nephilidae > Trichonephila > Trichonephila clavipes. The sequence goes on along the minus strand of BMAU01021215.1, from coordinate 1,634,420 downwards.
GGAACAAATTAACTGTATATGTTTGCTAAAATTACAACTTATATTACTGTAGTAACAATACACTTATTGCTTTTTTAAAATCAGATGAAGACAGCCTTAAAGCCATCATGCTAAAATTACCAATAAAAGTAAGAAAGTGTTCATTGAGTGAATATTAACCTTGCACTGTTCAGCTACACGACAGACCATGTAATTTTGAACCAGAAAGTGTTCATTAAAAAATAACTTTTTTTAAGACTATGTTCCTGGCATACGCATTGGATCTAAAGCCAGTGAATCTATTTTGAACATTTTGTGATAATCATTTAATAGATTAACATTCTGTCTGAAAGGTAAAAAAACTTTAATAAAGCAGAACACCTTATTCTTCAAATTATGTACACTTTTTTCTAATAATATTACTGATAAAATAGGACAATAAGATTTCTTTTACTTAGCATAATAAGATCTTAATACATAAACATTTCAAAATTTAGTTTGTTACAAAAATAAAAACTTCATATGAACTGGAGAAAAGTAAAATAACTTAGTCATTGTTTTTGCAGCTATTGTAATATGCTAATTTTTTAAACAAGGGAATTTTAAAAAATAAAGCTCTTTAGAATCAGTCATCTCATATATGTTATAGATTCATATATTTTAAAAATAAACCATAAAATAACTTTTTCAGTGAAATTTTAAAAAATACAATTTTTATTAATAAATATAATTCTATGAAAATTTATATCATGACAAATTTTATAAATAGAAAGAACAAGTTTAAAATATTTAAATACATATGTAGTATATCTTTGGCTAGAAATGGTAAAAAGTCTAGTGCTAGAAATACCTTTTAATCACTAAATATATTTAATTGAAGGTACTTGAAAAAGTTATTTTAGTGTTTATTTTACGATACATTTCATGTAAAGGCTTGTCAGGTGAAGGTTAAAATTCATGGAATTTGAGAGAGAAAGGTTAAAATTTTCATTTGTATATCTCTCAAAAGGTAATTATTTAGTACCTTTTAAGGAATATGTCCAAGAAAGTAAATTAATTGGTAAGAAAATAATTACAATTCAAGATAATTAAACAAAGTTAAAAATTTTTTCACATTTTAAAATTCTATATCAGGGATAGCAAACCAATGGCATGCAACACAAAATTTTGGGCATGCCACCGATGAAAACAGTTTGCATTTCAGTTCCAAAACAACAAAGTTCACTATGAAGTATTGCGGACAAACGCAAGTGATCGGTTGCGGGAAGCACACTCCTTTGTTATTGCCTAGCCTTAGTTACGTCAGGAACATTAATTGCTAAAGATTTCACGTTTGTCTACACATAGCATAACCAATTTCATTGATGCAACTGTATTTTAAAATTTATTTGTGTTACATTTACAATTTTATATGTGTTATACTTCCATAATAAGTTCTTCAATTATGGAATTTTAACAAGATTTTCTTAGTTTCATGAATTTACAGAAATGCTCAAGTTTATTTTGACCTTCATGTGACTTCATTTGACAAACTGAACTTGTCCCAATTCAATTGGTTGGAAATTGAAGAATTTGAATCATAACTTATTGATTTTCAGTCTAGTTCAATATGGATTCAGAAATTCATTGAAACAAGGAAAAAGTTCGAGTTGATTGCAACAGAAAGATAAGGTATACAAGTAAAAGTGCCAATAACAAAATATTCAAAACCGGGAATTCGATTCCAGTCACATTTAGCTGCTTGTAGAAACTGGCTCGTGCTATTTTAATCATATTTTCATCTACCTATGCGTGTTAGTAATTATTTCTAGACATGAATAACATAAAAGACTTGCTTAGGAGCCGTTTTGCAGATGACTCCAATTCAGTAAGCGTTCTACTAAAAGTAACATCTTACAATCTTAATATAAGTTATTTGTCATTTAATTTGCAACAACAGAAGTTACACTAAAGTTACTTTTTAATTTGAATTACTCGTATAACCAAAACGTTTACTACTTTTCAGTGCAAAATGTATTTTTTTGTAGTAAACAGTTTTGAGTTGTTAGTATTTAATTTTAATATTTTCCCAATAATCACCAGTCAAAATTATTTGATGGCACGTCTATACCTCCTCAAACATTTCCTTAAAAAAATGGCACATTGCTCAATAAAGGTTTATTCTAATTAGAAGGTCCTTAATTTCCTATTTGTAGAAGCTAACATTTTACATGAATTCAGTCTTAGTCATGAATTTTTGTTCCTTCTGACAAAGCACCATGATTTTTTTAAAAAAAAATTGCGTGGTCCCTTGGCACCACTTTGGTAAGTTTGAAAAAAAACTTTGCCAAAGGGTGGGCTGTAATAGGATTTCATCAGTGAAGAAAATATATTTGTCCCAATTTTGAATGCAATCTCCACACTTTAACTGCCTGAATAATGTATTCATATCTTTAATTTATTTCAAGTGCAGATGTTTGTTTTTAAAATGCGCTATTTGATTCTTCTTAATGTTTGCAAGTTGTTTGTCAACAGGCTGATATAGAAGGAGTATGCATGGAAATCTGTTTTTGTGCATGTGTAACAGCATTTGGCAACATTTTTTGATTTGGTGAAATTGTTTGATGCTTTTAATATGTAAGAATCAAGAAAAACAAAAACCTAAAATAATACAGTATAACGATATTGACATGTACATAAACTTCACAAAAGATATATGTACAAAAAACAGAATTCTTTACCATGCCAATTTTACTAATCAATCATCTTTTTAAAACCCTACAGGAATTGAAACACTTCAAAAAGAAAAAAAAATTCAGCAAAATAACTGAATGATTATAAGCATGTAAACAAAAGTAATACATGCACACTGTTGTTAACATATACTAATAATAAATTAGCTTTTTAAGGCTTTGTTTTACTCCCTAAATGGAAAATTGAAATTATAATATAATATATAATAAATAAATAGAGCAAGTAGAACCCATGTTAATTTTCCTTTTCATTAATTTTAATGCATGTCTGAATAACATATTCTCAAAATAATATGGTTCCAATACTTGTGGACCAAGTATTATTTATTTTTCTATAATTTAATTTAAGGGGACATGGTACGATTTACACAAAAATTTTTAATTTAAGGATTCTTAAAATTTTTTTAATTGCTTCCTATGTATACTATGTTAAACTGATTTTATGCTCAAAATTTCATAAAAAGCTAGCCACTACATTTTTTAAGGAAAAAACTTAAAATTTGTGAAGTGATTTTAAAATGCTACTCCTACAAAAATTTACGTATATGCATGAAATTTGATTCACAAATATGTCAAACTATGTACAAGAAAAGTTGGTATTGGTTTTATGTTAATGTGATTAGTATTCATACAATATTTTTTATGAATGTTTATTGAAAATTCCTTAAAAAATGTATAAATTCTGAGTTCAATTATTTTTAAAACAATAAAAATTGCTTTGATTCAAAAATGCATACCAACTTTTGTTACATGTACTATTAGCAACAGGTAGAAAAACTTTCAAAGCATTAGGCAGAATAGAAAAAAAGCCTTAGCATTTTAAATGAAGACAAACTAGTTCTTTTACCTTTCTGTGATAAGTCAGTTTAAAGTTTTGATTTGCCATAGAGATGTGAATAAAAACGAACATGAAAGCTATCCTAATCCTGGGTTTTTTTAAGTTCAGAGCTTTCAAATTTTGTGAGGTTATAGAACGGTATAATAAAGAATAATTTAGGCTAAAAAAATTAAATTTGATTTTTTGACCGATTGAATCGTACTGTGTCCCCTTAACATTGTTTCACACAGTTCAAAATTATCTCCAAAAAATCTTTAATATTCTGCAACTGTACCTATAATAGTATACTCACTACAAATGATTAAAAGCTTAAGATTTACCAGGATGAAATGAAAGCAAAAAAACCCAAGATTATTTTTATCACTAAGAGCTCAAAATAATGAAAGAAATATAATGCCAATTTCAGAAATAAGATAAATATTTTAATTGACTATTTTTCAAGATAATAAAATAAAAGCTAATTATAAAATTAACAATAATAAAATAATTTATTGACACTAATAATTATACAAATAATATTTATAATGAAATACTTTTGGGATTTCAGAAAAACCTACTTAGATACATTTCTATATGATCAAATAAAATATTTTCATTTTTATATCCTTTTAGAGTAAACAATAAAGGAAACTTTAACTGATAACCAAATGTATGAAACATTCATATCCCAACAGTTCAATAACATTTAAAATATTTTAGAAGGATTTGTCATTTTTCAAAAATTACAATAAAACTGAATTTATGAAACATGAGTTTGAATACTCTAATGAACAATTCATTTAGTTTTTAACGTAATTTGTAGATTATAAAAAAATTAAAAGTTTATACATATATATAAATACTTTAAATACTCTAGCAGAAAAAAACAAATATTTTATAAAGCAGTGCATCAACATTAAAACACACAACAAAAAATTTTCATACTTTATTAAGTAGATAAAAATTCACCACATTAGAAGTCTTTTTTCTTAATTTCAGTCAACTTTTCTAAACACTTTTGTGTTTATCAATTAATACCCCTTATAACTGTATACTGTGGACATATACATATACTTCGCTCAGCGGGTGTCAATGCTGGTTTATCCATTGGATGCTTGGGATGGGCACACAGAGGCCTGGATAAGCTGGACATGACCAGATTTATTGGTTATAAATTTCAATCCTCCAGTGCCAAGGAGGCCTGTAGATCTTCTGCACCCAGGGCCCGAAATGAGCTTAAACTGGTGATTGTGTTAAATGCCCCAGGCATATACACTTGCCTCCGAAAGTCTGCGTATCTGCGATCATCTTTCATATTCATGGAAAAATCGCTAATTAAATTAAGTCTTTCTGAAACAATACTATTTTTTATTGATTCCTCTAACATCTTAAACTCAAATAGTATAAGCAACAATCACCTGAATATTAAATAAAATTATACAAATATTTATAACTTGAGATTGACACAAATCGTGTGTGCTAAAAGTCTGCATACACTGAAAAAAATCTTTACAATAATGGATTGTAACTAAAAGTTAATACTTTTTAAGCTATTTTGTTCTTTCTATAACTCTCTCAACATATTTGGCAAAGATTTAAAACTAGCTTAGTTGTTTCATCTGTGGATATTTTGTTCCTTTCTTCAACTCTGACAGATTTTTCCTTAGATGTTATTATATTCTCCCGATTATTCACTAGAGTAAATCCAACAAATGCTGTATTGTGCTTAGGTCTGGGGAGTAGGTTGACTTTCGGAATTGGTTTGAGACATGTCAGAACAGCCATGGCTTCACAATGTGAGCCATTTACTTGGTACCTTTGTGCCACTGAAAGTAAAAATCATTACTCACCGCAAATTTCTCGGCATATGTCCTGATATTTTACTACAATAAGTTCAAGTAACCAATTTTGTACATTGTTGATTCAATTAATTCCAAATTACCAGCCGAAAGGCTTCCAATGCATCCCTAAACATTATGCCGCCTCCTCCTTCATGTTTGTAAGTCGAAAAAGGACTCTTCTTAAGATCTGTCCAGGAACTTTTGCAGACATATTCTTGTGCTTTTTGATGCTAAATTACAAAAACTACTTTCAATTGAATATATTACATTTTTCTAAGCAATATATGTTCTATTTAGGTGTTTTTTTGCAAAGGTAATTCTCTTAGCTATGTTCATTTGAAAGATGAATGGCTTCTTGAGTGCAACTCGGGCATGATAGTCATTTTTTTTCAGTTTTCTTCAAATTGTAATTAAAGTCACACTTTTTTGCAATATCTCAGCAACACTTTCAGCTGTTTGTGAAGCTTATAGTCTGGGATTTATTTTTATAGAGCGTATTACAAAGCAAGATTCTTGAGGTGACCCTGCAGAAGGGCGGCTGGATCTTGGCTTGGCCGTTTTGTTGATTTGTAGTTTTGTGAACATATTTTGATCAATGAATGTTACCTATTAACAGTTTCATCAATTGTTTTAAAATTTCCCTCCTTTTTTGAAGATCTATGATGATTTTTCAAAAATATATCGATCTCTATTCTAATGCCTGTCTTGAAACCACAAAAGCTTTCAAATCTCAAACCCTAAATAAATCACAAAAGAAGCTTATAATTACTTAAAAAGATGATTTAGTGCAATTATTTTACAATAAAAGGTTTTTAAAAGCTCTATTTTGTAAGTGTACGCATTTTAACACAGATGGTTTGTGATTATTTGGTGGTCATTCTTGGTTTTTTTCCTTATGGTGAATTTTGTTACTGTTGTTTGAATAAGGAAATTTTGAAGAATTGCTGATAAGTATTTCGATTTTCTAAAGTGAGATTTTAATAGTAATTGCAACAAAAGCACATAAGATGATTGCCTGTATGCAGACTTTCGGAGGCAAGTGTAAATACACTTTTTCAAAGTACAATCTCATACATTACACTGCTATCAGTAAAACTATTTCAAAGGTTTTGGAATACAACAATTTGGCTATCACAGTGTTTACAAAGAATTTACTTATTTAAGCTTTTTCTTTTCTACCAGCATACCACATAACTGTGTACACCTGCATGAAAAACGGTAACACTGGGAAGAGAATTATGTAACTGTTCTTTAGCAGTTCAGGGGTTAGTTAAAATATCCCATTACAATAAACAGAAACATTAACTAAAAATTATCATTTCATAAAAACTAATATATAACTAGCAAATAAAACCATAATTTTAATTGACAGCTTTTCCTAATATTCTCACAATTGATTCTGATGGGTGAGTGAGTATTAGTGTCACACTATTTAGCTACCAAATTTATTCTGATACTCAACTAAAATTAATTGAGAATATATAAAAAAAATTTCCTACAATATGTTTTATATGTAAAAGAAAAAGACAAATCATTTGATTCAGATAATAGATAATTTAAATTTTCTTTAATACTTCCCTACAAAATTTTTGAAAAGCACATTTTACATATTTTAACCATTTACATTATAATTATTGTGGCAAAAAACACTTTAGTTGAGAGAGAATTTTTAAATACATTACATTTCATTTTTAAAAATTGTGTTAAGATACACAAGGATAAATATACATTTTCATGCTCGTTCACAATCTTCAAACTGAATTTTCAAATAATAAGTCGGAAATAATTTTCCTACTACGCGATTTTTAGTCTTTTTTTAATAATATTATTTTGAAAACTATGTTTCATGTGCTGAAAACAGTAATGAAATTTTTTTCTTAAATGATCCAAATATGATAATATAATTCTGTTAAAAATATCGCTTAGTAATTATCACCTGAACAAACCAAATTGCAACAGTTGATAAAAAATATAACAATATTTTAAGATCAACTGCATTAAAAAGGATAACAAATCTTTCTAATCAGCCGTAATATTAATTAGAAGGGTAAATCTTTCAACATAATTAATATATATTTATATTTAAATAATATTTTTGAAGTACCAAAAGAAAGTAATCAATTCGATGACTAAATTTCGGCGTAACACACCCAGCCATTCACAAAAACATACCACATAAAGAAAAAATGGAAGTGAACGAAAAGCTTCATAAAATAAGTTGCAAATAATCATTTGAAAATATATATATGTACTTACAAACTTTAAATTTTTAATGACAACACAAGTCAAAACAATAATCCTCTGTCATATGTGCAGAAATATTTTAAACATTAGTCTGCAAAAGTAATAACATACGTCTTCTTAATGAGGATTTCAGGGCTCTCATGTAGCAATGTGTCTTTACTTATTTATTTTTATTTTAAGCTTAATTAAACTGAAAAAAAACTCCAGTTTTGAAAAAAGTTAAAAATATATTCATAAATATTTCGTAACTGATCGTTTAAACGTTCTAACAGCTGTTATTTTGTCTAAAAGGTATTAGGGTCATCTTTATCACATGATATTCATTACACATTTATAAGATCATTCAGTGGAATGGTATAAATTTTAACGTGCGAAACTTTGTTTCAAATATATCTCCTCGAATCAAAACTTATATGATCTTATCATTCATGCTTATGGCAGACGACGTAAAAAAAAGGAAAAAAAATTTTAAATGGCGTTGGGTAGAATGGTCATCGGGGCGCATGATCTCCGCAGAGGTCTTAATCCCCTATCTTCAACAATGGTGGGTTGACATACAAAGATATAACTCGCCATGTTAGATTTTAATTGTTTATAATTAAAGAAAGTTGAAACTTAAAATATGACGTTATTTGCGGTTGTATTTTTACTAACATACACACAATAGAGTACACATATATTTTTCACATGAAAATAATTTAGTGCAAAGACTAAATTTTTTGTTCTATAATTTGTACAATTTTTAGAAACCATTTGAATGGAAATAGTGTTGAAATAAATGAATCGGATTTTCGGCCAATTCGTCAGAACGAAACTCAGTCATAAGTCGAGACCTTGCAATCTATTAATTGATAATTAGGTAATGAATGTTATGAGATATAATACAGGCCGTTTTCAAACAACTTAATTGTTAGATGGGATCTATTAATTTCTTATCGTTTTATACTGACATCACATTTCATCTATAAAAGTCTTCCATGAAAGATATTTCCTTCAGTCCCGATGATTTTTATTGCTTTTTTTTATTTTAAAGATGAAAAACTCAAAAAATAAAAGGTTCAAATATATTTTTATTCAGATTATAATTTTATAACAAGAAAATGAACAGTATACCCACTGGCGTAGCTTGTCCTGAGTGGGCCCTGTGTCAATATTTCTTGGTGGATTTTCTTGGGAGGTGGGGATCCCTTATTATTTTATAATTTTTCGTTTAGACATTTTAGGGACGCTATAGTTTAGGAGCCCCGTGCCATTGATACGGCATAAAAGGCGGCAGCTACGTCCGTGGTAAAGTCGCATTTGCACTATCGCAGTCAGCAGTGAGCGTTGAAAATCTAGCTATTCAGAGACTTCATCACGCTCAGTCGAAGAATTTATAATTACAACTATTTTAACTTAAAAATGAGTTCACGCGCTTGAGAGTGTGTAGCTTATAGTCGCACGTCGTACACTCAACCAATCACGGATGAATAAGCTTTTGTAACAGATTTGGAATTTTTAAAGTCGCCTTTCGTGCAATATTTGTGCATAGATTGTTTAGTTTACAATTTTACCACTTCTTGTACAAATAAATAATTATGATGAGCGGCTCATAACAGAAGTTCAAAAGTATTCTCATTTGTACACAATTTAGAGAATCAAAGTTATTAGAGTAACACCATTAAAAATGGGTTTTTTAAACATGGGTTTTCTTTCAAACTTCACACATTGAGAAACATAATTTTTTTATACCTTAAATTTTAAGAGTGAAAGGAAGGACTGAGTCAGATTGAATTTACTCAATTTTTCGTTTTTTTAATTTAATTTTACGAGGGGATAGTTTTAATTTTCTAGTTTCAGTATTCAACTGTTTCACGTTGTAAGCAATTGGAACTATGAATAAAATTAAAATTTTTAAACAGCTAGTCTTTTTTAAAATAGCTTTTCTTGGTATTTTTTAAAATTAAGATATCTGTGCTAAGATTTATCCACTTTTGGTGGCCTAAAGTTGCAAAATAAGGAATAGAGCTTGTACAAATTTTGTGCGCCCAATTCTTTTAAGGGCCGAATATAGATAAAATTTTATATAAATTTTAGAAATTAAAACAGCAAGTTATAAAAACTAGGAAGTCAAGGCTTAGTCTTACGACTTATATATGCGTAATATATTATTGCACAGACTTAATAACTGAAATTTAAGGAATTTCTTTTATTAATTTGTTATCAGAATTTTTGTCTACAATATCAAATTAATAGTTATAAAAAATTAGTTACATACGCCTAAAAATAGAACATAACTCTTATTTCCAACACTTGTACCAAACTTAACTGTAGCAGAGCCTGCTATATTTCCTCGCGCCTCTTACCCCAACTGCAACGTTACACCCCCGCACCGGGGGCATTCCGACCCTACAGGAAATGCATCGGATGGACCACAAGACTTTTGTCTTCATAAAAAACCTACCGCAATTTAGACTTTTAAGTTCTAAATATTAGCAGCACCTTCAAAGGTGCAATTTTCATTTATATATACCCTCATTTTACTACTTAAAATTAAGCGTAAATTAACTGTAAATATTTCTGTAATTAAAAATCCGTATTATCTCCATCTGTGGTTGCTACTGAAATACAAGCTGAGGCAATAACTATAAAAAAAAATGAGTTCTTTAGTTTACGCATATGTATAGGGCTATTATTAAATTTTAATTATTACAAAAGAATGTTCAAGATATCTGGATAAAATTTTATTATGTATATTAATTTATCTCTATGTGCATAATATTGCAAATTACAGTTATCACTGTTGATTTGTTTGTCTTCAGGAAACTGTAAGTCAGTGCTTCTCAAAGTTTCAATATTTGCGCCCCAATATATATATTCAATCATAATTTTCATCGCGCCTCCCCCTCCATAGAATAACAATGTACTGAATTAAATAATACACTTAAACGCGCTAAAGCTACAATACGACTTTAACCTCATGAGTGCCACCGGCGTATAAAAACATCTCGCTCAGACAAAGCATTAACTGCCCCCGAACGTATATATATACGTCTTTCGAAGTACGATCTTTTCTGGGCACATACATAAAATTATTCCGAAGGCTTTGGAATGCAATAAAAGGACCTAGACCAGTGTTTCCCAACGTGGGGCCCACGCCCCGCAGGGGAGCGCGGGCGTTCCGCAGGGAGGGGCAATTCGAAAATGGATACGACATAACATTAACCCTTCCACTCCGGGCCATTTAAATGCAATGCTAGATATCAGTGCCGAATTTATCAAAAAAAAGCAGTTTCTTAAATAGTTATTAGGCGTTATTTCGTTTGACGAGACCAAAATATCAACTGGGTGATTGGCTTCATCCGGGGTTCACCATGGAGTGTGTCGTCTGCTGGGAGAGGAACATAGCCTCGGCCAGTCAAGAAATTTGCTAAACAGCGCAGTTGTTTGCACCTAATTGGCCTATCGCAACACATGTAGTGTTTTACATCATTCTGTTGGTCTTAATCTGAAATAAGTGTTCGTCAAAACTGTAGTAGAAGCTCGTTGTTTTTATAAAAATACATATTTATTGTATAGATGTAATTTTGGTAAGTATTTTTATTTATTTTAATTTTAGAAGTGTAACTTTCCAGAGAATTTTTTTTAAATAGAAAAAATATAGGTACCTTTTGATTTGCGGTGCCAGTGTAGTAAATGTGTTATATACATTTAAATAAATATGTATTTTTAGTATACTTTTGCTCTATGTCACAGTGAATTAAATTTAACACATATTTTAATATTATTTTTAATTGATTTTATTTTTATTTCTTATAGCCCATAGTAAAATGAGTTGTGAAAGCAAAAAAAAAAAAAAAAAAACTCGTTAACATTCGGAGGAATATTTAAAATTTGGATTCATACCTGTTGTTCAAGATGAGCGGATTCCTTTTTGTCTTTTATGCCAGCAATTCTTGAGTAACGAATCAATGAAACGAGATCGTCTTGAGGCGCATTTGAAGGCGAAGCATAGTGCTCATATTATAATTCAGATTTGAGTTACTTTAAAACATTGAAGGAAAACTTTGAAAAAAGAACAACAATAAAGTCGCTATTTACTGCCCATACTTCAACTATAATTATCGTGTTCTTGAAGCTAATTATCAAATTTCTTTATTCATCGCTAAAACTGGAAAAAATCACACTATAGGAGAGAATTTAATAAAACCGTTAATATCAGAGCTTTCCTCAAAACGGTTCTTGAAAAAGATGACAAATATGTAAAAGCTATGCCACTCAGTAAAAATGCTGTTAGCAGAAGAATAGATGAAATGGGCAAAGATATTGAAAAACAACTTGTTGAAAAGCTGAAAACAAGAAAATTCTCAGTGCAAATGGATGAATCAACTTTGAGAGATAGTGAGGCTGTATTGATAACTTACGTAAGATATATATTGATAAAGGGCATTTTGCAGAAGAAATGTTGTTCTGTAAAATATTATAAAGCACCACTACCACCAAAGATATATTTAATAAGCTAAAAAACTACTTAGATGTGTCAATGATATACCAATGAAAAATATAACATCCTGTGCTGCAGATGGTGCTCCTAATATGATGGGCAAGAAAAATGGCTGCTTAAAATTGATGAAAGATGCGAATCCATAAATGATTCTTGTGCATTGTGTTATTCATAGGCAAAACTTGGTAGCTAAAAGATCTCGTCTGTTCTAAACGAAGTACTACATACTGTAATAAAATGTCTTAATCTTATTAAAGCTAGTGCCAAATGTCAGCGTCTTTTCAAGCTATTTTGTGAAGAACAAAATGAAGACCATGAGAGACTTTTACTTCATACTGAAGTAAGGTGGTTATCTAAAGTAAACTGCTCGAAAAGATTTATGGAACTGTTTGATACTCTTAAAGATTTTTGGAACGACAAACCAGAAATGAAGCACCTATTATAAATCGATGGTAAAGCATTTGTGAGTTATTTAGCCGATATCCTTGAAAATTAAATATATTAAATAAGCAACTTCAAGGAACAAATAAAACTCTTGTCGATGCAAAAGCGAAGATATTTGGTTTTATTACCAATATCGAGTTATATATATATATATATATATATATATATATATATATATATATATATATATATATATATATATATATATATATATATATGTCAGAAACATATAAACAACAACATCTTTGAACAGTTCCACTGGCTCACACACACACACACACAAAAAAAAAAATGTGAAGTAACTGATACCGCTTTACTTGTTATTGTAAATCATTTGAATAATTTATCGCTCAATTTTAAAGAAAGATTTTTAGATTTAAAACAAATTGATTTCCCAACATGGATGATGCAGCCAATGTTAGTGGATTTGTCTGATATATCAAGTATGCAGTACCAAGCAGAACTCGACGAATTGCAAAATGATTACTCAGTTAAAACTTTATTTAGTATAAAAGGTGCGATGGCATGGCTTTGTGAAGAAACGGAAATCAAATACCCAAACTCAACCAAATGCGCAAGAAAGCTATTACTACCGTTTTCATCTTCATTTTTGGCTGAATGAGGATTTAGTGCTGTAAATGATTTACTGATAAAAAAAAAAGAAATCGGCTGGATATAACACAACGTGGGGATTTGAGACTTAATCTAACCAAATTGGAACCCAATATAAAATCTATCTGCAGCAAGCATCAAGCACAAGGATCTCAGTAAATTAAAATGACAAATTAATATGGAAAAAACATTATATTAAAATTATTTTGAATTTTAATTTCTGTTTTTCATTATATATTTTGAAACTTTACTAACTGTGTTTTGTTAACAATTTGATAGTGATTTATTCCTAGAATCCATCATTTATGTTTCTTATAAGTGAACAAATCAATTTTTTAATATTAAATATTATGTATGTTACATGGGGGCATACTTTAGAAAAACTTTACTTTAAAGTGGGGCATGACACAAAAAAGGTTGGGAAATACTGACCTAGACAGTTCTTGCGAAGGATTTACTGAATTCAGAGGATTTGCTTGCTTATTCTTTTTCGTCAGAATGTATTTTGTTTACTTTCAGTAAATTAATAAATTTTAAATCATCTTCTGTTAACAACTTTTCAACATGCTCGCGCCCCCTTGTAGTGTTCTCACGCCCCCTAGGGGGGTGCGCCCCACAGTTTGAGAAACACTACTTAAGTTGAAATAACTTGAAATGGACAGGAGATAGGGCTTGCAGTGTAATTAAGTTCCTTCATTTGACAAGTAACAATAACCAGCAAATCTACGATGGAATTATGGCTGCTTATGGAAATAACTGCTCATCATATGACGCTGCTATGAAGTAGAAAATTAATTTTCAAACGGCCACATGACCCTCACAGGCGATCCAAGAATTTGAAAACACTCATTCACAGTTTACGGTAACATGATGAAGGAAGTGAAGGGGGAGTAATCAGCTAAATGATCCTGAATGAGACTGATTTTAGTTGTGGCAGTGCTCATTTATCTACGCACTGAAGGGATGAAAAGCTGATTCGACCTTGCTCAGCTCGGGGTTTGGGTCTCGGTACTAAGGTGTGGAAACGTGATACGCTACCCCTTTGGCCAATGAGCTTCATTAAATGTGTTTCAGTAGTGTTTAGATGCTTTCCAAGAAATTAGTTTTGTAAATAAGAGACATAATAAAACGTACAATTCAAACACATAAATTTTTAGAATACATCTAGGATTTGCTTTAAAATTCACAAAATTTTATTAATGTCCTAAAATTCACGAAATTTTCCCAAAACTTATTTTATAAATATTATTCTGAAAAAAAAATCTTTTTAATTTTTGAATGTATTTTTCATTAAATTCAAAATTGATTCATTGAAAGGAATGCTAATGTTACAGATTTTGCATTATGCTATTACTTAAGATAAACTTAATTTTAGTCGGAACCATTTTATCTTGCCAACATTTGTCATTTCTGATAGCATCAATCTCTTAAAATTCGTGTTTACTTAAACCTTTTATGACTTTGTAATTGATACAATTCCTAAGACATAAAAGGTAACGACCCCTGTGATGCCGTCGTTTCCTTGACTTAGTAATTAAGTTAAGGAAACGGTGGCATCAAGGGTGGCTCTAGAGTCAGACAAACCGGGCCCTTGCCCCTGTGCGGCAAATTCTAAAGGCGGCATTTGGATTGAATTCGAAAAAAAAATTTATTTGTTACAAGAAATTTGATATAGTTTCTGAAATACTATTGGGTGTGAATTAGGTATTTCACATTTATTATATCTTACTTCCTTGTTTTGTACTCTGTATGTTTGTTGTTGTTGCTTATGCCACCTGATCGACTGTAACATCAGATCAAGGTCCACGAAATTCATCGTGGCTAAGGGTTAGAATTTTTATGCCTTAGCTTTGAGCACCATTCAAGAGACAGTAAGAATTTGCTCTGTTCCACCCCAATTTTGAGGGAGAACACCCTGGGGATGGTCAGGGGTCTACCTCCTCTCTTTCCCTACCGCCAACCTCACAAGAGGACTTGCGGCTCGACGGCTATTTAGAGTACCCCCATGCCGCGAAGGCACTATATATTTAGAAACACCCATGCCTTCTCCAGGATTCGAACCCAGGCCCTACGGCACCGCAGTTAGCGTCACTAACCACTATACCGGATAGGCGACTCTCTGTATGTTTAATGTCAGTTTTCTTTTATGTTGAAAATTAAGAGTTCGAGGTGGGTTGATTGATTGAATATTAACGTCACACTGTTCAACTACACGAGGGCTTTTGGCGACGGACCACGTAATTTTGTACCATGGTCAAGTGATGTGGATGACACCTGAGTTGGTACCTTCCTCATATAATATAATGTCTGAAAGGAAAGGGTGGAAGAGAAGTGTGTTTGAAAATTACACACACACAACCCTGCTTTGCTAATTTGTCAGGACGTTTCACCTCTTGACAGATTTAACGTCCATCGCTGCCCTACACGGTGGGTCTTTAGTGGTACTAGGCTCGAACTCGTGACAAGGCGAGCTCGAGGTGGGATTATATATTCAATGGTGAAATATGATAAGTTTACATATCTGTCACTAGTAACTTTCTCCCCATCTGGGACTGGGGTCACTAAGGACATATCTTTCACCCATACGACGTCCGGTGTCAGCTATCCAAAATAAAACAGGGGCAATAAGAGTTTCTTATAGATAGAGAGAGTTACAGGAGATGTTTCATTCTAGTCATGAGTGTAGTTAGTATAAATTAAAATAAACGTTTGTGTGCCGCCATTAGTAGATTATTTTTAGAAGAAAGCGGCATGCTGAAATGGGCGATTCCTTCTTACATTTTACTCGTTTCAATTAATAACTGGTAATTATGTTCTTAATTTCGAATTATTTTGTATTTGACTTAAAGTAAGTTATATATGTATTATATTATGTTGCGTTTTGGTTCGCAATAATTATTAAAATTTTGTAGGTGTGTATCTATGTGAACAATTTATCATTTTTAATTATAATTTTTTTGCTTTGGAGAGAGGGGTGAGCGGCATTTTCCATTTTTGTCCGGGGCGGCAAAAGTGCTAGAGCCGGCCCTGGCGTCATTTACAGGTTCTCTGAACACAAATATTCGTGGTAGACTAATAAACAGTAAAATAAAATGCTTGTGTAAACTTTTGAGGTAATTTTTTAAAAAAAATATCACAGATCTATTTTTTTAATTTAATGTAATACTTGGTGGCAATTTTGATCATCTTCAGAAGGTTTCACATTTGTATTTTTTGTCAGAATTGATAGCATTTCCCCCCATAAACACATTCCTTTCTATCATTCTCTGTTTTAGAAACAAGTTACAATTCTTTTTCAATTGAGTAAATAAGAAATTGAGAATATAACTCTTTCTCCTGAATAATTAATCTCTTATCACTAAGAATCACGTAGATGGACAAAATATTTTGGCATGAAAAAGGCGAAAGCCCGTTTGATGTGTAAATAGCAGTTTTACATAATCATCAAAACAATGAGATAAACAGGCTAATTAAAAATACGTTTCGAAATAATCATAACAAACATTTAAAACTTACAATAGTTGCTATAAAAATTACATGTTTAAGAAATAAATTGGATACTAATGACTATATATATATATACTATCTGTTTTATATTCTATAGAGATGTATCATGTATATAGCATACTTAGAATTGTGTTTACTTATCTTCTAGAACATAACAAACTTGTCTTGTCTTCATTTAATAGCGTTTGTACTTTTCATAAACGTTGTAAAGTGTTTTTATTCAAAGGGATACAAAGTGAAACATATTTTGCAAAACTCTTCTCATTATTTATGAACGGGCAGAGAATATTTCTTAATAGCATTGTTTAGATATTTTAACCTGTGCGTGATTTTTCTTTTACACTGAAATAACTGTAACTTTGTTTCACTTATTCAAAGTATTACGTTTTGAGCTTTTTTTTGTGTTAATTTAAACTACTCTTATCTGAAAAGTGTTTTTTTTATCAAGTAGTATAATCAAGATAGCAGGAAAAAAGTGCACATAGTCTTAAAGCATCATTGTAAAAAGCATCTTAACTGACTGTATTGAAAAAACGCAAACAAATTCCAAAGATATCGCAAATTTTTTTTTCTTATAAAAGCACCTTTAAAACTTGTACTTTGTGATGGGGCTTTACGAGAATTTCTGCTAATCCTCTTGGGGAATCTTTGGAATGAATGAATGATTGATTGAATATTAACGTCGCACTGTTCAGCTACACGAGGGCTTTTGGCGACGGACCACGTAATTTTGAACCATGGTCAAGTGACGTGGACGACACCTGAGCTGGCACCCCCCTCTCCTAACTACCACACCACACCAACGGGAGGACGTTTCAGCTCTCGACAGATTTAACGTGCATCGCTGCCCTACACGGCGGGTCTTTAGTGGTACTGGGCTCGAACCTGTGACAAAGCAAGCCACAGTCCGATACCTATACCACTCGGCTACCGCGGCCACAGGGAATCTTTGGACCAGCATTCGTGTTATTTCACAGTCATCCCTCTCAAGAAGAAACCATGATATGCAGATTAGCTAGTATATATATAGTTGAAGTTTAATAATCGTAGATTAGAAGGAAAAGCAGCTGAGCCGCTGAAAGCAGTGCTGTTACGGTACGGACCAGAATTTCGCCGCGTGACTAAAGGTCGGACTTTAACTATTAGAATAAGTTAAGGAAGCTAGGATTTTTAAGATAGCATTGAGTAAAGTTGTGAAGGTCCCCTTGGACCTCACTTTGAGAAGGAGAATAAGTTGGAGTCATATAAGAACCAGTAGCCATTTTTATAAATAACTTTCTTTATTTGGTTATCTTATCCAAATAGTATCAAAGACTTATTAACAAATATATCTAAATAGCTTTATGAGGTTTAAAAGATTTTCTCTTAAATATTTAATGATCTAATTAATTAACAATTAGAATATCGATCACGCAGAGAATACCGCGATAAGAGATCCCAGAATTATAATCAATAATATTCCTATTGAACATTTAACTTTAATCTCACTCCTAATATAAAGCTTTAACGAGACTTTAATTATTAATCAATATTTACCACACGGAATCTCAACTCTTCCTGAGATTAAATTATCCACCAAGAAATCTTCAATTATAAATCTAACTTCACTATTATAACTTTCTGCTTCAATCTCTCTCTCCTACTGCTCTAACTTTACGATTCCGTTTAACTTAAATACTTTATCTAATCTGCATAACAAGGAATCCTGTCCTCTTTTTGGAGCTGATTGGAAATAGGTAGGGAATGAAATTTCCTCAAAAAAGACGACTCAGAAGGTTAGTGATAAAGTTCCGTATAGATTTGTCACAAAGTTAAGATGTTCCGGTTTCGTGCTCTTATTCACATAGGGTTTGAGCTCTTGTTATATCACTCTAGAGTTTCCCTTTATATTTTGCTTGTCTTGGAATATTATCTTTGGTCATAATAAATTTGATTTATCATGGTTAGTCTGGGTCATTAGTCTTTACCTTCCACAGATTTAGGTCGATTAGATGAGGAGGAGGCTTCCCAAGGAGGGAGGCCATTACAATTTGAAATATTCAATTGTAGTTATCTGTAGAGATCTGTGTAAGACCTAACAGCAAATGTTTGAACTTGATATGATAATTTGGGGTTCTTCGATTTTGCATTGGGTCTGAATATGATGAATTAAAATGTTATTGGCTTTAAATGTATGGCTTTATTGCAAGTATCAATCCAAACATATAAAACAGCTCAAGTATCGCGCAAGAAAAATGATAAGTAGCAAAAAGAACAAACATTTAAAGTAAGAACCAAGACAAATTAACATGAGAACAATAGAAAAAGTTAAAGTTTAAAGAAAAAGTAAAGGAACATAACAGATGTAGTCTTTACAAATAGTTCATGAAAGTTTGGGCATTCCAGTCTTGTTTGCTTATCTCACCACGGTCTTTATCTAGTTCTGGGCATATAAGATGCGATGCATTGAATGGATGTTAGATGGAATGCAATGGAGATGGATGTTAGATGGAATGCAATGTTATTCGCATCCGTGAGATCTTTAATTCATACGTGCCTCCTGGGTGGTGCTAAATGAGAAACAGCTATGGCTAAGGTGGTTCAGAGAAAAGTAAACAGAGAAAAGTGCTTTTGTTTTTCTATCCTGCAGTGGAGGATTATCTTGCGCTAAGTTTTCAGAAATTAAGAGGGTAGACTTTAAGGAGAGCGTCTGTTCTGGTAATTCAAGAAGCGAATATTACAGAAGACAAAGTAAAGTATTATAAAATGGAAAATTTCACCATTCATGGACTTTTCAAAAGCAGACATATTACTAAAAATTTTTTAGTGGCAGGTCGAAATAAACTGATTTCATCTTTTGAGGTGTTGAAAACAATGAACTATCATGATACTACGGAAATTGTATGAGCACATGTTTCGAATGAGAGAGAGAGAGAGAGAGAGAGTGAGAATTCTCTTATTAAAAATTTTGGAATATATAGTCCACAAAACAACAAAAACTTAAATTTAGGCATCTTAATACCTCATCGAAATACTATAATTGTAGGTGACTTTAATGTTGATTTCTCAAACTGGGGATACACCTACCGAAACCAAGCAGGACAAATTCTTGAGGACTTTGTAGATAGAAATGTAATGTGTGACGAATCTGTACGGCCCTTTATCACTAATACTCTTGGGCGTCTTTGGGGATTGTAAATTCGCGTATATTTCCAACCAGTTCTAAAAGGAGAAACCGGGATATGCAAATGAATCAAAGTATTTAAGGAGAGTGTTGTAAATTAGCAGAGAGAAGGCTATTGAGCCAAGCGATACATTGACGGGTTCTGAGAAGATTCAAGTTGATTGTGTGATTAGTTTCTGGCTGATTATCAGGCAGCGATCTACATTTGGAAAGTTTGAGCCGACTGGAAAGGAGTGAAGTAGTAAAGTTCCAGGGGAGTTCTCACAAATGTTAGTCATATATGATAAAGATGACCCTAACACCTTCATCGACTGCTCAAGCACAATTCCGATTTAACCATAGTTTCTGCAAATCTATTTGATGAACTAAATTAATAAGAGGAATTTTAAACAAGAAAATTCAATTTAATTCAGAATTATACTTTTGCCATTAAATTTCTCTGGATATAAAAACAGGTTATTGGTTTGAAGAAATAATGAAGGGGGCAAAATTTTCTATAAATATCTTAACATTGCTATGTCCTAAGATAAATGTTAATAACATTTATGTTAGCAATGCATGCTGTTAATAACAATGTTGTATGATTGTCGTTAAAAATAATAGATTTAAGCAAAAATGTGCTTCTACGAGTCTTTCAGTTTCAGAAAAATAACTGCAGATGGTGTCATAGTCCAAAAACTTTTATTTGTATAAAAAGCAATGCCGTACGTTGTTAATTAATTTCAAAGTTTAAGGAGTAAAACTCAAAGAGAAGGAGAGTCAGTTTCTGAAAGTAGTGATGTAATTTTAAATTTCTTCGAGAAATAGGGACTACAAAATAGTTGTATGGCATTATTTAAAGACAAACGATCGTGGTTAATTAGTTGGAAGTCTCGAAGCAGCATAATGTGTCACTCAAGTCAGTACTACGTAACACGGGTGGAAATGTGTTCGTTCAAATTGTGCTAAAAAAAGTCAGCTGAAGATGGAACTGCTCTGCAAAACATGCTGGCGGTTGTGGAAAAACGACTACATTGCAAAGATAGAAATGTTATCTTAAGAAGTATTCCAAACAAAATTCCTTCTCCTTATTCAAATAGCATTACACATCACGTAATAGTCATAACTATTTTTCTGTGAATGAGTAATATTGGCTTATATGTATGAAAGATATATTTCTCTACGAGTATGTTACATCTTTGGTAGAGATTATATGTATGATGGACATAATCGTTGCGGTAAGCAACGGTGGTCCCGATTGATGGATCCCATTTTGTTGTCAAATCTGATTCTGAACAATATTTTGTATGGATAAAGAAGGGAACTGGTTTTCATTGCTAGAATCTCCAAGACGCTACTTGTTATGGCAAAGGAGTAATTGTGTGGGCATGTGGCAAAAAAATGGCAAAATTCTTTCTGAACTAGAAGAGGTAATGACATTACAGTGGTAACTCATCGATATTCACATGGGTCGTGTCCGTCTAATTTACGATGTAGTGAGTTCACAAATTTTTTGTTCATGAATGACAATTCACGTCTACGAGTGTCATCTGAAGTAATTGTGATTCTAAAAAAAGAAGCAGGAAAATTTGGTTTCATGTCATAGGCTACAAATTTATTGGTTTAAAATTCAATAGAGAAACTCTAAGATGCTTTTATGTTTGTATTGTGATCTTGATTTATGACTATTATTTTGTTATGAACTTTTCTTTGTATCTTTTCTTATTTTATTTCCTCGAATGAATTACGATTGATTTATATTTTAGGGATCATATTTTTTATATCACGTTTTCCCCTGTTTATCCTTGAGTATTTAAATCTGGAAATTGAACAATTCTTTTTCTCTTGTATTTTTGCTCTTGAGAGAAACGCACACTTAAAATAACTTTCTTGATGTTAAAGTTAAATAAACGATGGTATCACTTCTCAAGTCGCAACTGAAGCAAACGTTCAGTTTCGGATATCTTTTATATGTACACTGAGCGAGTAGGAAGGCTATTTTAAAAGTTACTGATAATTTTGAATGCAGTTAAGTTGACAAATGCTGATCAAAATAAAGTAATATAATTCATTTTTTTTAAATTTAACTTTTTAAAAATTTTCCAAGTTGATTTAATTATAAGGAATTAGAACAGAAAAAAAAAATGATCTACAAAAAAAATATCTAACTGTGATTGGGTTCGAAATGTGATGTTGCATATTTGTATTTTAAATAGTGGCTATTTCTTGTATGGAATTATATGACTAGCATGTAAAGTGTTTCTATTTCAGTGTGAAATATAAACCTAGGATTTATGATTGAGGTATACTATACGAAGGGGTATCCAAAGAAACCGAACTTATTTTTTAAAACTTATGTATTCAATTTTTAAGTACAAACCCTTAACGCCTGTTCAAAATGCTCTCCACTTACACAAGTAAACTAATTTTATTTTTTATCTTACTTTTCAAAATATTTTTTTTAAAAAAATTCATCTTTTGTGATGCTTAATAGCACTTTCATCGTTTTTTTTTTCATTTCGGGAACATCAGCAAAACGCTTTTTTTTCCTGTCTCTTTTCATCCGAAGAAACGAAAAAAGGAGCAAGGCCGGGATAAGGAACAGTAATCATACAATTTTTAATCAAAAACTGTCGTACAGACAGGGATGTGGGAACAGGGTCATTGTAAAAATTTGCTGAAATGAACTTCTAATCACTCCCGACAGATCCACAATTTCTTCAATGATTCACGAATTTCTTAAACATTTTCATTCGTTAGGACCGTGAAAGAGTTACCAGAACTAGGTTTGTCATCAATTGACATTTCAATATTTTTGAAACAGGAAACCACTGAAGCATCGTCCTTTAACGCCATTTTTAACATTTGAAGAGTTTCTCTTCCACTAGTTCCAAGACAGCAGCAGAATTTCACCCCCCGTTCGCTTCTCACGAAAAACAGCCATTGCAAAAACGATGATCATACAAAACAGTTTGTAGAAACTAGTTCTTTTCTTCTTAATAGACGGTACTTGACTTACTGGCTCAGGAATGTTACCTCTATGAGCTTCTAGCGTTTAAACACGGTACTACCAAAACTCTGCTCAGCAAAAAATTAGTTCAGTTTCTTTTGGGTAACCCATCGTGCATACACGAACCATTATGCGTAATTTTCCTTCAATAAAATGGCCGTGGGGCTGTAAGGAAGTTTGGAGAGGGCATAATCCGAGGACTTAAGACAGGTTTAAAACTACGAGGTCCGTCACCAATAACCATAATGTAGCTTCAAAGTGTGATGTTAATAAAAAATCACACACAAATTATTTGATAAAGATACGGAAGTTGTAATTCAGAAAAAAAAATATTCTGTGTCTTGGTTTCGTTTTTCTCGGGATAACTGAAAGACTAAAAGTTTTTCAGCCATGAACTCTTGCAACTGCTTGAAAAAAAAAGTGTTCCATTAAATTTTTGCAAAAAGTGAATAATTTGCTATTCTGTGGTTATAGATAAAGTATTATTTTGAAAAAAAAATCTTATTTTGAAATGTGCGATTTTTAGTAGTCTTATTTTTGAGGAAGAATAAAAATGTTAGAGAAACCAAAATTTAACATATTAAGCAGTAAATTTCGGAAAGTATACGAAAAAAAATTAAAAAAACTAGATTTAATTTTGCATCTGAAAACAATAGCTGCGCCTCTAAATTTTAATAAATTATTGTGAAGAAAATTTAAAGAATAAAAAAAGGGCGTGTGTGTGTACTTATGTACGCACATAAGAAGTTATACTTCTTTGGCGTAGCAAGATTAAAATCTTTCTAAAAATCTTGAGCAGGGCAAGTTGGGCCAAGGACGAAAGACGGTTACGAGGAGAGTTGAACGATACTAACCTTAAGTCAATCGGAACAGCCAAACCCGAAATAATCATGATTTAAATAAATTTAAACACCCCAGCACAGGGACAATAGGACCAATAACATGGGGGCTTTTCGGCAGACTGTATCTGGAGATGAGGTGAACCGAATGTGGCACATGAGACCTCATATTGAATGCCTCGGCGGGAAGAATCATTCCTGAGAAAATTAAGACATCCGCCTGAAGAGACCCCGAGTTGTGGTCATTTTAAAATAATTAAAGCATTTAAAACAATTAAATAAAATAGAAGCAGGGCACCCATAAACTCGAAACTCGGCCTGGTTGTGAGGAAACACAAAATGAATCCATTTGAATCGGTCCGGAGTCTGTAGTTGCAAATGGGGCGGTGCTAGCTCGGGAAAAGAAAACGAAACTAACTGCCCCGGGGGGAAGGAACAACTCTGACGTAAAGGGTCATGTACATCCCAACAATACATAGAGTAGTAGGTGATCCCAAAGTTTCATCCTTCTATCTCTGTAATATCCTGACGACATCAAAAGATCGAAACCCATAGGAATAACATAAGAATTCTAAATTTAGGGATAACGCCTCCCTAGGCCCACAATCTACACACGAATTATAAAAGATGAAAGAGCTCAACGAGGAGAACCTATGGTTCGAGTTTTATTAACGAAGTTCAAAAATCCTTGGAGCTATGCGGTATTTAAAAAATTTAAAACTTTAAAATAATTTTAAAATGCTAAATATAGGTGAAGAAAGGGGGCTATGGTCCTGAAAAAATATATCTAAGATGCTCATAAGGAGAAAAATTGAATCCAGCCGGGGCGGTCGACCAAAGTGGCAGAGGATTCGAGTTATTAATGGGGAAACCCTGTAGGGGGGAGCACCGGAGGGGACCAATTCCACGTAAAACTCGCACTAATATGAAAATATGGTGGACCTACAAAAGTCAAGTCCCAAGCTCAATTCTTTAGGAGGGTGAAATTTTTTCTAGTCCCCATATTATTAACATGTGAGCATGATATTTTAGTCCTTAAGCCCTCCCCATACCTGAACAATGGGAATGAAGTAGATGACTGGGTGGGTCTCGATAAGAGGAACAGTTGGTTCAAATTTCAAGTCCAAGACTCAAACAGGAGCCATGATATTGGGAATTTAAACAAACTTAAAAAGTTTAAAACAATTAAAAAATTATGGAAGAAATAGTCCTATGAGCACACACACACATGAAATTATAATAACTGGAAGAGCAGGTACACAGGGATTGAATCAGCCAGGACCGAATGGACTGTCAGGATCGAGTGTTGAGATATTGGTCAAAAACCAGTAGAGAGGGGAATGCACCGGGTTGATGCGTCCCAACAAATATGGTTTTACAATAGTTATTACGATCCCCCAAATATCAGTACCCTAGCACCAAAAAAGTGGCATGATAAAATATTAGACAATGGTGTGCGCGCGCATCCGTGATGGTGTGCGTCAGATCCGTGACGGTTTTGCGTCAGATCTGTCACGGTTTTGCTTCATATCCGTGATGGTGAGCGCGTGCATCTTAAAAATTTACCCTCATCCTTTTCCCAAACGCGCAATCAGAAGTATAACTTCAAAAATGAATTTACGGATATACTGACAATGCTATCTATCTAGAATTAACTACCACTCACTAATAACAAATAACAAACTTTATTTAAAACTACTAACTACTCTCATCTTATTTTTTACTAAACTATATCACACCTTATACATTTCTAAACTCTCTCAGCTCATAGCAACCTCACAAACTACTCAAACTCTCATCTCTCATGTCATACACTTAAGTCTACCACACTCTCAAGGATACAGATTAAATTCGACGAAATATCCAAAATGACTTCTAATTTTGATGCTTAAAGATTTATCTTTTGAAGCAACCTTTATCGCTTTTTTCTATACAGTTTTCTAATATAGAGTTACTTGTAGAGTTTACTTTTAAGAAAATTACAAAAAAGAAAAAAAAAAGAAAAAAGAAATTTTGTTTTTAAGTTATTTTTACTGTTTTTCGTCTAAGGGAAACT
This sequence comes from Trichonephila clavipes, assembly GCA_019973935.1. Taxonomy (NCBI): domain Eukaryota; kingdom Metazoa; phylum Arthropoda; class Arachnida; order Araneae; family Nephilidae; genus Trichonephila; species Trichonephila clavipes. The sequence goes on along the minus strand of BMAU01021215.1, from coordinate 1,608,714 downwards.
AGTTTATACGGATGATATTAAGTGTTTATGTATTGTTATTTAAAGAGTTTGCAAGTATTTTTTTATTTTCAATATCTACTCTCTTAATAAAATTTGTAATATGGATTCGTATGTGGATAATGTTGTTTTCGTTGAATTTCAAACAATACTGGGAGCACTTGTATTAAAATTAATCAAGTATAAATTTCTGTAAATATGCTTCTGAAAGTAAAATTTTTGTAACTTTGATGAAATAGTTGAATGTACATTTCCAATTCTAAATCGATTTATAAAAATATGATATAGGCCAGGTTTTCTTAAGGTATCCGACTACCCTAAAATCATGATTTTTCTTAAAAATTGACAAATTTTGTTAATGATTTTATTTTATAGGCCATCGTATAAGCTCAATAAAAATACCAAGTTTTTTATTTTCCATTCACTAGAACAAATATTACAAATGTTTTAGTAAAAGCAGATGCCATAACTTTACACAAGATGACAAACATTAAAATGCGTTTTACTCGAAATGTGTTTTTCGCGAAAAGTTCAAACGGGGACAGCGATTGCTCAAAAAGTTTTGAAAATAATTTGCTGAAATTTTTTGAGTATGTTATGTATAACAGTAGAAGTGTTTTGATTTTCAGATTTATCAATCGCTGCTTTATTTTAAAATTTACAGTCCTTTATGTGGATATAATCACTTTCTTTTTAAGCAATTTCGTATAATCACTAAGATAAAGTGCTCTAGGTTTTGTAAAAATTGAAATATCTCTTATTCTGAAGGTCATTTCAAACACGAATAATAAAGTAACACATCAAAATTGAAAAATTGAGAATTTTCTCAAAAACATTTTGTACAGAGCGGGCCCCGTTTATGTAATTTTTTGTACATTTTTACCAGTTTTTTCCCATTTTAATAATAAAAAAAAATTTCTGCTTTCAATTTTAAGATTTTTTCCTTAAAATATACTAAATAAATCTAAAAATCACAAAAAAATCCTCATATTTCCATTTTTTCAAAAAAAAGTTGTCGCAAGTAGTCGGATACCTTAAACTAGGGGTCACGTGACTTGCACATCTGAGTTCGCCAAAAAATTTAAGATTTTTTACATATATTTTTTACGTAAAATAATTTATTTGCCATTATTAATAATAATGTAATATTTTATTTAGATTCTTATTGTAAAAAGCCATTGGAGCGTTCTGCTTTATTGTGAGTGCGACACTGAGTACCAACATACCAGATGTAGTCATCCATCTTCCTCGAGTAACCCCTCCAAGTTCTGCAAAACAATATAATACAATACTAATAAAACACATATAAAAGTACCCAAACGTGTTAAAAATTTTCACAATGCTTACGGGGTCGCATAAAACAATTGTACTAAAAATGGGGACGTCAACACGAAAAGTTTAAGAACTCTTGATTTAGACTATTTAAGTCAGTGCTTCTCAAACTTTCAATACTGGCGTCCCCCTTTTCGATCACAATTTTTTTCGCGCCCCCCTTGTACATTAATAATGTACTGAATGCAATAATAATGCACTTTGACGCTAAAGCTACAATAGGCGATCTTAATTATAAACCATACAAATTAGTAACATAAGTATTAAATTTTGTATAATACTTTTAAGCAAAATAAATAAATAAATAAAATAATACGATAATTATTATGTTATTTTTCCTTTCTCTAATTTTTAAATTGAACATATTGCAAAATGCGGTAGCTGCTTAGGAGACAAAATATAGATATCTGCTAAATATAGAAAAAGAACTCAGAGGGTCAATTTCTAATCATAAGCATTCCTTATAAAAACTTTGCTTTCCAAGACAAGCTCATGGACGTTATTAATACTTATTAAACTTGTTCTTAACTTAGTATTAATTAATTAGTAATTAAATACTCTGTGCAGCACTGATACATTAAAAGTATACCGGCTGAAGTACCCGCTCTTTGCACGAGTTCGTTTATAAGAAAATAAAACATTATTGATATAATAGCTGAATTGTAAAGGGAAGCAAAGCCAAGTGCTCGACAATGTTTACAAAAACGTAAAATGATTTTTTTTTTTTAAATGGTTGCTCAAATTATAATTAATTTTAAGCGAATTGTTATTTTAAGCCTCACAGAATTAGCATTTATAATTGATGTTAAACAGTAGCGCACACAGGAATTTTTCCAGGGGGTGCCGGGGTCGAAAGTTCACCAATCTTGTATCAGGTTCCTTTTGATTTTGTCGATTTTCGGGAACAAAACACAGTAAAAAACTAATTCTTGAATAAATAATTAGCATTAATTAATAAAATTAATCATTAATAACAAATACTTAATTAAATTTTGCGTACTATAAACTTAGAATTATAATCAATCGGAAAAAATCAAGGGCTTTGAGGAGGGGGGTTCGGACCCCCCCTTGTGTGTGTCACTGATGTTAAATAATGATCAATAATACAAAATATCGATGAAGAATAATTGTATTATTTTTAATATTTAAAGCGAAAATACTTCAACATGTTTTAACTCAGGAGCAGGCGCTCACTCGATACGGTCGGGGTTATTGAGTCTCACCCCAATCCTTTTTTTTTTTATAATTATTTTATTGTAAACGATACAAATCATGATCCAGTGAATAATTTAATTAAGAGAAAGTTTACTTACCTACTTTCAAAGACTTTTCAATTTTAATTGGTAACAAATAAACAATTTTGCCAAAATTAACGATTTCATAATCTGTGTGTCATTATATTCATTATGATAATATGTATGTTACTGCTAAAAAAATTGTGTGAAACGTTTTTCGTTATGCTTTATATGTTGAGAATATTTATAAAAATATATCTTGGCCAAGTAATCCTTCATGTGCTTGTGGGTGTGTTTGTGTGTGCTCTCCGTGGTTTTCCAAATATCATAAAACTCTTTTGCATGGAAAAAAGCGCAACAGAGAACACATTAGAGAGGGGTCATAACTAACTGTACCAATAACTTAGAAGGTCAAACAGATTACAGCTATAATGCGCAGTATTTTAAAAATAATGACAGTGATGAATTTTTTATGTTCCTAAATTTTTTCGATTCTGGGTCTGGGATCTGTTTTTTCTCTGAAAGAGTAGTATGTTAGGTTAAAAAAAGCGTAATAAAAAAATCTCTCATCATGGGATTACAGCAAAATAAAACAAAAGTTTTTTTATTTGGTTATAGGATCAAAGATAGCTAATTAGGTATTGAAGAAGTTTTTATTTTTGTTGACTTAATATCGCGCGCGCGCGCCTATAAATTGTATCAGAGTAAAAGTGCATTTTTTATTATGTCTAAAAGTATTTTGTTTTAATTCATTCCTGTAAACTAATTATTTTTTAAATCTTTTTTTTCGATATGCTCGCGCCCCCCTCGTAAGGTCATCGCGCCCCCAGGGGGGCGCGCCCCGCAGTTTGAGAAACACTGATTTAAGTAAATCGAACACAACTAATGTCAATTAATGATAAAAAATTTCCAGAGGTAGAAGGTTTTACTAAAAAATATGCCCCTCTTCTCGAAATTTGGCATTAACTACTTTACAATTTCCCATCTGATGTGATATACGTTATATGTTCATGCTCCCACAAACTTTTTTACACTACTATTTTTCCACAATGACAATTGCAAATTTATAAACTTGCTAGCCATAAAAATAAATTATTACAAACAGTGGTATAAAAAGATACATTTTCTATTTTTAGAGATATCTTTAAATAATAAATTGAATTAATTATTAATTTTGAATTAATATTGATGTAATATTTTCTCCAAACAGAGTCGTTCGATAAAGAAAGAGTGTTTGACTTTTCTACGCACGCTAATGCAAGCAACAAGAACCTAAATGGATAACATGATTTGGAGTTCAAAACAAAATTTACGGTATCATTTTTATGCAGATTATATTCTTTAAAGTTCTTAAAATAAATAATGCAGGGCAATTGGTATTTTAACTCTCGAGTATAATAAAATAGGTAGATTACTTCAACACATGTTTAATTTACTCAGAACATTTCAAAAGATTTATTATTTTTCTTACTTCAAAAAGGCACAATTAATGGGTTTTAAGACATTTTGTAAATTGCAGATAAAAATTGAAGCTTTGTAAATTTGAGATATGTGTTCATTCAGGGTTTCTTGTTTTAGCCATTCAGTTAAGAATATATATAAATGTTGGAGTAACTCTTATATCAACTATAAATTACCAGGTTTTAATAAAAAGTACATGGGATTTTAAAAATCGAGTGAAAAACTGATGTACAGTATAAAATATATCCGGAAGGATATGATAAAAATAATTAGCGTTAACTCAGACCAATTAGTCATTTTTTGTCTAAATACTCATTTTATTTAAAAAAAACCCTCTTTGCCTTGATTTTACAGTCATAAGAAAGAAAAAAGGTTGAATTTAAGCTATGTGTCATATATATGAAACGAAATCTACGATTATTTGATGTGGGACTCTTTCGATTTTATCTCTTTTATTTAGGCTTATCAAGATAATACTTGAAATCCTTTTTGTTATGCGTTTAAAAGATATTAATGAATAGGAAGCTGAGATGTGTGTGTGCGACCTTCTCACAGAGCCTTCATTTTAAATCGATTACGTGTACGTTTAACATAGATAGCAATAAAATCAAAATAAACAAATAAAATGGGTAGAACTCCAGCTTTCTTTTGAATGTATTGCGCATCAGAAAAAGGGAGGAAGTCAAAATAAAACAAAAGGCATATTTTTAGAATATTTTTTATTATCTCGGAGATTCCAGGCGAGATATCAGACCATCGTAATACTTCGTTTTCTTTTCAATAATGGTACCTCTGGAAGAAAATAATGCAATAATTATACAAATGGTATATATATTCAAAGAAAATTCTACGTACAAAAACATGAGCTGTTATCCGGTTAATTTTTTTTTAATTAAAAATTGTAGGTAAACAAACGTATCTATCTGAATATATTTCTATGTGTGTCTACTTCTCACGAACCGCACAACGCAAAAACTCGCCAAAGGTACCAAAAGATTGGGAATAATTTGAAGAATCCTTTTTAACCATTCATATTCCGATATTTCAATTAGTTAAAAAGATATTAATTAAAATCCTTTGTTTTTTACTCCTGCGTGGTGTCTCTTCCGTCAGACAGAATGAAAAACCGGGAGGTGAAATTTTTTTTATCCCCGATGTTTTTAAAACATGACATAATTTTTTTTATCAGATTCAGACAAAAAATAATTGCAGAATCGGAAAGATCATTTACTTCGCCACGATAAAGTATAATTTATTTTACAAAATAATGATATTTTCTATTTTTTACGATTTTTTTCTAAAATGAGTCAAAATCGATACGTTTTTATGAAAATGATTTCTAAATTGTTCCGTTTGCATTTTCTTTCACGTTAACGAAATTATATTCTACACTAAAAAACTTCACGCTTTTCACTTTTAGAATCAGTCATTTAATAAATAAAATGTTAAAAACTTTTTTTTAAAGATTTTTCAAAAAACACTCAAAATTTTATTATAATACTTATTAAATTCTTTATTTCTAAAAATAATCTCACGAAACTTTTTTTCGTGTGTAGAACGATATTATCCGTAATCTGTACAAAGATTGAAAAAATTACTTAAAAATCACTGTTTTTTAAAAAAATTGTGTTTTTCGTTTTTCCCCCTTTTTGTGAGAAATATTTAAGCATTATTTTTGTTATATTTTTTGTTTAAAAATTACCGTTGTTTTCAATCGATGTGTTAAGTTTGAAAGCATTAACTCAAAAATCTTGCTATTTTTTAAAAAAAACATTTCATGGAAAGCTCTGTTTTGTGCGTCAGCTATGGCGATATGGGGGAAAGTTTAGCGCAAGCGCGATGGCGAAGGTTACTCTTTTCGCGGTTTTCGAAAGGTTAATTTCTCTGCTTTAGGCACTGTCATCACTTACGTTATTTGATATTTATAGAAGTATTCAATTCATTACACATTACAGATAAATGTTTTAAGGAGTGCAAGACCGCTGATAGTTTTCTTCATTCTTAAAGAATGATTTATTGAAGAAAAAATGGTGCGTGGAACACGCCACGCGATAGAAGTGAAACTTCTTTGGCGACGTTGGAACATTGATTATTTGCTCTAATATTCCAAACTGACAGTGTACATGTCTCAGTCGCCTAATTTGCATGAAAAGTATTCGTGGCGAATTGAGTCTTTCTGATACAAAATCCAAAGTAGGAAGATATGCTGGAATTTCTGGGTATACAAAACTATTATATTTTGATAAATTTGGTATACTTTTCCTACTTAAACGTTGTCGGCAATTATAACATTCCTTAATGTCTTCTAAATTAATTTCCAGTAAAATATTTCTCTGCTCAGCAACAGGCGTTCTCAAATCATTTCTAAACCATAATGTATCACAAATCGAACATCCGTGGCCGAAAGGATTATCAACGAACAGCTTTTGAAAATCTTCGTGAGCATTTTTATGGGTGAGCGAATATTAACGGCGCACTGTTCAGCTACTCAAGAGCTTTTGACGACGGACTTCGTAATTTTGAACCATTTTCAAGTGACGAGGACGTCACCCGAGCTGGCACTTCCCCCTCTCCTAACTACCACACCACACCAATGGGAGGACACTTGAGATCTCGACAGATTTAACGTGCATCGCTCCCCTACACGGCGGGTCTTAAGTGGCACTCGGCTCGAACGCATGACACGCCAGCCACGATCAGATACTTTGACCACTAGGCTACCGTGTCCAAGCCTTTTTATGGAAATCAGTCTTTGTAATGTAAGATAGAATTTATTATCGATTCACATACGTCAGTTCCAACACGCACTAGACTTGTTGAGGGTTCAGTAGTTGACGGCACAGGGTGGTTCACAAAGTCCGTATTAATCTGTGCTGTCAGAAGAAGAGTTTCGATAGCATCCCCACCCCTTAAACTCGGTATTAAGAGAGTATTTTACTTTTTTTTTCGTGCTTGATATTCTTTCATGTACTCTGATCGAGATTTGGCAGTAGCACTTGATGAATTTGCATTATTTTTCTGTTTTTTTGTCACTTTTTCGACTGGACTTGCTGCTAGTTTTTCTTTTTTCTTTCTTTAACGAAACTCTTTTCCTCTTTGTGCATTTGATTTAGGCATTCTGACTAGAATTTATAATAATTCAACGCAAATGAAAATAAAGAAATAAATTAACCACACATCGCCATGTAGCCAACAATCTAAAGAAAATTTCAAAAAGGCACGTTTTTGCTGCGATAGCTATTTTGTCTACACCGTAATGCTCACACTGCAACTGATACGACCGCTGATAATGCTCCTGGGTCCTGGGATAAGGACCCCTAATAGGTTGATTGATTGATTGATTGATTGAATATTAACGTCGCACTGTTCAGCTACACGAGGCCTTTTGGCAACGGACCACATAATTTTGAACCATGGTCAAGTGACGTGGACGACACCTGAGCTGACACCCCCCTCTCCTAACTACCACACCACACCAACGAGAGGACGTTTCAGCTCTCGACAGATTTAACGTGTATCGCTGTCCTACACGGCGGGTCTTTAGTGGTACTGGGGTCGAACCCGTGACAAAGCAAGCCACGGTCCGATACCTATACCACTCGGCTACCGCGGCCACAAACCCCTAATAGGAAGGTGGGCAAGTTGACCAGTCGGAGACGTGGGAAATTATCAAACTTTTTTACCGATATGACACAAATCACGTGGTGTCCCCCCTCCCTCTTTTTCCTCCTCTGGCTCTCTCCTTACCATGGCGACGATTCGGGGGGATGGGGGAAGACTACTTCCGTTCGCTTTTTCACTGTTACGTAAACCTGGGCAATTTTCTCATTCACTCTCGAGCCCAAAAAAGTTTCACTTCAACAGTGGAATAAAAAACCTTAAAAATTCTGAAATATATTTTTATCCCAAAGTATATTTTCTTTTTGAATGATTTTATACAGTGAATGTGTAAATGAATCTTCAGCATTTTTAATATTTTATTTTTATATATTTTTTTAATTCGTCACTATTCTGTATGATGTTTTTTTTCTTTCTTTACAAAACAACGGAACTTTGCATATAACTAAATTTATTTAAAAAGATTTATTGATTATTAAATCATATTTTAGAAAATTACTTTGCATTTTAAAAAATAAAATGATTACTGTTATTATATAAATATTTATACTATACTTCATAAATATAATTATTAATAAATAATACTTTTTGTAAAAATTTGTTATAATAAACATTAAATTATATTTTATATAAAAATTAATTACAACAAGTTTTATAATATGATATACAATATGTTATAAATAAGATATTACATAAATTATTATAATAATACATAAAATTATTGTTAAAATAATGAATGTGTTAGTTTTGTATAACATACTTTTTTTTGTCTCAGATACGTGTTTAAATAATTTACTAAACACAGTGGAATGAAAAACGTTAAAATTAAAATAAAATATCAAAATGTTTTTATCAGATTGTTTTTTTTCTTTTTGAATGTTTTTTTCAGTGCATGTATATATATATATATATATATACCTAGGCTTTGCCCCACACTGTGTTTTTTTAATAACTTATATATATTTATATTTTTAATCAAACATTCAAAATTTCAGAAAAAAGCAATCGTTTCAATAGCTATCTGTAAATTTTTTTTTATTTATTACTTATAGAAATTTGATTTTAATAAATATATTTGTTTTTTTAAAAGGATTATTACTATTATTTCATTACTAGATTAATTATTTGTTAATTAAAAAGTACATCATCTGTTATTTTGGATTAAAATACATTTTAGAGACATTTTTAAGCTAACTATATGTAACGATTAATTGATTCATGAAAATCTGAAATCCACATTTTATTATTTTAGATTCTTAGAAACTAACTTTTATTAAAAAATGATGAAAGTTTTTTGTTTTACTCTTAGAGCATCAGAAATGCTTTCTTTTCATTGTTTCACATTAATAGTTTTTTAACTCTAACGCAATATTGTTTTTTTATGAGTCATACATCGAAATTTGAAGCTGTATCTTATCTGTGAGGGGAAGGGGAAGAGATAACAATTTTTCACTAAAAAAACCTATGTTATGCGGGCTATAGAGAGGGAAAAGAAACCTGTCTTAAATCAAAAATAAGTGGAATGGAACAAATTTCGAAAAGGGGAAATTTAATGGCATAATTTTTGAAATCACTCGCATTGTGCGCGTACAAACACGCACACAGAAATGCTGGTGTCATGAGGGAAAGAGAAAGCCCGTGCAACGCCGGGCCATGCAGCTAGATTTTTTTTATATCGTGTATAAGATACAATACACAGAGAGTCGACTTTGAAATGCATACATGAAATTTGGAAATTAAGATATAGCAAAAGGAATATGTGTTGTGTGTGTCGATTTTTTAAAGATAAATTTGTAAATGTGTTTTTTATTTACATGTTGAAAAGTCGAAATGATCCATAAATGAATAAGTAAGACGTATCGTTTTTCATCATCTTGATCCTAAGACTTAAGAAATTTCACTTTTCTTGAATTTAGTCTTGAAAACCTTTTGTTCTTTAGGTTTTGGAGGTCTGTACTATGGAGGCACACACACACACACACACACACACACACACACACACACACACACACACACACACACACACACACCCACACACACACACACACACACACACACACACACACACACACACACACACACACACACACACACACACACACACACACACACACACACACACACACACACACACACACACACACACACACACACACACACACACACACACACACACACACACACACACACACACACACACACACACACACACACACACACACACACACACACACACACCTTCCTATTTTTCCTCATTTATATATCTTTTGGATTGGAAACAATCATAAAAGTTATTCAAAAACCCATTTTAATTTTCATTAAAACTAAATCCAGAACTAAAATAACATTACGAAACTTATTTGTAGAGTGATTTTAGAGATTCTTAATAAATCCATACCTGAACATTACATCCCCACGTTGATTTAAGGGTGCAACCCAGGCCAGCTGGATGCTACTCTTTGATTTGTTGTCATTTTGCATAACTGCAGAGCATTCATCCAATAGATGAAGACCTTCTGCATCTAAGAACCTTCCAACGTATTTGCCAGATATTTTGTCAATTGCTTGAACCATGAAACCTTCGAATGTAGATTCTGAGTTTCGTCTCTGAATGCTTACTGTAATGAAATATAAATCAAATACACGTACATGAACACACACATGTGAATATATTTATATATTAATCTGTTAATCTATCTATATATATGTATATATCAACAATATATGGGCTCACCCACCCACACGCACACATACACATATTTTGATATTAAAGGTCACGTGATTTTTAATGAACACATTCAAAAATGTTATTAATATATAAATGTTTTTATACAGAGTGTTTTTTTCTACAGGTATAGAAGTTTAAATTGGCATTACTTTCCAAGATGTCGACCGATTTAACAGCTGTCAAGTGATTTATTCTCAGTTTGCTTTGGCAATTCATCATGAATAGACTCACGCCTGAACAACGCTTTCAAATTGTGCAATTTTATTTCGAAAATAATGTTCGATTTTCATAAGCGAATTTTGTTTAGCGATGAAGCGCACTTTTGGTTGAATGGCTACGTCAACAAACAAAACTGCCGCATTTGGAGTGAAGCTAATCCACAAGTGTATGTCGAAACACCGTTACATCCAGAAACACTGACTGTTTGGTGCGCTTTATGGGCTGGTGGAATCCTTCTTCAAAAACGATGAAGGCCACAACGTTACAGTCAATGGTGATCGGTATAGAGCCATGATTACTAACTTTTTCATTCCTGAACTGAACAATCATGATGTCCAGGAGCTGTGGTTCCAACAAGACGGCGCAACATGTCACACAGCTCGTGCCACAATCGATTTATTGAAAGACACGTTTGGTGACCGCCTAATTTCACGTTTTGGACCTGTGAATTGGCCTCCAAGATCTTGTGATTTAACACCGTTAGACTATTTTTTGTGGGGCTATGTAAAGTCATTGGTCTATGCGGATAAGCCACAAACACTTGACCATTTGGAAGACAACATTCGCCGTGTTATTGCCGATATACGGCCACAAATGTTGGAAAAAGTCATCGAAAATTGGACGTCCATATTGGACTACATCCGAGCCAGCCGTGGCAGTCATATGCCAGAAATCATATTTAAAATGTAATGCCACAAGGTTATCTTTCGAATAAAAAAAATTCATGTCAATCGAATAATACATCGTTGTTTTATTGCAATTTGAAGTTCTATACCTCTAAAAAAAAAACACCCTTTATTAGTAAAGATAAGTTTCAGGAAGAAAAATTAATGTGAAGGGTGTCAGATCTATGGATTAAAACTATATATATATAAGTAATCATTAAATTATCATTCGAATATATTATCTAATACGAGGTAAAATTTCTATTTTAGTGAAATGTATTTTGTAATATTTGTAAAAATAGTACGTTTTCTCTATATCCGGTATGACAAGAGATCCTTCTTTAATTTAATAATTTTTCTTTATCCCTTTATGTATAGAACAAAAGCCTTTTGTGAAACATAATATAAGAATTTCTTTTTAAAAAAGTAACTATTTATCAGTATATGATGTGAGATAACCTTAAAAAAAATTAAATTTGTAACAAAATGTGATATTAAGTTTTATAATGCCATACATTTCGAAAACTGAAGCAAATTGTGTCAAGATTCTTGCTGCCATCTAGTGAGAAAAACATGAAACAAAAGTTTTGTAATAGAAATAATTATATTTCTTTGATTTAATTTGGTATTTAGTATTTGAATAAAAAATGTTAGTAACGCGCATAAATAAGTGCGATAGTAAAATAAATTTTCATTTTTAAATTTTATTAAAAGAAATGTGCATGTACTAAACAGGTATGGAACTGGGATTTAGTATTAAAGTGTACATTTTAAAGGCATTTGAAAATAAAAACAATTACATAAATTTGAACCTTTCCTTTGTTTTCGAGTTCAGAATTTTTTTTTTATATTGTGCTTAAACTTAAGGAAACAAAATTAACATAATTGTTTCGCAAGATATGATATTTGTATATTATTCAAAGATAAATTTTAGATTTAAATAAAACAAAATTATAAAAAACAAATGAATAATTTAAGAAAATTAATAATTTTTTAAATAATAAAATAAATATATAATTTTTATATGTAACCGATAATAGTTTTTCTGTAAAACAAATAATGGGTAACAATTTGTATGAACTGAATGAATAGTAATTATTTGTAATTAAATGACTTAAATAAAACACAAAATAATTTTATAATACATTTAAATATACATCATTTGCAATTTTTAGTACACAGTAATCATTATATATATACACATATAAATTTTCTACTCTGCCTCAAAAGATTTAAAAGCTTTTCTTACTCTTTTTTTTTTGAAAAAATCTTCTGTAAAAGTAAGATAAATTTCTTTAATGTAGAAAATTACTTTCTTTTTAATGTAATAAATTTCCTAAGTTTCGTTGTTTATCCATTGTATTAACAATATTTGGAAAAGCAAAAACATAATGAACATTTCAACATCAATAAGAGAGAAAATAGCATATATATATATAAATTAAATCCGTAGTAAATAAAATTTTATTATCAAATTTTATGCGTAAACTATGATTAATTGCAGTTTTAAATTTCTAGTAAGCTAGGCAAATATAAATACCTGATATATATATATATTTTTATAGCACAATATATTACAAAAAACTAGGTTTTATAAAGATATACGCATATATATATATATATATATATATATATATATATATATATATATATATATATATATATATATATATATATATATAGGTCATGGTCAAAAGGGAGTGTAAAAACGTCCAAGTTTTATAATTTTATCAAGCGCTCTGCTGATAATGATGCATAATACAATGTTATACAATATAAAAAAATTGCAACTTTGTTATATGAGTTTTAACGATGCAATGAAAGATATTTCAAATTTTCTTCGATAACTTTTCCTGATATCTATTATATCATCAATGTAAAACTATATTTCTGTAGAAAGGTAATAACTGATATGCATCTTTCAGGAGATACTCTCCCTTTATATGAATTTTACTTTAGGTTTCTTGTAAAGAATTTATTTTAATGTAATTGTTGTTGTTACTAATGCCACCTGATCGGCAAAGGCCAGATCAAGAGGCCCAATTGTAATTTCTTCATAAAATACTTAAAACGAATAGATATTGTACACGCAGACAGGGTTGTGTGTTTAGAAATTATAAAAGATCTATATTGCAGCGAATATTTACAGAATGAATACATTAAATGCTATTCTAAGACGTTTAAGATGTTACTCGATTGAGAAGACATTTTTAATCATAGAAATGTTAATAGTAAGGTTACTTGGGTTTCAGAGATAAAAAAGGAGACAAGGAAAATTTAATTGGGGTGAGTCCGCTTTTTTATTAAAAAACACACTGTAAAGCACCCACCCACAATAAGAAGGCTATTGGGGATGGACATTGTAATTCTGAATTATAGTCAAGTGACGAGGATGACACCTGAACATGCATCCCCTTTTCGAACTTCCATGCCCCACCAACAGGAGTTCAAGCTCCGATAGATTTAAGATGCTTCAGCCCCTGAACGCGGAAGGGGGTGTTCACATAGGCATAAGGCTCGAACAAATGATTCGCATGGCCACTAGGCTACCATGTTCAAAATTTAATTTGAAGTGATCTAGCAAAAAATTCTACAGACCTTTAGATATTATTCCAATGTTTTAATGAGTTTAGCAGTTGCATTATTTAATAGGGGACTCGAATTTCAGCCACAAAAAAAAAGTGACCAAAAAAAGAAATTGAACTAGAAATAATTCAAAAAATCAAATAAAGTACATTTTATCACATTTATTGTTAGTTAGATGCTACAAAAAAAAAGAATATCAATAAATAATCTATTTTGAGCATATATTGATTTCATATGCTACTCAAAATAATTCTATTGAACGAAAGTAAAGTAATAACTTATTGATAATAATTAATGAATTAATTATATTTTAAATTTTTAACTACATAGAAAATTTGCAACTATTCTAATTTAAAAAATTAGTTTAGTATAATACTGAGAAATTTGTCAGCATGTTGAATGCAGCCCTCAATAATTTCTACAATTTATTTTTACACAACAAAGGAAAAAAAACCCAAAATAGTACTATATGTACTTAATTATTTCCATTGTAAAATATTTGAAAATATTTGCTAATTTGAGTCTCTTAAATAAAATAGCTTAGACGGGATAGAAAAATTGTATGAAATATCGGAAATGACACACAAATTTAATCTCTATCTTCACATCTTCTATCTTATTATTGTTTCGTAACAAAATGAAACAAAGAAGTGTAGAATTTCTCGGGTGAGTATGATTTTAATTTTCCCTTAATTATTTTTTCAATAATTCGAACAAGTTAAATACAAGACATATTCATTCTAATCCAACTAAAAATCTAATATAAAAGCGGAAGTAGCAAAATTTTGATCACATTACTTAAGAATGAAAAATAATGAATCTTATTGTATCTGAAGAAAATATTACATTTAATTTAAATATTTTCCTTTTGTTTTAATAACATCAAAGTCATTTTTTTCTCTTTCTAATCCCATTTTTCAGTTCTTTTTTATAAAACTTCTGACATTTGAGACGATACGGTTAATTAAAGTTAAAAAAAAGTGAGTACTCATCTTAATTATGATACAAAAATTTCACAAAAAGAAGATATTGAACAATCTTTCGTGTCGAAAATAATATTTACCCACCTTTCTTTTAATACAACATCATAACAGGGTGAAATTAAATTAAGATCATAAATATATTAAGAAGACAGTTTATCATTGAGCTTCAAGCTTTCGATGGAATTATGTAACTAACCCTCGAATGGAATTTCTTGCTCATTAAAATTATGTTCACGTTCATTCGAGAAATCATCGGACCCTAAAATTAAGCATGTTATTTATTATCTCCCCGCTGTCTATTTAAAATATAGTACAAAAAAGAAAAAAAAACTCTTTTGGTAATGAGAGGGAAAAAAAATACCACTGAACATTGTTTTTGATTATGTGGAACGTACCATAATGAAAGGACAAGAATTACTCTCATCTTTTGAAAGAATTCGACATGATTTAATCACAGATGTTTTATTGCATTTTTAAAAACGATTACGCTGTGTAAAAAAACCCTCTAAAAGTAGAAATTTTTTTCCCCTGCTGTATTAATCGCGAAATAAAATTTTAAAAAGTGAAGCAACTTGGATTTAATTTTAAGAAAAATGATAAAAGTTCTCTCTGGAACTTAAAATTATCTCTTGGTGTTTGGTGTAACTCTAATTATGTTTTTAATTATTTCACGGAAATAACATATAAGAATTCTTGTTGAGAACGAACTGAAATCCCCCCCTTTACTCTGCAATTTCATATATTTTGTTCACTGAAAAAATCTTTATTGTACAGAAAAAAAATTATTATTTCTTTTTTACCAGGTTGAATAATTTATATTTTTAACATCTTTTTTAGTATTTTGGAATTTTTTGGAATACGGCTAAATGTGAATGTAATTAACTAATTAAAGAACATAAATATAATTCCTAAATTTTTAGTTCATTTGTACTTACTAAAATATATATATCAAACGATTCAGTCTTTATAATTAAAAACTATTTAATGGCTAAGCCATTATAACTTCCCATTAAAATCATAAAGTAAATGTCTTTTAAAAGAAAGAATGCTTTGCATTTTTTTAAAAACTTCTTAAGATATCTTAATAGGGTACCTTATTTTCCTTTGTTTTTATTTTTTTTAAGATTCTGAACTTTTCATGTGGAGGCTTTGAATATGATTTTCGATTATTTTTTGTCATTTCATGCTCCAGAATTTTTTTATTTAGTTTTAGTTATTAAATTTTATCATGGTGAAAGTCTCTTTACATTTAAAGAGCATTCCAATTACCGATCACATGATAATTGTGACTAATCTGTACGGCACTTTATCACTAATACTCTTGGGCGTCTTTGGGGATTGTAAATTCGTGTATATTTCCAACCAGCTCTAAAAGGAGAAACCGGGATATGCAAATGAATCAAAGTATTTAAGGAGAGTGTTGTAAGTTAGCAGAGAGAAGGCTATTGAGCCAAGCGATGCATTGACGGAGTTCTGAGAAGATTCAAGTTGATTGTGTGATTAGTTTCTGGCTGATTATCAGGCAGCGATCTACATTTGGAAAGTTTGAGCCGACAGGAAAGGAGTGAAGTAGTAAATGTCAGGTGATATTTAAATTTCAATTATCGGATCATAAGAGTAAATATATAATAGAGTTAGTGGAAAGTTAATGATCGCTAGTAATTCAAATTGCGTATATCTCTCGGTCCTCTTATTCCGGTAAACCCGTTTGATATTGAGTTTAATAGTTGATTAGTATCATATTTCGGGATTTAATTTAATAGTAAAGTTCAATCCTATTGACGTAGACATATTGATTCATCTTTGTATTTAGAAGGTTGATAATTGATTCAAGTGAATAAATATAATTTGTTATTGTAAAAATGTCGTCTGGTAATTATTTGCCTCAATTCAATCTTGGTGTCCAGGGTGGAATCCAGGGGGTTCCCACGTAATGAATCTACTTTTTATTTTACTCCCATTATTGGATAATGTAATTTATTCTTAAAACCAATCGTGAGAACATTTTGAGAGATGAAAAAAAGTATGATAATGTTTAAATCAGGGACGGGGGATTGTTTTAGCTCGAGGACCACATTGTTTAGGCCAGTGATTCCCAAAGTGGTTTATATCGACCCTCAGGGGTCTATGACGACTTGCAAGGGGTCCACGTCAGAGGAAAAATAAATAATTTGGGGATCCATAAGGCGTAAATGGGATTTACACTATATTGGCTATATATAGCCACTACGATAGTGGTTCTCATTAGACCAGGTGAATTTAATTTTAAAAGGAACCAGATTTTACCTATTTAACAGATTTATTTGCCAAATTTAATGAGGTTAATTTGCAGTTACAAGGTGACAGCATAAATTTTATCAAAACAAGGACCACCATTTTTAGTTTTTCTTGCCAGAATTAAGCTAAAGGAATATAATATTAGACGTCATGAATTTTCCAGTTTCTCAATTGTCCATAGACGACCAGTTAGGAAAATGACATTTTAACCTACACTCAACATTTAAAAGCCCTTTATTCAGATTTTAAAACTAGATTTCGGAAGGCTTTGACTTTGGCAATTACCACAGTAGACAATAAATTCATATGATCATATTGAAAAAAAAAAACTAATGTCATATTACAAGAGGAACTGATTGGTACAGGCACAATAACGGAGAACTTAAAGTCTTAAAGTTAAGTTTAGAAACGGATGTCAGCAATTTTGTCTTTAAAAAGACATGCCTTTTATTTATCCCGAATTATGAAGCATTATGAGAAAGTTTTTAATTGATTTTTCTTGTGAGAAGGAGTTTCAGGGTTTTGCCAATCTCCAAAATAAAATAAAATGAAAGAAAGAAAGAAAGAAAGAAAGAAAGAAAGAAAGAAAGAAAGAAAGAAAGAAAGAAACAAAAAAAAGAAAGAAAGAAAGAAAGAAAGAAAGAAAGAAAGAAAGAAAGAAAGAAAGAAAGAAAGAAAGAAAAAGATTGGACACTCTACTAACCAACAAGAGGTTTAAACCTAACAAGATTGATAACAAAGGTAGAAAATTTGTAAATTGAAGCACCAGATTCATCCCCCTTCATTATAAACATTTGTTTCTTGATCAGTTTTTTTATGTACAGTGGGTGATCGGTTAACGAACATAATCCGTCCCAAGACTGTTCGCTATTCGAATTGTTCGTTAACCGGTCATCGATTCACCGTAGACTTTTATGTGAAATAAATTAATTCGTTCTGGAGACCCTAAAAATTAAATTTTAAAAAATGCATAATTTCTAAGTAAGTTTTTAAAAAAATAATACATACATATAGCCTGGAATATTAATCAGTCCTTTTTATTTTTTGCTTATGGGGCGTTGAAGAACATGTCCAATATCGATTGCTTTTCTCTTTTTTTCAGGATTTTCCGGAAGTAATTAATAGCATTGTCGTTGTAAAGATTCCCAACCATACTGACATCAGCTTGGTTTGGGTGCCATTCTAAGACCATTGCTCTGACAGCATCCCACTTTTTAAAAAGATCTTTAATGGCAGATGTCGGCATTGGTTCTCTTTCGTCTTCCTCTTGTTCAGAAGGAGACACATTTCGCTGTGTTTCTTGGTGTTCTTCATTTAAAATTTCTTGGAGTTTTTCTATCGTCAGTTCATCTTCATGTCCCATTGTGAGCTCTTCTATGTAATCCTCGTTCACCTCCAATTCCAGATCTCTAGCAGTTGTCAAAATTTCATCCATAATTTAAGGGGTGTCTCCTTGATCACCTCCGAATATGTGTTCGTTGTCCGAACACAAAATATCTTTCTTGGAAGTGTTCGTTATCCGAACACAAAAATCTTTCGTGAAAGAGTTCGTTCACCGATTTGTTCGTTAACTGATCTGTTCGTTAACCGATCACCCACTGTATTAATTAAAATTTTAATTTAAATAACACGTGTTTCTCAAGTTTTAAACACTATACTTCAATACAGTCAGAGATTTAAATATTTTAAAGCAAGTGGCTCTATACCAGCTGTCAAAAAGCTATTTAAGTTGATAAATTAGCAAAAACTCAATATCGTGTAAGAAGATGTCTACCCAAAACCAAAAATCAGGGCAAGGGGTCTATGAAACAAAATGTTTGGGAACCTCTGGTTTATAGGCAGTAAATATCGGGTGCCACCTCTTTTTCTTTAAAAAAAAATGCATTCGTTAGTTAACTTTGTATCTCAGAGAATAGGTGTATAAATTACACCCTAAAAATCAATAAATGTAATTTAAATAAAATTGTTTTGGAATTGGTTTAATGAGGCAAACTTACCCTATTCCATTTTTTTGAAATCAGGAGGGACATTGCACACAATTCTCCTTGCTGCTTGCAAGTCAATATCAACCAACTTGCATTCGATATTGCATTATATATTTACTCTTGTTGATCTTCATGAAAGAAAAACTTTGCTCACAAATATATGTCGACCCAGAATATGGAGAACTTTTTTTCCATATTTGTGGTTTATTGACTACGGCATGGCACATATAGGCCCATATTTGTCCACCCCTGCTTTAAATGATTAATATCTAAGGCTTTATGCGTATAGATAAGTAAACCATGAAATTAAGGAAAGTAAAATGTATTAAATTCATTGTTATCAATTATGGTATTTCCACCGAATGATTTGTACAGTGGGTTGCCAGTTTAGGTATCGACCACGTCATTTGTCCATGGTTCAAAATTACAAGGTTGGTTTCCAATAGCATTCGAGCAGCTTCAATGTGTGACGTTAATAAAAAATCAAATTTAAATCGAATCCATCAAAAGAATCTGTTATTTAAATGACTTCCTTATGGGTTTCTCAAAAAAAAAGTATACACACACATATATATTTAAGTACATTCTTTTGACGAATCCGCATGATTTTGAAAACGAGGCTGTTAAAAGATATCTATAAAATCTGAAAGTTTCTCGATTACAGGAGCAATGTCTTACGCTGTAAGGGAATAGGAATTTTTAAAAATATATTTGGGGGGGATAAAAGAAGAAACCGAAAATTGGAAAATAATAAAACTGAATATTTAGGTGGTTTTAAACTTTTTTTTTTTTAGCTATTTTGAAATATTTTTGTAATTTTTTGGGTTAAAATGGGGGAAAAAATTGAATTATTTTAGGCTCTTACTAATATAATATATTTATTATAATCTTTTTATTATACTATTGTAAGAAATGTTTCACTAGCCAATACTTTTTTTTAACAAAGTTTCTTAATCACGTGAAAAGTTGTTTTTTGTTAATAGAATTATTTTGAGTATTTATTACATTTAGTGCAAAAAATAAATAAATTATAATGCAAGTGTAAATATATGTGATGCATTTTTTTATATATTTTATATACTTTTAATACTATTTTTTCCATGCCCAAAGGCAAGGGCTTAACGGAGAACATTACGGCTCTCCCCCCCCCTGCTAAGTCAGGTTTTGGGCCCCAAACCGAATCATAGAAAATATTGCAAAATTATAACATAGCATTGACTTTGGGCCTCCTAGAATCCTGTCCCCCCGTGATGCGGGGTTTGCAAGGGTGTACGTTACGTCATTGCCCAAAGAGACTGTGTCTTACATCCCTAACTTCTTATAAGTTGTTGAAAATTTTTTTCATTTACATAAAAAATGACAAAAGAGTAACTATATAGAAACTATTATTAAATGTTCTTAAAATTCTGATTAACTGATGCAGACTGTAAATTAGTTATAACAAATGAAAAGCTAATCAAATGCCTATCAATCTATATATTACACAAGCACGCACAAGCCATTTTAGTCTCTCACTTAGAATTATTAATAACTATAGAGAAAGAGGGAGAAAGGGATTTTTTTTCAAACAGACAAGAAAAAGTAGCTTTTTATATTTAAAAAAAGCTGTTTTCTAAGTTCATGTTTTCTCAAAAACTGTTGGGTAATCTATCGCTTAATCCCTTAGAAAAACGAAACTTAGGCGACGATTAATTTTTAGAAAGACTTGGAAACTTTGATTTTGTTTACTCGTGTGTATTATGGAGTATAAATATATATTTGAAGCCTTTAGTAAAAATAAATTTCTTAAGAAGATCGTCTCCAAGACTTTTAGACTCTAAATAAATCCCTTAAAACTCGAGGGATGTTGCTGATAGCAGCTCAGCTATGAAGCACTAAATACCAGAGCTTAATCTGAACAACACTAAATCTCAAGAATTAGTGAAAATAAGTTATATTTGGAAAAGGGATAAAAGGGGTAAGTGCTCATTTTATTTTGAAGATCAATAATAAAGTTATTTTCCAGAGGTTCTGATTTAGCATGCCTACAACAAAACGCCCATACGAGGGATTAATTTTGATTGCTGTGTCTAACATCAATGCTTTTGAAATCTTCTTAATCTTTTTAAACTAATTAAAAAATAGAATAGGCCTAAAAGAAAATGCGGCAGCATTTCTGACACTTTTGTAGAGTTTACTTCTAATGGACTTGGAACAAAAACTAAAACACAGCAAAAAATACTCGTTTGGATTAAATTTTGAGACACGTGTCTTCTAAAAAGGTGTCTAAGACCCCCTTTATCCTTCTAAACAAGCTGAACAGTGAAAAAAGTTAAAAAATAGAATAACGCAGTGCACTTAACACCATTATAGGGATTATTTCTTGACGATATGAAGATCTAGTTAAAAATTGATTATGTAGGTCTAAGTACTTATATAAAATTTTCGAAAAAGAATTAGAGATTACATACTCCTTGTATTAAAGAAGCACATTTCAAATTAGAAAGACTTAAAAAATTGTGGTTAATAACAAACATAAATTTTCACAGAGGTTTCATTGTAACTCAGTATTATAACTTAAATATAAATTAGAATTCAACATTAAAATGGCAAAAAATAATTGTAATTATTGGCTCATGTCTATTATAACACCTCAGCAATTCTTTCTTAACAATAAATTTAATAATAATTGCTCTTTTTCATTTAATTGGTGCTGTTATGTCTGACAAAACATCACAGTCTTAGAAGTATTTAAAATTAATATGTATAAAAAATTATATCACTTACTACTAGTTTAATATTTAACATCTTAAGAATAAAAAATTGACACAAAAAATGAAAAACACAAATATAAATGTTTTAATTAGACTCTGTTTGATATTTACGAGTTTTGCAATACCGAGGAAAATAAAATAATTATTACCCTAATCTTTGTGTAAAATACTTATTACAAAATGGGCAAACAGTATATTACTACATATTTATTAATATTTATTTGGGAAGATTTTTCAAATTAATTTTAACTGCAGTTTTCAAAGAAACGTTAAATGCAAGATTTGTGATGCCTTATTTTTGATTCAATATTAAAACTATGCTCTATGTTAAATACTGATATAATAAATGTAAAAACTTATTTTTTTATATTAAGCAAAACTGCTCTTTTAATTTGAAAAACTATGAGAATTGTGCTTCAGTTCTTTTACGAAAACCTGTCAATGATTATTAAGTCGTATATATAGTGTAATTTCACGTAAATTCGTAGTATATTCATTATTTTGTATTACTGAAAATTTTTAATTTATCATTACCTTTGTTGATGAAAGAAAAAATGAAACTTCCCTTCAAACCAGTGTTTCTCAAACTGTGGGTCGCGCCTCTCTAGGGGTCGTGGTAACCCTACGAGGAGGGGGTGCGAGCATATCGAAAAGTCGAAAATAAAAGATTATTGAAAAGTATTATTAATATACTGAAAAGAGAGAGAAGAGAGAGAGAGAATCAAAATACATTCTGTGTGACGAATTTAAACTAATATACTTAAAAATGTTTCAGTACTGCACAATATGTTTGATAATTAATTTTTTTTATTAACACTAAGTTAAGAAAAAAAAGTGTAATATTCACTAGTTATTTCCAAATGTGCTTGTCATTTACATAATTATGTACAACATTTAAAACTAATCTTGATAATTTTTAGGTTTATAATTAAAGTCATATTGCAGCTTATCGTCATTGTACATTATTATTGCATTCAATACATCGTTATTGTACGGAGGGGGCCACAATAAAAATTATGATTGAAAATTGGGTCGTAAGCATTGAAAAATTGAGAGGTACTGCTTTAAAGAGATTTTCAACTGAAATTATCTGAAGGTACTGAAATATTATTTTCTCATATATTGCAATAACAAGGCTTTAAAAAACAATAAAAATGAGTGAAATTTTCTACTCTGTATTTATATTAATAACAAATTTTCTCTTGAAAAAAGTTTTAAGTTGAGAACAGTGAGTAAAAGGAGTATAAAATCATAAAAACAAACTTAAATTACGAAAAAAAATTAAAGTTAAAAAATACTTTGAAGCTTACTTACTTAATAGAGAAACAGAAGCTGTGTGAAGAATAAAATTCAAGTTAGCAGCAGACTTGAGATTTTTTGCATTAAATAAGAATGCCTTATGACATTAATTGAGTTTTTTAGAAATACAATTAAATGAAAAAAGTAGCTCAACGTGTTCTGTAAATTTGAAAGAAATAACAATGCTCTTTTTACATTGCCAAGAATTACTGAAAGGGTTTTAAATTGAGCAACTTTTGATGTTAACAAGGAGAAAAGAGAATTATCGACTAACTTTATAATGGAGTGTCATAGAAACTGAAAATCAATAAAGCTTGAAAATGCATGAAATGTAACAAAAAAGGTGAACTTCAATTTTGTACCTGTAAATTTCTATGTTAAAAAACAATTAACATGAAAAACCTATTCCATTTTTTAAGGATTTTTACAAATGAATTTAAAAAAATACTCTCTTTTTTTACTCGCACGTTAATTTATAAAACAGTATTTAAGAGTACAAACCGAAATACATTCCCAAATAGAGTAATTCATAATTTTTTTTCTAAGTTAGTGATATTTGAAATCTTCTTCGTTTATCTTTTCAATCTATGATACCATTATCAGATTAAAAACCTTCATTTAATGTTATTAATTTATTAAAAAGCTAATTTTTTAAAATTTTTATTAAAAATTTGATAGTGATATGAAGTAGTGAGTAAAGAGTTAAAACTGTTCTGAATTTTATACACTAAGATTAATATATAAAAGCCATATAAAGGGTTTAGAGTGAAGAGAAATTACTAAAAAATCAAATGAGTTTAATGCTCAGAGCAGTGTTATTAATTTAGGATTACTGTGTGACATAACTAATTTAATATTTATGAAATTGCGCTGTAACCATTACGCGAAATATTTTAATTATAATGTTGAAGCCTCGATTTTCATGAATTTTATTTAATATTTCTTAATGTTTTTCCAAACTTTATACATTTTTTATTTTGTAAGCAACTACTTTTTGAAATTATGCTTGCTTTGGAAGAAATTTTGAAATAAGTAAGTGTATTAAGATATTAGTATACCCCTTCGTAGAAGATTTTATAAAATTACTTAAATTTAGTTTTTACATGCAAATTGATATTTTAGGATTTTATAAACACTTAAAATTTTAAAAATATACTCAAAATTTTGTTAAGTTAAATATATTTTTTCTCTGTCAAAAAGGTAATTTATTCAAAGATAAGTAAGAATTTGGCCTTTTCACAAAACACATTTTAACTCAAAAGGAAGTAATTACATTGCGATTTTAAAAACAATGTAGATAGTTTTTTTCTCTATGGAATAGACTATCCTTTCGGTAAAATTTTCTTCATTTAGGATTCACATGACTCCAAATGTTAAGGCACAACATGTAGTTAAGGGTTTCTATGCTTTAAACATGTAGAGATTCTACAAAATTCCTGATAAATTTAGTTAAATGAGTTTTTTTGAATGATAATACGTCATATTTACACTGCAAAATACAGGGTTTTTTTTATCTCTCATCCTATTTTTAAAGAATATGATTTTAAGGAAAGCATACATTTTCTTAAAAATAATCTTTTGAAATTTTGAAGGCTTTTAAAAATTGCTTTATCACTCTCAGACTTTTGTCGACAAAATATTGTTTTCACGTCACGTTGAACACGTTTAGCTAATTGTTTAAGATGAAGGGCCATTGCATGGATAGAGATGGGTCTATGGCAAGCTGCAACTGCTTGATCTCTTTCGCGATGAGATCCAAAGATTTTGGAATTGGTTTGAATGTGAAAATAAATTCAGATAATAATTAAAAAAAATTAAAATATATTTATTTTATAATTTTCTAACGCTTTTTGTGTGAAGAAACAGAAACAATAATGTACTTCAACTCACTGTAGCCCATTTTATGGCAACTGGAAGAAAAATTTTGGTACTACTGTCTGAAGACATTTTTATAATGAAGGCTTGTATACTTTTACAAAGTTTGTGTCAAATAGTGTAAATAGTTTGTATTTGGATGTGTATAATGCCTTTATATTACTCTATATTAGATTTAATTTACGTCAAAATTGTAATATTCACAAGCAAACGCCGTCTCTTACGTTATAATGGTGTCTCAATGGGAACTTGGCGATAGAGCCAAGTTGGCATCATTTTTGGCAACCAAGTTGGCGACGTGACGACTAACGTGGCGATCATTTTTGGCGAGTTCAGAACCCTCTGAATTCTTTTAGAAATTTGTGGAGAAACCCACTAATTTCAAGACGTAAGTATGTTTTTCTCGAATTATCCGTGAGGAATATAATTAGAGAAAGAGCTCGCCGAAAGTGAGTCAGTCTGGTTTTGACTAGCGATCAGTTAGTATTGCTTTGACTGTTGAAGCAATTAGTGATTACTTCGGCTGTTGAACGAGTGGTTGCTTGTGAATAATCTATTATGTACGTGTATTTTAGACACCGATGATTGTGTCTGAGTGCTGTTGTTGGTGTGAAAAACTTCTGAGATTTATTTGGTGAATATTGCTGCTGAATCCTGTATTTAAAGGATTGGATTTTCTTCAATAAATTCTCATCGCTCTTAAAGAACTGTTGTTCTTTGCGACTGATCTTCATAAAATCCTCGAGCCCCCGATCAACGTAAGAATACAGATTGATTTTATGTGTTCTAATAATTTGAATATAAAGTAGAACCCAAACTAAATTGGACTGGAGAGTGTATAGATTACACAAGGGATGAACGATAGTCTGTACTTTTTACAGAAAGGTCTAGATTCATTTTAGAAAATGATTCTCGTTGTATTCTGGTCTGGTGGGAGTAAGTAATCGGTAGGTATGAATCCCCAGCACTATTGGATGATATGCTTGCAGTGGACATAGAGTAATGGTTTAAGAATCTTCGGAACGCCCCACAGACGTGTTTAATGTAGTCACTGTGAATGGTAAAAATATATCGGGTAGAAATTTTTGATCAATGTGTGGGACTCTATTCTAACGCATAGATGATAAATTAAGCCTGATGGATTATATTGCTCTGACACATCAAACTGTGCTTGGAGACATTACATGTGTGTGTGTCGTGACAGCTTAATATTGTCCATGGAAAAACCAATGTCAAATCATGCATTAAAGCTGGGGAGGTTATAGTCCGTATTAAACTCTAAATTTTTGTATAAAAGTATTAAAACTATTCAACATAATTTGATGAATTATTAACTTTTTTAAAAAAACGTTATTATTTAAAATGCGAATCATAAAATTTAATATTAAATTCAAAAACACTAAATAGACATATAACAATTATATGCTTTACTTTTCTTGAATTTGGTCTTGAAAACCTTTTGTTCTTTTGATTTGACACACACACACACACACACACACACACACACACACACACACACACACACACACACACACACACACACACACACACACACACACACACACACACACACACACACACACACACACACACACACACACACACACACACACACACACACACACACACACACACACACACACACACACACACACACACACACACACACACACACACACACACACACACACACACACACACACACACACACACACACACACACACACACACACACACACACACACACACACACACACACACACACACACACACACACACACACACACACACACACACACACACACACACACACACACACACACACACACACACACACACACACACACACACGTGCGTATGTATGTGCATATGTACGTGTAATATAATAACTGAGAAAGCTCATATATCCAACTTTTATTTTGTGTTTTACAAATTCTAAAATTACAATTTAAATTCTTTTTTCTTACTTTGTTGACGCATAGTATCTATTTTATATAAAAGTGTTGAGATAGATTGTTTCTTTCATTGTGTTTTACTTTTAATTTGCTTTAAAGTTTACCTTCCTGTTATGAACGAACATGTTTCTTAAGGAAAATATAAAGTCGTGATATATTCCTTTTAAAAATGAAATATTCTTTTGCAATGCATTAGCGACTTCACTCTTTCAAATGCCGAGATTTTTTCTATGAAAGGAGATCAAAACTATTTCTACTGAATATTTACCAAAGAAGGAACTGACAGTATAGTAACATTATAAATTGTATTTTGACATATATTTTACAAGATTGTGGTGTTGTATTGGCTAGAGAGCCTAAAAGAAAAGAAAAATACAAAAAAAGGAAAGAAAAATTCTGTTAGGATAACGCTCTAGGGTGAAAGCTAAGGAACTGACCAATAAAAGAATAAATCGTAAAATATATATATCAATAAAATGCCCAGAGGTATAGCGAAAAATTCCCTTGCATAAAACTAAAACAGTTTCAATTTTTCATTTGAAACAATACGCTTAAGTATCTTACTTCTAAAAACAAAAGAAGAGAAAGAGCTGAAAAAAGAATAATAAATAAATGTTTTCTTTCTCCCTCCTTCAGGAAAATCTTGTACAGTTTGAGAGAGTAAAACCTGCTGCAGTAATGTATTGAATGGGGAAGCAGTTTTCGGCCATTTACAAAGATGGATATGGGTGGACTCTTTTTTGCCGTATGCCGACCATCCTTTTGCGCGTACAAAATCACAACATCTGTCTTCTTTGCCCGAAAAAACTGAAATGGGTTAGAAAAAAAAGACAGGCTACACAAAAATGCACCAAGTTAGCTCAATCCACCATATTTGAGAGAGAAATGTTTTTCTTTTAATTTAAGCCGATTTGGAAATTTGGTTGAACATTTAGTGTGAAAGCGATGCAGAGATTTAAAAAATTATTTCAATGAAAAAAAGCACTTTATAATTTCCTATTTTATGAAAATACTATTTTGCATAAGAATGCAACATATCAAACAATATTGAGTTATTTCTATTAACTATACATATATACAGCAGTCTATGTATTGCAGTTTCAGAATTGAATAATAAGGTACACATTTTTAAATAAATGTACATGCAATAAATAAATAAACAAGTAACAAATGAACAGCATATGAATAATAAATAAATTAAAGCCTATTAACAATAAATGATAAATGCATAATGAATAGTAAATAAATAAATAAATTAGTAACGTATATTTGTTGCTTCAAAATCAAAATGGGTCATCATGTTCTAAATGTTTATCCCATTTTTATTGTTTTAAAAGTTAAATAAATGCATTATATTAATTAGAAAATCTGATATTCAGTTCCATTTAAAGGTTCTAGGTTTTCTACAAATAATAGTTTTAAGGATTTGTCCTAAATCATAATTTTTTTTTCAGGTAATTAAAAACTAAATGAATGAAAAATCTCATACAAAAATAAGACAAAATAGAACAAAACGAAATCTCTAAAAGTACAATCAATGTATATAATATGCTGATTTGATTTTTTGATTTTCTGTGTTTTGCTTCAGAGAAAAATATGAGTAGTAAAACATAGCAGCCATAAAAATCTTTCAACTTTAATACAAACGTAGTTAAATAACTTTCTGAAATAAAGTAGATAATTTTAATCTCTCTCTCCGAAATGTGAAGCAATTGTGAAGTTTTGGGAAAAAAAATTTCATGGGAGAGGGGAGTTGATAATCTGCCCATCTGACAGGTATCACATGAGGTAAACACCAATCTTTTGTTGCTTTTGCATCATTTATTAAAAAATGATTTTTAAGACGCTTCAGACTTCAATTTTGCATATAAACGATGGCATACTTTTGAAAAGCCTTATACATACTTGACTAAAAATGCACTACTGGCTAAATTGTACCTTTTAAGGTAGGCTAAAACGTTGCAAAATAAATGGGTACGGAATGAAAAAGTTTTCATGCTTTTTTAAACAACTTCCTAGACCTTTCCATCATTAAACACCTCAGTATCTTTGAGTTGCGTGCTTCTTTCATCCTGTATTCATTTTGTGTGTTAAAATAAAGTGCCATTTATTTTCCTGCGTTCCAAGGATTTAAATTTTTATGGAATATTTTATGGGAGTTATACATGATATAAAATGTCAAGGAAATTGCTAGCTCTCTTGACTATAGCATCATAATGAAAAAATTATGAACAGGGATTCATTTCTTCTTTATTTAGCTAATGAAAGATTTAAAATATTTACTGGAAATATGCAGTCCCTTTAATTTCAAACAAGCATATTTTTAATTATTATCGTTGTTTAGATGGTGTTATTTTTTATTTCAGCTCATAGCTTAGGAATTAATTTTGTTAAGTGTTTGAAAATAACACATAAATTGTCAGAATTTGGCTTATTCCATGGCCTCGTCTTGAACTTCTGCTGAATAATGTAGGGAATTCTTACTGGAGATCCCAGGAACAACTGTGAACTATTATTATTTTTTATAGAAAAATTATAATTGTTACTATAACTGGTGGGAGTACAATATCGCAGAACTACACTTAATAAAATTAACAAATGAGTAGATACTGAGGAGCTTAACCATTGAAGCGGTCATTTGTTTGCCCAAAATGTTAAAAAAAAGCACATTTCTTATTACATATATATATAACTAAATATAATACTTAACAGAATGCGAACATGGATGAATTTTATTTTAATTTTCAATTTTAAAGTTTTCGCACTATATTTTATTTTATAATTGCGGAACACAAAAGCCCCTAAGGTTTGCTTTTTATAAGTACACTCTGTATGCTATGGAGAATGTTTCATATATCTTAAAAGAATTTCTCTTATACTTACAAAAAAAATTTCACGTCCGTGCCTCTTTTTCAAAACGGTTGAAGATTTTGCGCGTGTATGCTTATTTATATGCACACACAATTTGAAACATGGTGTAATACTTAGTTTTACGTTACAATGAGAACAGAGATAGTGCGACTTTTTTATTATTATATTTTCATCTCTTCTCAAGTTACTAATTACACATTGTCTTCCCAATCCCTGTCCTGTATCTAATATTTTCTAGAATCGTAAATTCCTGCCTTCAATGAAAAATTCCTGCTTTCGCCACAAAGAAAATCCCGGATGAGAAATATTTCAATATCATGGACAAACTGCATCTCTCTTAAAAACACTATAGTGTCTCTATAAGTAATAAAAATATGTGCATATCAAAGATAGAAAGAAGAAAATATCAGTGTCCGTACAATGTACTGGCAGACCGGTTGCGGCCAGCTTTGTATAGCCCGTACGGTTTACGGGCAAACCAGTTAAGGGGTTAAAAGACTCATATGAGTTAAAATGATTTCTTAGATTAATCTATTAATGCAGATCTTGCACAGTTTTTCAGCCAGACAGAAAAAAGGGTAAAGGGGTTATATTTCATTATGACATTCTCCTTAGCTTTAAAAGATTGTGCATAAGGCAATCCTTTATTTTTTATACAGTTGGGCCTCTATTTAAACGAAGCCGCTAAATCTCGGAAAAAAGTTCATTATGAGAAAAATTCGTTAGATTTATCTTTCAAAATGCTTTCCAGTGGTTGATTTCAGGAAAAAATTCGATAAATTCGATAAATTGAGGGACGTAAAATGAAAATCCAACTGAATTTTGTTGTAAAATACATAATGTGGACTTTTTATTAATACGTCTTATTCTAGTTCAGTTTAATTACGTTGAAGCGCCAAAGTAAATATATTTTATTCATTGGAGAGCCTCTTACCACAACATATTTGAATTGACAAGACATCAATAAAGATTCATTTTAGTAGGAGCTTGATAGGCCCAAAATGGAGGAACTCTGTTTTTCGATTCTATTGTAGGATTAAATGAGCCAACTAAAGGACGTATCTCCCTCCTCCAGAACCAGATCGTTCGTCTTGTATTGCTATTATTCTGCACTGCATTTGAAAGCTGAGCCTTCTTTTTGCTGACATTTATGAAGGAATGTAAGGAAAAAATGAAAAATGAAATCCTGCCTTGTCGAAAGGCTTACTAACGACATAAAATAGGTATTTTCTCGACCTAATCAGACCACTGGGAGCTTGATACTCAGATTATTTTGGGGTCCGATGTTTTCCTCTTTATAACTGCTTTGTTGTTTGTGTTTCAAGGTCTTATAGGTCTTAAAGGTAAATAGCATGTCAAATACGTTATCAGAGAGTCTTTAATGCATTTGAGAAGACGAGAACAGCAGATTTTTATCTTTTGAAAGTGATGTTGACTTTTCTAAAGAAATTTTTGTAACAACTTGCAAATTTTATTTATCTGTTAAAAAACAAATAAATAAAAATAATAAATAAATAAATAAAAATAAAAAAAAGTGCTGAAAAAATAAACTCTGTGACTAGATTTTAAATTTCTTGTATTTTCTATTTGAAAAAAAGCTTAGATATTTATTTATTCATTAAAGACAAAAATTACACTGGTTTGATTACAGCTGTAAAAAGACGGTTACTGTTATTATCACCAGTTAAAATCGTTACTATCTGAGATTTTACAGCTAGTAAGATGATAAAACAGTTTCGGAATTAATATTATAAACAGTAATCATAAGCAATTAAAATGTTCATATACATATATTTCTATTAGACACGATAAGATTAAAAACATAGATTGAAATACGGAATTAAGTTCTTATTAGCTATTTTTGTTAATTGTCATTTATAAAGTTTTGTACTTTAATTATTCTATGATTTTATCCTAGAAGTATTTCTTAGAATAATTATATATATATATATATAACTTGTGAAATTCTGATTAAATACTAATTATAAACTAAAGTTTCACGCAAGAAATAACTGTGGAAATTGAGAGAATACTAAAGTAAATATACAATTTTATATAAAAAAAAATAAATGTAGCTTATTAGGAAAATAGAATTACAAAATTTGTGTTTAAATGATTGCAGTGAAGACAAAAATTAGGAGTATCTTAATAAATATGTATTAAAAGCTTACCGAATAAGATCATTA
This sequence comes from Trichonephila clavipes, assembly GCA_019973935.1. Classification (NCBI taxonomy): domain Eukaryota; kingdom Metazoa; phylum Arthropoda; class Arachnida; order Araneae; family Nephilidae; genus Trichonephila; species Trichonephila clavipes. The sequence goes on along the minus strand of BMAU01021215.1, from coordinate 1,576,689 downwards.
GAAATATTTTGAATAAATCGTGGCTATATATATATATATATATATTTCATGATGCTTAAAATAAATTTTGAATTGATTTTGGGAAAAAATACTTCATATTGTATGAACTATATTTATCACATGACATTACATTTTAACAACAACAAAAACAAAAATAAAATATTTCAATAAAATAACAAACCTGATATAGAAATGTCACCGTATATAATCTAGGGTTTGGCTGATATTGAAGATAAAGATATAAAATAAGTATTAGAATCTATATGAGATATGATATATTTAAGATGAAACGAAAAACACGCATGCATGCACATTGAAGGTAAATACAAAACAATCTTTGAAGAAACTGAGACGAGTATTTTTCTTATTCTCCAACAAAAATTGTTCATATTCTCAGTATTATGTTCCTTCCTTATTGGTGCTCTTCTTTTTTTATTATGATACTTTACTTTCTTGTTCATGTTCTTGGTACTATTGAGAAATTTTTCTTATGTGTATGTTTTTTTTTATCTATGAAACACTTTTATTTGTGCATTTTTTTGTAATTTCTTTGACAGAAAACTATTGATATGGTATCAAGAATTTCGCAATACACGCTTCAAAAGAGATGTAAAAGCTGAATTTTTTTTTCGCGATTGAGAGTGTTTTTCGTAAGCACTGAGCTTAAGAAGTGATTTTCTTTTGAAGAATTCTAAAGGTAAGGTCTGAAAGGAAAAATTGAGATAAAAGAGACTCGGAAGGAAGAAAGTTCGTAAGAATAAAAGCTTGGAGAATCTATTTGAGCAACTTATTACGAAACTTGTTGAGAAGAGCTAAGAAAGCTTATATATAAAGATCAACTAAGCAGCTCTGTAAGAGAAACATTTCTGAGAGGATAAAAGATAATTCCAAATTTGTGGAAGAGGCTTCCTTTAATAGCAGAATTACAGCTTAGAGAATCAAAAAAATTCTGTAATATTTATTTTAATGAATTCACATCAAAATTTATAGTTTTTGCTAAAATAAATAGTGAAATGGATGGGATTTCTTTTGTTGCATAAAGGTTAGGTAAATATTAAAAGAAAAGGAGTATGTGTGCCTCACACTTATTCTTTTTAGTAGATAAAAAAGTATCTGCAATAATTTTAAATTATGAAAATTTTTCCTTAGTTTGAAAGGAATTTTTTAAATTCTTTAATCCTTTTGAAAAACGGCATTTAATATTCTCTATCCTTACTTACAACCAAGCGTAGGGAAGTACATTTTGCTTTGTAGATTTGATTGGTGTAGAAAAACGAGGAATTTTTGGAATTTTGGAAACTGATAATTCTTTTTTTCATATTAATATTTCAAATATATATATATATAGTCTTATTCTCTACAAACAAGAGATAACATCCAACAATCATATTCGAAAAACACATAGACAGTAGGAAAATCACACAATGAAGGACACATGAGCAACCGACATTAAAAATTATAAAATGGATGCTGCAGTATTATAAACATTGCTGACTTAGGATAGCTAATATATAAAATAGTTTATATAAAAGTGGGGTTGAACATATTTTTGGCCAGCCAACCTTCACTCTTTATGTAAATAATACTGAGCAGAAACCTATTGAAAGTAATGGATAGGAATATCTAAATCCATTACAAGATAGAGGTAACTTACCTAAAAATTGCACTTGAAAATGCAGAACCAGCGTTAAATCTGTGAGTGCAATAAATAAGTTATTGCCAGATTCTGGACCCTAATGCAGATTCGAAGCATGTGAATGGCTGAAATGTAGCACTTAACAAAAGTATAAAAAGAATAGAAACAAAAATTAATAAGAGAGTTACAAATTACCCTAACTATAGTGACACTAGAGTATATATGAATTAAATAATAATAGGTATAATTTTAACTAATATTAGAATATGAAGGTAACTATAACTATGAAATATGTAAATTTATAGTATTAAACTATTATTAATCTAAGAATTTTTAAAACCTTACAATTTTGAATAGCTGTATTCATATAACTATTAAAAAAATTAATTGGGTATTTATTATTTAAGCAATATTTAGTAAAATGTTTATAGTTATGTATTACTTCTGATTTTTTGACACCAGAAATTTATTGCGTTGTATATAATTAATAACAATATTTATGAACATAGAAACATGTACATTACTCTCCCAATGTGTAACTTTTATAATATTGAAATTAAAATCTTCTCTTTTGTCATAAATATTAGAAACTATTACATTACCTTTTAGTTTGATATGTATGTCAAGAAAATTTGCTTCATTGTTGTTACTATTTGTCTGTATTAAATTAAGATACTGTGGATATATAAAAATTAATGTTAGGTATAAAATTGACATGTCTGCCAAAAATGATTATGTCATCTGTATAACGATAAATATAATATTTAGAATTATTAATGTAACTACTTTCAAAACAATGTAAGTATAAATTGGCAAGACAGTTGCTCACAGGACCACCTTGTGGCAAACCTTTAATCTGCAGATAATAGTTACCCTTATGATATATATATATATATATATATATATATATATATATATATATATATATAGTTCTCTTTTTAAGTACAAAACCTAAGTAGTGAACCAAATCTTTCATAATTAACATTATTAAATAAATTGTCTTTATGTAAATTTACAAGTATATTAATCAAATCATCTATATATTAATAGAGTTAAAAAAAAGATCTTCAAAATATAAATTATAGACTGAATAAATCTTTTTATCTTTCATTTGCTCAAAAAGTGATTTACTATTTTTAAGAATGGCTGTGTATTTAAGATTATTTATTGTGTCATGTAATATTTCATGGAGAATTTTGCCTGTTTTGCTAATATATGTATTAAATTCATTTTGTAACTGTCCTAAATTTGACTGGGCTTTTTATGAAATTTGGGTAAATAATAAAATGTACATTACTCTCCAATTATATATATATATATATATATATATATATATATATATATATATATATATATATAAAATATATATATATATATATATTATGAAATTTGGGTATATATATATAAAATATATATATATATATATATATATATATATATATATATATATATATATATATATATATATATATATATATATATATATATATATATATATATATATATATAATATATATAGAAGTTATATCAGAAGTAGCGATGAAATAACTTCAGATCGTTTGATCGCTTCAGAACGTTCGCTATTCCTGATTATTTGATTTGATGATCTTTTATTTGGAGTACTTCAACAAAATAAATTTAATACTTATATTTAATCGACAAGCAAAACTTTAATTCGTATTATTTTTAAACTATTATTTTTGTATTTTTTTGAAATTATTTTTTTTTTTCATATTATTTTTAATTTTTATATGTAAGGTAATTTTTTTTTTTAAAAAAATTATTTTCATTCATCCTCTGGAACAATTAAGAGTAATGTCTTCCCAGCTACCTTTTATAAATTAACTTTTCCCGTTTAAAATAGTTCTTTTTTTTTACCAAATTTGTTTCTTGTTTTGTTACTTATGATTGAGCTTTTGAATTTGATACTTCCCTCCATTTTTCTTTGAATTTAAATTACAAACCAAGTTTTCCCAAGCGTTTTAGTGCGTCATACAATGCTCCTATTAATAGAATCAAACATTTGTATGCTATTAATGTAAAATGATAAATAAAAATCAATTTTAGCCACATAGTCACTGTCTCCATATACTGTGAAGGAAAATATTGCATTTTACATTTATATTCAGCATAAACCATTTCTTCTGCTACAGATAAGAGCTCTATTATATTTATGAGTGTTCTTGCTATTAAAAAAACTGCCTAAAGGTTTAAATGTTTCATACAATTTCTGAAGCATTAGCAGTTTTTAAAAATTTGGTACTTCTTCGAAATAACTGGAATGTAAATTCAAGCTTATAGTAGGAACAATAGTATTTCACTGCTAGATAAAACTTTGATTTCTTCAAAACGCAATCCTTTAATTTGTTAAGCAATTATAAGAATTAGGATATCGAGAAAGTATCAATAAATTCCAATTAATTATAAAAGTAAATTATAGCAATTAAAGATTAAGAAGACTTTAATTAGTTTATGTAAAGAAAGGACAAATATCTGTGTAAAATCACATTTAAATATTTACGCTTAGTATCCCAAATTAAATTCAGAATCAACACTGAGAAACAGTGCACCAAACCCTTAGAATTCGAAAGGAAAGAGAAGAGGACAGAAAAAAACTGAAACGAGACGCACTTGAATAAAAACAAAATTGCGTATTGAATAAATTACAGTGTTGCTGTTTCACTTCACACGTAAGTCAGAATATTTAAAGAGGTTTTATACTTTTTCAAAGAAGCTATTCTGAGAATTGTTAAAGATTCAATAAACATGACATGCTCAAGGCTAGAAGTATTTTGCTTTCTCGAAAGCTGTAACTCCTTTCTTTTTCACATCTCAAGAGTATTCTTGAGCCTGCTGTTGCTGGATGAAAATATTTGCCATCACAATTTACTACAATCATTTCGATAAAGCGTATTTTTTTATTCATTTCCTTTCAACGGTCCTCCCCTCAATCTAAACGTATATTTTATCCATTTCATATTTGGTTTCTTATTCTAATTTAGTATAATTGTGGGCCTTGATACTATTTTCTTAAAGAAGGCGAAATGCGAAATGTTATCAAAAGAAGTTCGCTTGAATGAGCTTTATGATACGGTTTTTTGTTTTCAATGAATCCTCTTAATTAACTTAATTAAAATCCTCGAATCTTTGAGCAGAATGAGTTTCAAAATAGAAATAATTAAAAATCGAAACAAAATGTGAGTTATTATTAGCATTCATTGTAGTTGCACATTAGACTTTTGATATTATTTGCTATTAATACAACATTTCTTTTCCATATCTGCACACTTATATTCGTCATTTATCATTATCCACCCATTATTATTTATCTTTCTAATATATAGTAGTGTTATAAAAACTGAGTTGAATGAGTCAAAAAACAACAGTAAGAGATGTTCTTTTAAATGTGAAGATATAATTAAAATATCACTAAAATTCGTATTAATGTTTTCTATAATGATATCAATGTGTTCGTTTTGCTCAAAATCTAATCAAATTTTGAGGAAAAACGTCACGATTCTTAATCGCTTAAAATAACGTAAATATTATTACATGGCAGATGTCAGTAAACGCTTAAAAATTCTAATGAATGAATAACCAAAGTTATAAATGAAGTGCTGAATTGAAATTTTGTAGGGAAACAAACAATACAAATTTGATTTTAAAATGACATGTTTTTTTCTGTTGTTCTGTTTTATTCGTAACATTTTTTAAACTTCTGTTTAAAAAAACTGCGAATATTACGTGATTTATTTTAAATATTAATAATTTAAAAGTACAATTATGTATTTATATTTTAGGAAAATGGAAAAATAAAAGATTAAAACATATTCAAGACGATTTTACTTTCATTAGAATTGCTAAGAAATCTAATCATAAAAGACTCATTTTTAACCATTACACATTTGTTTAAAAATTTACATTTTTGCTTAAATATACTTCATGGCTTTATATATATTTAGTTTTTAATTCAAAGTTCAAACAATGAGTATAGAGGATTGTAGAATACACCGTTTTGATTTTAATATGTTAATTTATTCACCAAAAATATCCATGCAAAAATATTTTTTCCTTTGTTTTAAATTAACACAATTTCTGTATTTTCGTCTTTACTATAATATAATAATATCTTGAATGTTTCTTATCTATTGAACTTCAGCCAATTTTTTTCATTTTAAAGGATAATTTTTGAATATACGTATAAGATATCACGAGGCAAATTTTATAAAGCATAATCATTTATCCCGATAGACAAATTACATTTTTAAATCTTAATAAGTTAAGTTATATGCTATTATTTTTGATTGGATGAAAATTTTTGAATTGTCTTGGAAGAGAATATTATAAGGTTCACATCCAAATATATATATATATATATATATATATATATATATATATATATATATATATATATACATATATATATATATATACATATATATATACATATATATATATATACATATATATATACATATATATATACATATATATATATATATATATATATATATATATATATATATATATATATATATATATATATATATATATATATATATATATATAAAGTAAGGTTCCATTACTTCATATAATTTTAACTAACATTACGCGCGCATTAAGAAGTCCGAAATTTCAACCAATTAAAAAAGGGTTTATTGGTAAAAATATAAGTAAAAATTCGATATTCTTAATATTCTTGGTTTAAATATATGTACTTCACAGTTAATAGCAATTATTGAAAGTTTATTTTGCAAATATAAAGTCTAAAGATATTTTGTGATCATAAGAAATATATTGATAAGGTTAAGTATAAAATGGAATATTTGAGTAAAAGGGTATATGTGAAAAAATACTCTTACGGTTTTTAGCGCTTTGTTGATATCAAATTTTAATTATTGAATTTATTATTTTTATTACTCAGCTTGGCATTTGTTGCATGGTATCTGTCAAACTACTTTTGAAAATGACTGAAGATTAATTTCACGTAAAACAAAAACATAAAGTATTTTTTATCGTTTTCTCAAATTATATTATGGCTTTATTGCTTTCAGGATATTTATTTTATTTTTTATTTCATTCAGAGTGATTTGAATAGGTCATTCAAATTTTCCCATTTAATAAATACCATTTTCCTTGCTTTAAATTAATTTTTTTCTTTTATTAATATATAGTCTCAGCATTTTAAGAACATAGCATCTATAAGTTATTTATACATTTAAATAATTTTATTTTAACTTGCCGGTTATATTTACTTATATATTCTTTTTTTCCCAGTCCATCAAAAATAACATTTGGTGGCTTCATATGATGAACAAGAATTTAACTTCTCTTTCCCTCACTCCTTTCCCCCTTGCTATGAACTTGCTTTTATTTCGTACTCGATGATGTCTTCCAAAAAATAATAAAATCTTTTTTTAAAAAAAAACCCTACACGTATCGTTTAGGGAAATGAGACATCATGAATCGAGGAGCGACTAGCGTTAGACGAATGCCGTTTCCGTAATAAATTAAGAAAAGAAATCATAAAAAAGGGGGAAAAGACGGGAAAAGAAAGGAAATCAGATGGAAAAAAAATGAAAACCCCCTTCCAGTTTATTACCACAATGCAAGTTAATCGCCCCCAATCAGACTTAGGAATGAAGACTCGGACCAAATGGACAAGACTGTGATTAAGTCAGGTACAAAAGTCCGTTTTAAATAGGGTCTGGTCGTTAGGAGAACACGCTAATGGATTTCCACGACTCTCCTCCGACTTTTTTTTCCTACAAAAAGATTTATAAAGGAAGAATGCAAATTGGGATTAATGTTGTCATGTATTATTTTTATTCTCGAAAAAATTAAAGTCTTCTTTTTAAAATGAATGTGATTTTTCTCAGAAAAGAAATATATTTGTGCAGTGAGATTTCTCCGTTTGTAAGGCATTATTTAGAATGAGATGTTTTGTTGCGTCATATATCTGTACAGTGAGGATTCAAAATTGGATCTTCTCTTGCTTCAGATTGAATTGATTTTGTTTTTCCTCACTGAATTGAAATCAGTTGAGAATTGAGAACATTAGGGGTTTTTTGCTTCAAGATTCTGCATTTTTTATAATATTCAATAATATTTGGTTTCAGTTTTATTTACATATTTTGATTTATGCAGAATAGTGTTGTAAACTGATTACTTCAAATCTGATTCTTCGTGTGATTCTTTTCTGAATAACCAATTTCTTTGATTGATATCATTGTTTACAGAGAAATAAGATTAAATGTTTTGTTAAAAAGCAATTTTATGCTTGTATGTGTTTTAATGTTTAAAACTTCATTATAACTTCGTTAAGATTTTTACAGCAAAAAGGATTTTTTTTTGCAAAAATAATATGCATAGAAAGTTTTTCTAACTATTCTTCATCCAAATAAATTGAAAAATAAATCGTTTTATCAGCTTCGTATTTAATTTAGAAAAACATGTCAATGTTTGTTATAGTAGAAAGAGTATATGAAGAGAGAAATAATCTTAAAGGTAGATTAAAATTCTGATGCAATCCAAATCTGTCTGAAGTTAAATGGGAATTAAATCTCAAGTCATAATTTAATTTTAAATTTGAAAATCAAATCAAATTTTTAAGCATAACTTTTGAAATGCATTTTTACTACAAGATTAATCTGCCTCAAGAAAGGGGAAGAACTAAACGAAAAACTAAAGTTTATTTAGCCTTACAATCAATTTTCAAAATTAGATTTTGAAATTGTGCTCTAGAGAGTTTTGAGTTAAGCTTTCTAAATTAGAGGCAAATAGCAAAATTAAAGTTAGATATATAGATTTCAATTAAAATGGATTTTAATTTCAGTCAGATAGAAAAGCATGTAGTGCGCTTGGTGATTCTCTCCCTCAAAGTCACAGACTGAAAGGTAGACAAGGATATCTCCTCTTCACGGTCACTTGTAGTTGTTTTTCTTTTCTTTTTTTTAAAAATAAATTGAAAAGTTGTGCATTCAGTGGCGCGTACGCAACTGGGAGGTTTCTAAGGGGCTCAAAGCCTGATGTAATGGTTTTGCAATTTTTGTAAGATCCGGCTTGGGGCTCAAACCCTGATTTTGCAGGGGGCCCTATATTTTCCGTTAACCCACTTGTTGCGTAAATAATTTGAGGATATAACAAATAATCTTTGAGTATTAATACCTTTTTAATAATGCACTGTTCCTTTCAATTAAAATCTTAAAGGCCCCCCCCCCGAGATAAATAAGTCTTTGTTAATGTCATCAAACTTAAAGATAAATGTTTTGGAATAATGAAATTTTTATTCAAAATATTTTTCAAGATAATTTGTATATAAGTATTAAAACTATATATTGATTATTCAAGGAAAACATTCGTAGGATTGTTTTTATTAATAGTAAAGAATTTTTAAACTAAAACACAATGAGATAATTTAAAAAAAATAAATGGGGTTTCAATTAACTTATTGATATTAAATAAAAATGATTAAAATTATCAAGTTAAAAGCACTCTAAATTGCTATGATTAAATAATTTTATATATTAAAGACAGCATCAGCCATTTACAAAGTCAACAATGAGAAGTATATTTACAATCTAAAAATTTTTCAATATTGTGAGATGAATCAACTATAAAGAGGATTTTTAGAAATTAGAGTGTTAAAAAACAGTGTGCAACTATATTTTATTTTCCAGAAAAGATCATAAAGTTCAAACTGTTAATGCTTTCGGTACAATATAGCAGTGCATAATAAATTTTACTATTTTCCATACGCTTTATTGCACTTAATTTATAAGATTAAATATTCTGAAGCAAAATATTTTTTTAGGTAAGAAAAATAATGTTATATGATTCTCTTTATATATGATATATATTTGATATCTATCAGGGAAATTTATCTACTGCCACGGAAGTAAATTATTAGAAGGGCTTTGTAAAAAAATCTCATGTTTTGTTCCTTATGATGTGTTATTGATGAAGAAGTAGTTTCTAAATATACATACATCGAAACTGTCGAGACCACTAGAGAAAGAGAGAGAGAGAGAGAGATCCCCCATTTATTTCAAAAGTTTTCTTCTAATTTAAACTGCGCCGTCATATCCAGAAACTAACCAAACAAAGCCAAGGGGATACAAGCTCTGCATTTTCCCGGAGAAGTCGATTTAAATGACAAGGCAAGTTGCTTTTTGAAATCTTGCAGTAATGATGTTCTTTGAAATTCCGCAAAGCTATTTGATTGCTATCGGCAATAATTACGGAACGGGATTTACTGCCACCGTTAGATGGGCTTAGTGGAGGTAAAAGCTTGACGAAGAAAATTCTATTGATCTATCGATGATTAAATTACAACAGAACTTGTCTTTTAAGAAGGCCCTGGCCTTCCAGATTAAAAGAGCTGACTTGGTTTTCCTTTTTTTAGAAGCCCTTTTTCTTAGGAGAGGAAAAGTAAGAAAGTGTGTGTGTGGGGGGATTTTTTTACTCAAAGAGAGGAGGGAACTAGACACAAATTGTGGAAAATAAAATTTTTTCCTCCGAAGCATATGCTTTTTATTTTATTTCGGTGAGAATTTTTTTGTGTTCAAATAAATCGTGACTGGTTCAAATAAATTTATTTTGCTTCCAGTAGTAATTGGTCCGCAAATTTAACGGGCTAACAATTTTGAGCTTTTCTGTAAAATATGAAATTGTTTCGAAATATAACGATCAGTAAGCTTAAGTTTGATTTATCAGAATATAATGATGACAACTTGTTTAGTACATAATAGTAATAGATTTGTAATATATATATATATATATATATATATATATTAGCATTTTGAATAAAATCTATTGTACTAAGATCCTTCTATGTTAAAAGACAATGTAATTCATATAACATTTATTTAGAGAATAATTCGATTTATTTTCAGTAAAATATTAAGTATGCTACGGATTTATTCGTATAAAATATTTGTGTATAAAAAGATTTCTCAAATCATTTTTTGAAAATAGTATTAAAACAATCAGTTTATTTCTTTGCATAACTTTTTTTTTTAAAAAACCCCTGGAAAATCAAGAAATTAAAGATTATTTATTATTTACCTATCTCAGTTTTGAAATATGGCTATAAATGGAATTACTGCCTTTGTTAAAATTAAACCACATGGATATTTAAAATGATTCTCCCAATTCGAAAAAACTTCATATTTGTATTTTTGTACTGTCTTGTGTATATCAAGTTAAAACCGTGATATATTCAATTTTCGTTCTTGGATCGACTTTTCTTGAAATTACTTGAATATATAGATTAAGTAAGAGCAATAATTTACTTCCATTAACCGGAATGTTATAACTGCCAACATCCAAAATAATTTCCTTCTTTTTATTTAATTTAATGAAAATAAATGAATGAAAGAAAGGAATACGAAGATATTTCTTTTTTGTTTGTTACAGTACTGTAGAATCTTGAATTTATTAAAAGCTTTGCATTTGAATTTCAAAACATAAACATAATGAGAAATGTTTTTAGAAATGTACCATGAATCCTCGAAACAGAATGAATTTATAATGTACGTCCATTTAAAAAACATTACTTTTAAATAGCCTTTTTCTGAAGTATTTTAATATATATAAACTATATTTTCCACACATATAATGTATCCGTAATATCTGATTTATTGTTATTCAATCGATATATACTTAAACATTTTGAAAAAAAAATCCATATCTTTTTAATCTTTAAAAAATACTGCCAAAAATACTTTTCGCCGTTTCAGATTTTTTCTAAACAGCCTAAAAATATTTTTTAAATGTTACAGAGAATTCAATTAAAATAGGTTTAATTAAAATAGTAACAGTTCATAACGAGAAAATTAAGAACACTGTTGAGATTCAACTTACATGAAAGCCCTGGAAGTTCAGAAATTTTTTTAACACAAATTTCACACCACTTACAATTTTCAAATTAACTTCGAATACTGCCAAAAATTTTGCTTTATATTACAGTACTGATAGTCATTATGTCAAAGTTTATGTCTGATAATTTGATAAATATATAAGTTCTCTATTTGTGTATAATTTAGTTTTCCTTTCTTTTTTTAAAAATACATATGGATATTACGTATTAGAATTTTTTTATTTAAATAAAACAAATAATACACTAAATAACAATACAACTGAACAGATTCAATTAATATTTTCTTAAAATATGGCCGGAAATACTATGCCGGAAATAACCAAAATGTTTTTCAAAAGATCACTTTGAAATTAATAATCAAATCAATCAATTTCATTGGATTCGTGATGTGGGGGAATTTCAATTAAAGTTTATTTTTCAAAATAATAATAATAATAATGATAAAGGCTGGAATAGGTAACTATACAACTATTCTAACATTCCGAATATGTGGAAATTATACTGATTCTTAACGCTTATTATACGCTTTGTAAACACTATTCAAAAAATTAAAGCGCACAGAAACTTTCAGGGGATAGAGCAAGAAAATAATTAAGACAAAATGAAGTAAAAAAATAATATTGAAAACCATTCATTGCTTGAATATAATTAGTAATAAGCAAAAATATATTGATACAAAATATTGATGATGCGTTCTTAATATTTGAATTTATCTTCGAGGGGATAAGATAAAATATAAAAAATATAAAGGAAATGGAATGTCCTAAGAATATTAATAACGAATTCCTTATAATAAAGAATTAATTTTAGGAATGCCCTCATATAAAGAATGAAATGCCTACGAAGATTAAGACATAAGTTTTTTATGATCTCCTTCCTCTGTACGGATTATTATTTAGGTTTATATAGTAGTTTAAATCAGATTTTAAAACTATTGTAAATTATATATATATATATTTTTTTCACGTACGTTTAATATTGTCAAATGTTTTAACATATACAAGAAAGTTATTGTTATTACCTATATAAATAATTCATATGCATAAAAGATGAAATAGATAATTTCAAATGAATTCATATTTATATATACATTATTCGTATGAATCTAACAGTAACACAACAGTATATTTGTAGTAAATTCTGTTTAATTTGACAGTAATGTAATCATCCACACCATAAACTATGATTACTCGAGCAAAATAACTTTAACTATATTTTACATTTAAAATAACTTTACTTTAAATGATATAAAATAAACGCTTATGATAACGATTTTAAAACTTAAAACTACCCCATGCTCATTATTATTTAACTGTCACACAAAAATTCTTTTAAAAATTCTTTTATTATTTCATAACGTAAATTTTCAAGGTGAAAGTAAACAGGGATTATACGGCAATTTGTTTTAATATATTAGAATGAACTATAAACACAAAGCAGTCAATATGTTCTATAAATATTCCAAATTTTGAATGCTAAATATGTTTATCTGCTGTTATTATTCTAGAAACTTTTCTTACTGTACTAAAAGGTCAGTTTTTAAAGAATAGAATAATGTACGACCGAAGTCCAAATTATATTTACCATTTATAACTTGTCCTGGTTTATAAGATATTGCTGTTTGCAATAGAACATAAGGTGCATCATTGGATTGAAGCGGTAAACCCTGAGTTCTCATAGGACTAATAGTATCACATAAATCCATGGGTGTTCCATGGGGATAACCTTGAACTTGGGAGTTTGTTAAGATGAATACAGTCAACAAAAGTTTATTTTTTCCATCCATTTCCAGTTGTGTTGACGAGACTGCTACCGAAGTCCATATAGTTCGAATTTGGAGGTCAAGGATGAATGTAGATATTTTTTGAGTCTATCGGAATTTACTTTTTGAACTATATTGGATCGTCCTGACCCACTTTACCAGGTGCAGTAACCTTAACACAAAACCAGTTCTCTTTCTTTTATGTTACAATTCGGATACTCAAGATCCGTTTTTATGATCTAACAGACGAATTTTCGTTGCGGGTTATTTATTTTTATTTTATGAGTGTGTATGTGAAGAGAAAAATAAAAGTTGTTCTAGTTTCAGTGCACGTGCACTCTTTGGGGGAAAGACACCTTAGGATCAGATTCCATGTGCGTTTTTCAGAGATAATAACATCACTATATTGAAACTTCTTTGAAAAAAATAATTTTTTTCAGGAACATAATGATTTATTTTTACATTACTAACTGTCGTGATGAAGATGTATGTATATTTTAAGATAAGTAAATGAATTCTAATTTCATGTTCACTGATCCTTGGGATAAAATATTGATTTGTTTTTCTTATAATTATTTTCTATTTTTTCTTATTTCTGAAACAGGAAATACTTATTCTGATAAAGGAACAATGAAAGGTAATTAGGAAAATTACTTGCCATAATCAGAAATAAAGTTTTTACTCACTTTTAATTATTAAAGAAAAAATAATGTGGTTTTTTCCCTACACCTTTGCGGAAAAAAATTATAGGTGTTTTTTTATTGTCATTCAGTTTTCATTAAAATTTTTATTAATTTCTTACATCGATTCGAGTTTATTTTCAGTACTATTAAATTTGTTCCCCCTTCATTCTTTAAAAAATTTTTTTTTTAATATTACGACATTTGCCTTTAGACAAAATTATTGCTTTATATATTCAGTGTATGTACGTCTTTGTGAGTGAGTGAGTGAATATTAACGTCGCACTGTATTAAGCTACACGACGGCGTATGGAGACGGACCTGGTAAATTTGAACCATGGTCAAGTGACGAGGACGATACCTGAGATGGCATCCCCCTCTCCTAACTATCACACCCCATCAAGTACATCTTTGTAAATAAATATATAAACACACACACACACAAACACACAGAGCTAACTAAACAAGACATAATATTGATTAATAAAACTAAAAAAAATATGTTTAAGTGTATTAATATTATTAAAATCAGGGAAAAGCTGCGAGAAAAATGTATTATTTTACAGTTTCGCATTATCATTTTACAGAATAATCAAGCATAGATTTTGAAAGTTGATGCAAAAAGTATTAAAAAAACTAACAATTATTCAAAAGATATTTTTAAATTTTTCATGCTCCTATAATGAACTGTAAAGAGAAAAATATCCAAAGTATTATAGTTTTTGCTTTAAATAATCGATACATCCACCGCAGAGAGTTATTAAAGCTGTTAATCTCCAGAATAAAGATGTGAGAAGATTATGAAGATATTTGTGTTATTTCCATGGTGTAAACCCCATTCAAACATTCTTGTAACTTTGGATTCGGCCATATAGGTTTCCACACACAAAATGCTACCTATTTCCCTAAGACACTCTTCAGATTTTAATAGGTTTCGGTTTCTTGAGTAGTAGAAAAAGGTAGCAAGCAAAACGTGTAACTACGCAATTAAGGAATAATATGTATTGTGACATAAATATGAAGCAATATGTATTGTTATATAAATACGAAATAAGATAGTTACTACACAACACACACACATACATACACACACACTCACACGGAAACATTGATGAGAAACTATATTGCTTCAACATAAAAATAAAACACGCCCAATAGGTATTTTTACCTGGATATAAGATGCAGAATTATACAGAAATATGAAGTCTTAATGAGAAGAAATAAAGTTGAAATGGACCATCGCAATGAACTATTAAAGAGTTTTCCTTAATTTGTAGTTTTCTCTATTCTTACCATGAAGGGCATAGCAGACCAAAGAAAAACATCACCATAGCATTTGAAAGGATTAATACTTAATATTTTTACTGAAATCTGTAAAATATTCTTTTTGATCGCAAATGCATATACTGAGTGTCAATAAGAAAACTTCTTTTTTAAATCTTTAAATGTTTATGGGATGAATTTTGGGTTATTGTAGATAATCGGCATTTTTCATCTGTATTTCAAATATTTTACTCTCTGGTGGGAAACGTTAATAGGCCTTTTATAACCATGTTAAAACATGTCTTTTTTAAGTTTTACTTTTGGTTTCACGTAACAATGATTATATAATGGCATTTGCTTCAAAAAATTAACTTTCTTCATTTTTGCAATGTTTTCTTTTCCAGCCATTTTCAAACTTTTCAAGCCCATTTCTTAATCTGGCAAGGGAAAAAATGGTTGACTAAAACTTGTTCTTACAATTAATTTTAAAAACAGGATGATTTTTTGTATTAAAAATGGTACCTACAATTTTAGATATTTTTTTTATTGAAATTTATAAAATTCCCGTGCATCACAAAGTATCACACCGGGTTCACAGAAGTAAGTATTAAATACACATTACAAAGGAAAGAAGGAAAAACAATTGAAGTTATGAAGGATTACAAATATTTACAACAAATTCACAGAACTTTCTAAAAGCACTTCTGGTGGAAATAAGTTGGCGAAAATTCGGAAGCCAATTTATTCTAAGTTCCTTGAGAGCCAGTCTCTTAGGATTTTCCTTTCTTTGACAAACTTGGAACACAGAAGAAGCACATGTGTGTTCTTCATTTTTCTCGCCACCAACATTACAATCTTAGAAAGATGATGGAGCGAAATTAAATTTGTTCGAGTAGCTTTTAAAGTTACCATAACCAGTGAGAAATTGGTTTATTTTGTAATTAGTATAAAAATGATAGCATGACAGTCTCTTAATTATGGTAGGAAAAAATTTCTCTGTTAAGCTCCCTTTATTTGAAATGTATTATTATTATTGTCATTTTTCAGCATTCAGTATTTTATTCTAATTTTTTATAGTTAACTGTATATTTTTTTCCATGAAAAATAAGATAATGGAAACTCTGATAATTTCTCATAAGTGAATTGGCGTATTATAGACAGAGAAACAATGCAAAACATTTTATCGTTCTATAATATTGTAGACGATTTAGTCACAGATAATATATGGGATAAGTAAAATAATTATTCAGAATTAATTCATTCTTTTTAAATGATTGAAAATAATAGAAGGCAACTATTTTAGATCGTTAAGCTTTTTTATTCTCGTTCTTACATCGCGCTACAATGTCAACATATTTTTGTTGCCAGATCATGAAAACTAAATTTGTAAAAACAAAGATATTATATAAATAGAGATGCAGCAATAACAAGAAATCTTTTTTTAAATATTGTACATGCATTGTTTCCTGTCTATCTTGAAGAGCCGGTTAATAGTTCTAAGCCATCTAGGTGAATAAATAAGTAAATAAAAAATGATTCGATTAGAATTGAAAGGATATATATTTTACCAAAGAACATTCTAAATCAGAAAATAGTGCAGTCGTACCTCTATAAACGAAGTCGCTAAATCCCGAAAAAAAGCTCGTTATATGGAAAATTCGTTATATAGAGGTTCATCTTTCAATTTTCTTTATAAACCACATAAAACATATTTTAAATTCATAAACATTACAAATTATTAAAAAGTAACTACCCAGACCTTTTTGTAAATTAATAATGTTTATTTTATATATCTTACCTATAAAAAAAAGAAAGAAAAACTGCAAGAACAGTTACTTGACGCCTTTATCCACTTCCTGAAGAATTAGATTTTTCCTTTGATGCTCAAGCACTTACGTTTTGACATTTTCAAGCTACAAGAAAAAAAGTTACTTGTTCGACTGATCAATACTACAAATGAACGGGGACTAGTTCAAGAACACGAGACTCCATTGAGGGTGAAATGGGATTTTGAAGATGTTTCCAATGAACTGGACAGGGGGGGGGGTTAAGGGTTTGTGCTGGATCTATCCACGTACTTTCATTAATCCTCTTGGGAAATCTTTGATCTACCAATTCGCATTTATTCACAGCCAACCCTCCGAAGAAGAAAACCTGATTATTCTAATTTTGTCTACTATATATAGTCTAGGTTTTCTAGCTAGAGAGATAAAGTGAGAAGATAGGATAAATTGCTACTGATTAGGTATTATTCAAGTTTATATAGTCTTATTTCAAATATTAGATAGGTGGAAATATTAAAGTGACGATTGGTTACTAGAGTTTAATTAGTGATCAGATCAATTAGGATAGTAGATTTTATCCTGGAATAGGAGGATCGATAATTATAGTCTTATAATTCGTGCATCTAGCTGTTAATCTACATATTGCTTAGATTGTGAACATCTTTTTTCGTTGAAATTACTTGAATCAGAGATGCTATTTGTGAAATCAATAAATAGATTGTTTTTGAATATGGCTTGTGTTTCTTCCCTTCCTCCCACACCTCTGGTAGGGCAAGAGAGTGGAGCTACTCCCCCACAGGTTGCACTTCTTGGATGAAATGCCCAGAATTCTATTATTCTCGGCGAGTTAGGCACCTAATAAAATCAATTCAAGATTCATGACCACCATGAAATGTGCTAAAAGAGAGAATAACTCGAAATGTCCAGATATACTTCAATCGCAGGAGAAAAAGTTCGTTATATAGAAAATGAATTTCCCTATTGGGAAGCTACTTTACGAAGAAAATAATGAAATGTCCTTGGTTTCAGGAAAAAGTTCGCTGCATAGAAAAATTCGCAATATAGAGGTTCGTTACATAGAGGTTCGACTGTATATACTTGGTTATCACTTTTTTCTATCAAAATATTATTGCTTAAGGTATCCGACTACCCTAACATTGTGAATTTTGCCAAATTTGCCAAATTTTTTTACAATTTTATTTTATAGGTCATTTTATTAGCTTTATAAAAATGTTAAGTTTATTATTTCCCAATCACTGGAACAAAAACTACAAGCGTTTTTAGTAAAAGCAGACCCCAAACTTTATAAGCAAGATGTCATACTTTAAAATGCGTTTGACTCAAAATGCGTTTTTTTTTCAAATGATCAAACGAAGACAACGATTGCTCAAAAAGTTTTGAAAATAATTAACTGAAATTTTTTGTGCATGTTCTGCATAATAGTAGAAGTGTTTTAACCTTCAGATTCATCAATCACTGTTTTATTACAAAATTTACAGTCCCTTATGTGAATATAACCATTATTTTTTTAAGCAATTTATTATAATAACTAAGGTAAAGTGCTCTAGTTCTTGCAAAAATTAAATTATCTCTTATCCGGAAGGTCATTTCAATAATGAATAGCAAAGAAACGCATCAAAATTGAAAATTTATTCATAAACTTTTTGTTCAGAATGGGCTCCGCTTATGTAGTTTTTGTAAATTTTGACCCATTTTTTTCTCATATTACTAATAGTATATATATATATATATATATATATATATATATATATATATATATATAATTTCTTTTTCTCTCTTATATAATTTTATCATATTTTTCTTAAAATATACTAAATAAATCTAAAAAGCATAAAAAAAAATCCTCATGTTTCCATTTTTTAAAAAAAAATTTGTTGCGAGTAGTCAGATACCTTTATGTAACGTAACAATATAAAATTTTTTTAAAAAATTAAAGATAACCCCTGTACTTTGATTTCTTCAAGGATATGTATAAACTTAAATGTAGAATTTTTTTTCCAATTACGTTTGTATGGATTTTGGAAATTTTTGCAGATGACTGCTCCTACAATTTTGTGTACATATTTATTCAATGCATATCGCCAGAATATATTCTCTAAGGCAATTAATTGATCCTGCTTCCACGGGATGTATCACTTCAGTGCTTTCCCGCAAAACTTTGTTGGACCGTAAGGGTAGATCAGGTTTCGTTAATCCGCTTATCATGATACAGAAATCCGGTAAAGAAGTCAGAAAAGATCACGACATCGTTTTTATTTCCTTTAAGGTTAGGCTTAGGAGATGATACAAGCTTTTTATGTACTCATTCTTTTTTCTAAAGTCGCTGAGCTTAAACTTTGGTGATTGCATTCGGTGAACCGATTTTTAAATAATGCATAATTTTTCATCATTTTAGTTGAAAATAAACTAGTTTAAAAAAACTAAAAAACACGCTTTTACATTTAACCCCTTCTCTGTCGGATTTGTTTACGAATTTCTGACCCCAAAACCTTTTTTTTATTGCACAAAATTATTGTATATTCTATCCAAAAGTGAAAAAGGCAAATTATTTTTATCAGTAAGAAGTTTTTTACTTGTTATATAGTTGGAAAAATCATGTGATATCCCGTTCACTCATCTTCAGTTTTCCCTGAAATACATCTTAGTTTTAAATTTTAAAAAGTACTCTGCGATAATATATATTAATTCTACTGCTTTGAGGTGTTTAAGATAAATATTTACAAAATAAATGAATAAATAATAAAAGTATTTGCTTAAAAATATTTGGAATAATTTATTTAAAAGAATATTTTGGCAAATAGTACCTTACCGTTAAAACAGCATTATAGTTTTCCTTGGACATCAGAGAGTGAAAATCATATTTATCACAAAACCAAAGTCATGTGTTACATATTATTTTTTGCTCACGTTGTCAAATAAAATTTTGATAATAAATATCAAAAACATTTTGAATTGTTTTTATTTTGAAATTTTAATACATATCACAAGATTCTTTAGATGTTATGAGTGTCGGATTACAGGCGGGAAATCTCACTGCGATAATTATTAAGAAAGTAATAAGTTGCACCATCTCGTAGAAACATTCAAAAATACCACAGAAATTAAAAATACATGTAAGTAGTGACGAATTCAGTTTCAAGGATAAAACGTTTCGTTACGTCGCATGCCATGCGACGCCGACAAAACGGGGTCGACATAGAAGGGGTTAATCGAATTAAAAAGTAATTTTTAATGCAAGAATAAAATGATTTATTAGAAAATTATATATATATATATATATATATATATATATATATATATATATATATATATATATATATATATATATATATAATGTCATTGTAGTAAAAGCGTATGTGGGGTACTTTGTACAATATTTTTACACTAACTCTTCATTTCGGAATAGAACTAGTAAGAAATTATAACAATTAATATAGACCCCCGCTTTTACCACAATGACATTAATTTTCTCGTTAATCATTTTATTCTTATATTAAGAATTATTTTTTACTTTTTAGTTCGATTCACACACACACACTATAAAAGTGTGTTAATGAGTTTTTAAAACTGTAATTCATTTTTCATGTTTTAGTTCGATCAACAATAAAAGCGTGTTTTTATGTTTCTTAAGCTATCATTTTTTTATTCATTCAGGTTGTATTTGTACTAACCATGATATTTTTCGCTTTAGGGTTGTAACTTAATCTTTAAGTCACCAAATTTGGAATTAGTCGCAAATCTGGAAATGGAAAATTGATAACCCTGATGATCCTGATCAGAACAATGGACCAAAATTATTAAATTATTGTATTGTCATCGGTCCTTGACAAGTGTGCAAAATTTCGAATTAATCAGACCTTTTAAAGTGGGTAAAAATTGAGTTCAGGATTCCGTTACATGAAGGTGAAGCTAATGAAAAAGAGTTAAAAAAGCCTCTATCACCGGTAGAAATTAAGTTAATGAATTTTTACTTATTCCATATGTAGAATATTGCAGTTTGTAAAATTATTACTTAGTATTTTTCTTTTTTCTAATTCAGAAATTCTTTCATAATTATTTTCTTAGAAAACTCCTTTCAGTTGCATGCATTAATAATAAACACAATGTTCTTAGTAAGCTATTTGTTATTTTCAGACATAATATTATGGGTCATTATACATATATTTCCTTTAACTCAAAGCTTAAGACTACCCATTAAAAAAAGGGTTCACAATTCAAGAGGAATGATAGATAAATAAAAACAAGTCCAAAAGTGGCACAGTTAAAATATTGGAAGTTTCCTGTAATTTTGAAATATAAATAAAAAAGTACTGAAATTTTTCATTGAAATGTAATTTTATATATTTCAATTGCAATCCCCCCACATGTATTTTTCTGTTTCTTATGAGGCCGCGGTCGCCTAGTGGCCGAAGCCTCGTGGCTGGTGTGTCATGGGTTCGAGCCCAGTACCACTGAAGACCCACCGTGCAGGGGAGCGATGCACGTTAAATCTGTCGAGAGCTCAAGCGTCATCGCGCCGGTGTGGTAGTTAGGAGAGGGGGGTGCCAGCTCAGGTGTTATCCTCGTCACTTTATCATGGTTCAAAATTACGAGGTCCGTCTCCAAAACGCCCTCTGTAGCTGAACAGTGCGACGTTAATATTCACTCACTCTGTTTCTTATTTTTAAATTTTTATAATCCATAATGGAAAAATGTCTACGAATAAACGAAACATGAAGAATTTACTGGAAACTGTTGAATTATCAGGATTGTGTTTTTGCATTACAACAATACTGGGATACCTGATTTTCTTCTCACGTTTATTATATAACGTCTAGTTAATTGTATGTAACTGAGAGCAGCTTTTTCAGTTGTAGTTTTTTTTATTTATAGTTCAAAATGTGTTTTCGTGTTCTGTAAGGAAGTTGAGGCAAGTACTTCGCAGAACTTAAGCAAAGCGCTTGCTTTCTTAGATTTTACGGCTATTTATTATTATGTTTTTCAATATCGAAAACTCTCCATGGTTAATTAACTAACACTGGTTAAGTAATGGACTCCTAACCAACGGATAATGGGTTTTACTCTTCAGTACCTTTATGTATCAAGGCAAAAATACAATTAAAATGATGAGGCTAACATTCCTGAAACTAGAGTGCTGTGCAAATTGAGTTATTACCGTAACCATGGTCCCGAACTTGTGGCCGGCATTGTCGAGTCACGGATTCTAAACCTAGTTTCCCAGAACACTCGCCCTGTAGAGGGGATGATATACGTTAAATCTAACAAAGCTGAATTCCATCCGTTGGTGTGGTGTAG
The DNA here is from genome assembly GCA_019973935.1 of Trichonephila clavipes. NCBI lineage: Eukaryota > Metazoa > Arthropoda > Arachnida > Araneae > Nephilidae > Trichonephila > Trichonephila clavipes. The sequence continues at coordinate 1,554,368 of BMAU01021215.1, read as the reverse complement.
AAGTCTAGAGAGAAGGATGCCAGCTCAGGTGTCGTCCAAGTCACTTGAATGTGGCTCAAATTTATGAGATTCGTTACCAATATCCCTCGTGTAGCTTCAGTGAGTGAGTGATTATTAAAGTCGCACTGTTCAGCTACTCAAAGGATTTTGGTGACGAACTTCATAATTTTGAACCATGGTCAAGTGACTAGGACGACACCGGAGCTGGCTCCCCCTTTACCTAACTAGCACACCAAACCAACGGGAGGGTGTTTGAGCTTTCGACGGGTTTAACGTTCATCGCTCCCCTACACGGCGAGTCTTTAGTGGTACTGGGCTCGAACTCGGGACATGACAGCCGCGATTTGATACCTTGACCACTGGGCTACCGCAGCCTCTCGTGATGCTTTAGAGTACGACATAAACTCAAAGCCTCATCATCCAAATCATCCAAATTAAATCCAAATTATTCACATGTATAGTTTGTATATGTAATACTGAGATAATAAAAATTCAATCGAAGGCAAGTGTAAAGTTTATATCAATGAGAAAAATATGGTAAATAGATTACCATATTTTTACAAATGATTAATAGATAAATAATATGAGGTCTCCATCCTTTTTGAAATAAATGAAAACTTTTAGGGAGAAAAAAAAAGATAGGTATATATACTTTGTGTAAATAATGAAAATATATATGCAACTCAGTACTTTTATTTCTGCATAAGTATAGTATGTGAAGTTTAATATAGAATCCAAATGTGTGTGTAAGGGATGGGTTTTTGTTTTAATTGTAAAATATTTTCTACTATTTAGAAAAATATTGCATTCTTTCTTCTTATTAATTATAATAAAGGTTAGGTTCTTTAGGAAAAGAGTTGATTCCGAATTAAAAAAAATAAACTAGGTTTTGTCAAAGTTAATGTTAATATGTAATCAAAATTTTATTTTTGTAGATCTAGTGGTTTTTCTTAAAAATCTTCGCACACTCTACTTAGACTAATATTTTACAACGTTTTATTTTATTAAAAACATTTGCTTTCCTTTTAAATATATTTCTATGCAGGGAATCCTAGCGATAAACTGCAGCTCCTAAATTTTTCCTAAGCAGTAATATATTTAGAATACAAAGAGTAATTAAAAACTTGCCAAAAATACTTTTTAGATTATTTTAATTCAACACGTAATAAAAAAGCTCTACAACTGCGTGTTTTACTAGATGTAAAAATACACAGTCGTCTTCTTTTAAAAAAGAGTGTTATTATTTATATAAAAGTTTCTTTTAAAATTTTAAAGTTATATAATTCTGAGATAAGTTTTGGGGGCTGTGGTAGCCTAGTGGTCAAGGTATTGGATCATGGCAGGCATGTCGTGAGTTCGAACCCAGTCCCACAAAAGACCCTCCACGTAGGGGAGCGATGCACGCTAAATCTGTCTGAGAGCTCCAACGTCATCCCGTTGGTGTGGTGGAGTGTGGTAGTTAGGAGAGGGGGTGCCAGCCCAGGTGTCGCCCTCGTCACTTGACCATGGTTCAAAATTATGAGGTTCGTTGCCGAAAGCCCTCGTGTAGCTAAGCAGTGCGACGTTAATATTCACTCACTGAGGTAAGTTTTGAAATGAGTTCTCTTTTACGGATTAATACTGAACCAATTTCAGGGAAGCATATATGTCACATCTTCTTTTACAAAGAAAAATGTGCAAAAGTAATGGAATAAGCATATTAAAATGTATAGATAGTATACTTCGTATTTTTCAAAGTGTTGAATTTTCGCAACTTTAAAAAAATACACCTTTAAGAATAATGAGGGAACCATTTCATAAAAATGAATGTTTCCTACTTTTTAAAGAAAAAAAAAATGTGTAAACGTAGCAATACAAAACCTTTAAGAGTTTCTTTTACAATTTCACTTTTGGTGTGGTGTGGTAGTTAGGAGAGGGGGTGCCAGCTCAGGTGTCGTCCACGTCACTTGACCATGGTTCAAAATTACGTGGTCCGTCGCCAAAAGCCCTCGTGTAGCTGAACAGTGCGACGTTAATATTCAATCAATCAATCAATACAATTTCACTTAGGAAACACTGAAAGCATGTTAAGCTGTTTTTAAAACTGGCATTCTTTTTTTAAACGCTTTGAATGTTAGCAAAGAGAGTATAATAGGATACTAATTTAAAAAAAAATGTTTTTTAATTAATGTGAGTTTGTTTTAACATCTGCTACATTCTGTTTATTTTAAAAATGATTTGATTGGGTAAGTAGAGCAAAAAATTCTTGAAACCACATTAATCAAAAACGATATTATTATCAAATATCTGAATATTTTTCTAAGAAGGAAGATAAACATCACTATATCGAATTTCAATTTTTCAACTTTATGAAAAAATTCCTAATAATGTACTGCCTAGTACCATTTCCTTTTAGCAACCTTCTCTGATGAGTATTGCATTTTGGAACAAACTCCTGGATAATTAAAGGTATAACATGAAACAAATTTAATCATCTATTGGCATTCAATTCAATGTAAATAAAATTAGAGATCAGCAGATAATTATAAGATAAGAAATGTGCTTATATATATATATATATATATATATATATATATATATATATATATATATATATATACATAAAAGATGCGAAGTGTTAAATGTCGAAAATTCAGTAACTATACCAGTGTTTCTCAAACTGTGGGGCGCGTCCCATAGGGGGGCTTGATAACCCTACGAGGTGGGGGCGAGCATATTGAAAACTTGAAAACAAAGGATTATTTTTTTTAAAATTATTAATTTACTGAAAGTAAACGAACAAAATACATTCTGACACAATAAAAAATAAAGTACACATTTACACTGATATAATACACTTATAAATATATCAGTACTGGGCAAGATATTTTATGATTGATTTAACAATACTAAGTCAAGAAGTTTAATAATTACCAGTGGTCCCATAGGCTTGTCATATATAAAATTTAATGCCAAAATTAAAGCTTATCTTGATAATATTTGTGAGATTTATAATTAATCCCTTAAATTAATTCTGATTAAAAATTACGCGATTCGCTCCCCAACGCCCTTTTCTACCCCAAAGGGGGTAGAAAAGGAATAAATAAGCAAAAGAATCCTCCGAAATAAGTAAATCCTTCACAAACACTGTCGTAGATCGTACTTCAGAAAGACGTATATTTACGTGCGGGGAAATTAATGCATTGGCTGAACAAGTCGTTTGACCTCATAAAAGCACTGGCGTATATAAAGTCGTATTGTAGGTTTAGGATCAAAGTATAGTGTTATATTGAATTCAATGAACTGTTATTGTACGGAGTAGGGGGGGGCGATGAAAATTTTGATTGAATATTGGGTCGCAAATATTGAAAGTCTGAGAAGCACTGAACTATACCAATCATGATTTTTTCCCTGTAATATTTCTTTTCTTATGTGTTACCTTTAGTAATGAGCTTACGTCGCCTAATGTTTCTCATTTTATAATATGAAGACACGAGTGCATTGAATGTTTCTCTGAATGAAACAGCATCGACGGATATGGGGAAATTCGTAAAATATATTGCATCTTCAGAATGAAAGGGAAAATGTGTAAAACAGTTTTGATGGGACAAACAGAAAATGTGTAAAAAATAATCCTAAAACTAAAACTCGATATCGTATAGGACATCAAAAAGAAAAACTAAGAGCTAAAAAAAGAAAGAAAAAGTGAAGAAAAGAAAATCATGTCCTAAGTCCTCCACCCCAACATAGACCTTAACTCGAGAGCTTTTTGATCGATCTCAGCGCCCTCTAGCGGTTTCCCTAGATCCCAGTTTCTCAAATTGATTCCATTGGTTGGGAACAAATGGATTTCCGACCACTTCTTTTCTTACCTTTTTTTCCCTTCGTAGTACATATTTCCTGCCATTTTATCCAATACCCTCTGGCGTTACAAAGGTTGTTATTTCCCAAATATCACCGTAGATAGCCCCACACGAAAAATAAAACGAAGCAAATAGACTTGAAAGTACGAACATTTTATTTCGTACCGGCAAAATTTTTCGACAGGGTTTTTGCGGGTGAAACTGGAATCCTTCGTTTGATATGATAACTGAAAGAGAGAGTACTGTACGTATAAGGACTTGCAAGCGAGAAACCCTTGTAATTGAACCAGGAATAAGCACGATCCAGCGCATTTGCCTCTGCCCCCGAGCTAGCCTTACCGGAGCTTAAAATCGATTAAAGAGGCGGCTGAACTAGCAAATGATTTTGAAGTTCGCCGTTAAAAGCTATACTACCGTAAAATAGCGATGCAATTACAACAAACTTCATTATCGTAATTTTGAATTTGAGATGTACCTCGGATATATCCATCAAGAAAAGCATCAACTCATCTTAAGTAGGAACTTGCCATCGCGCAGAATATTGAGATTTGGAAACGCTTAAAGGGGGAGGGGGATTTTGTTGATTTTAGATTCTAAGATAAAATCAATTTTGATTGGAAAGTGCAGGTGTGCACTAGGTGAAGGAAATTTGCTTTCCAGTTGAAGAGGCAAAGAAAAATTAACAGTTTTGCTACCAAAGTTTTCAGTTGCTCATTTACACCGAACCTTGAGACTTCTTTAATTATTTTCCATTTATATTTCTACAAAAATCATATCCAACCGCAAATACTTTTTATTAATTCTATTTTGGGGGTCTATTTGCTTATTTTAGTATTTAAAAATACGAATTGATGAAAAGAATTTAAAATATCGCTTCTTGAAAAGAGATGCATGCTTAATGTCATTCGAAAAATGTTTTTGTAGACATTTAAATAAAGTTTTTCTGCATGAATTTCCTAACTTTAATATGCAGAATTGCAGAAAGAAAAGTTCAAATTTTTTTTCATTTCATCACAACTATGTTTAAACTAATTACACTGGATTCTTGTTTAGATTATGTGATATATATGTAATATGAGAGATGACCTAACAATAGAGAGATAACAATTACCAAATGCAGTATTAAAAGTAAGTTTATTGCAAACAAATTCTGCAGTTCCACTAAAATTTCATTCATGTAATTTTGAATTTTAAGATTTAGCTCTTAAGTTTTTCAATGTAATTGTAATAACCCGTCCTTTAAGAAAGTAATAACCCTGCATATGAAAGTTACAGAAGTAAGCTTTTTGTTTTTTAATCGAATGCAAGATAAAATTGTATTAGTTTAAGGGGATTAAAATTTTACTAAAGGTAATAAGGGTAAATATTAAATGCTTAGTTATGAAGAATTAATTATATCGCGGATGACTATAATTTGTAATGTATTATTAAACAAATCATTCTTTAATAATTACTTAAAAAGCAATTAAAATTAAAAAAATTGTACTAAATTAGCAATTTAACATTTCTACGAAAATTTCGGCCAGTCAGGAAAAAAAATAAAAAAATCCAAACACATATTAATCAAAACCGCAATTCCGGAAAAATAGAGATCAGTAAGGGCTAAAAAGCCATTACAGAATATGTTGTCGTGTGTTTTTATCCTGGTATACATTTGAAATACGAGTGGAAGAACAGAAACATACAATACAGTCAGAAGAATAGACATTTATTACAAATGATAATCCCAGCATATAACAGAGAAGAGGTGCGCTACTTTCCATTCGAGACGGGAATCCATTACAGGCGAAAGTCCGACTTCTTTTCCTGAAGAAGATACAAGCATGCCTTACTCGCGATTCGAACCCGACCCTACTCAGTTACAAGCCGAGGGTCATATCCCCCATACTGGCCGGGTGGCTTACAGGATATGTTTTAGGTATATAAGTTAGTTTAATTTTAAGATTTGTCTTTAATTCTAGTTCTCGTCATCTTGTGACACAACTAGAACTTACATTAACTTTAACTACGTCTGGTGATAAAACTAAAATTAAAGTGTGTAAGTTGATAAAACAGAAAAAGGGATTTGGAAGTAAATCACATTGCAAGAAAGGATAAATACCATTCTATCATACATAAAAATGAGGTTTTGTTCATTTATATAGGAAGTTTTTTTTAGATCATGAACCTAATATTAAACACATTCTACAAAAACGCAATGTGAAAATAATTTTTAAAAAATTAAAAAAAATGCTTATACTAAATTTATATGATGATAAAGGCTAATGAAGTTGATTGAAATGTTCAATGAAACAGTTTGCGAAACTATGTGTTAAAATTAGTGTCGTTTATGTCAACTGCTAAAAAAAAAACTAAGTGCAGTTAATGGCATTAGAGTATATAAAATCAAATTTTGCAATTATTTCGTATAATTATGATAAGCAGGTGTTCAAACTTGGTATAATTTCGACAGAAACAAACTAATTTAACTGAATTAGGTAACAATACCATGGTAATTGTTCATTGCCTAATTCCACGGCAAGTTTGAAACAGTGCAGTATTAATATAGTTATCATCGTATAAGCAAATAGATGGTGAATCTACATGCATGTTAAAATTTAATTAGGGACTTGTTTTACAAACTGTTGTTTAAAATTAAGAGAAGTTTTGGATTTTGTTGATTATCTCTAGAACTACTCAACAGATTTTAATAAAATTTGGTGCTTGTATAAGGCTGATATATAATGTAAAAAAATGCAGTTAAAATACACACATGTGATTGTGCGTAACACTCATTGAAGTCAGATGGCATGTAACAGTAGTTGCAGAATATAACAAAAAAAATTGCTTAATAAGGAGTATGGTCCCCTCTTTCTGATGAATAGGTCTCACACCGTGATTTTATACCGGAGATTGAATTATTAATAAAAATTATATTATACCGTGATTTTATACAGAGTTGCAATTACCACAGCGTACCAGACACGCTCTATACGGATGAGGTCTGGAGATCTAACTGGTCAATTCATTCGACGAATATCCTCACTTTCCAGAAACTCATCGACCATCATTAAATTATTTCTATTTTATTTACTGTGGGGTATTATATAGCGTTCTAGTGAGTTAAAATCTTTAATTAATTTTTAATCATTTTATATGTAACTGTGTGACGGGGCTTTATCGCGCCTTCTCACCTAATCTTCTCGGGGAATCTTTGGGGCAAGAATGGCATTATTTCAATTCAACCCTCTTATGAAGAAACCGTGATATGCAGATTAGTGAATAGATATATAAGAGGGCTTTAGCATTCGTGAGTTAGTAAGATAAAAGTTGGATAGAAGCCGGATAGTAGAACAGAAGTCGGATAGTAATAGAATGGAAGAATAATAGTAGAAGAATAGAATACAAGAAGAGATAAAAAGCCGAGGTGCTGATCGCCATGATATATTGGTAAGAGAATAATTATATAAGAGTAATTATAGAGCGGACTTTAGCTTATTAAGGAGTCTACAGTAGATAAAGATTCCGAGGTTAATTTCTCATAAAAATAGTGATTAGGATTCCAGGCGTTATTTACTGAAAATTGATAATTACGTAGTATCACTCCTGACCATACCCCTCTATTATGACTTGTGTTGCATTGATCAATATATATTTAGATAATAATAAATTGGATTTATTATGGAGAATTTGGGTGATTATTCATTTATTCCTACAAATCTAGGTCGCGTGGATGAAGAGATGATATCCCCGTGCCGCGGGGGTATCACAACTGTATTTTATTTTGGAGGCATGTTTAAGTACAATTAAATTAAAGTTATTAAAAATCAAAACATTCTACAATATAAACAATCAACATCCTCCTCCCCCCTCAGTGGGCCATGGTAAAATTATTAAACGTTGATCGGTCCACGGCGTAAAAAAGTTGAGAATCACTGCCGTAGACTATATCATCTAAAATTATGAGTCAAGTAATGAAAAAATGAAATCGATTTCGTTTTCCTTGGTCTTCACAAAATTCCTTGACCTATTTCAAAGATATAAATTTCCCCACGATCGGCACGGAGGTGTTTTATGTATAGCACCATAAAGAGAGTACTTCATTATTGTTACATGTTTTATGACCAGTAACGAAACTACTATGATTCATGGCTGAAGGAGAAAGAAGTGTACAATTGAACAAGGTGTCATTTCTACTGCATACTATCTATGAATAAGAATAACAGTCACAAAATTAACCTGCATGAAGCAAATTTTGATGTTGCTTATTGTGAGGTTGTTTTTATTATACTTAGTAAATTGGTTGTTTCGCGTATTTCACTACCATTCTTAAAACACAAAGCCACAAGTTATTCCTCTAATACGGGAAAATCATCCTCATAAAAAAAGGGTTATTCATTTGCTTAGTGTTTCAACTTCTGCTAAATTACACTGTTTGAGTCATCAAACCATGCAATTTTTTTTAACAACACAAATGCTTTGTTTCACATCAAACGTTGGAAAATCATACGTTAAGATTGTAATTTTCTTTGCAGAATATCTCGCAACCCAAATCTTATTGTGCATGTTTATGAATAGTGCGTTATGTTTAATATTTTTTACTATATGTTATAACTTGTTTTGATCACTTTAGTTTCAAATTATTCAAGCTTTTCCTGGAAGTTATTTTGTACCATTGTTTAGCCTTCTGCAACGCTGATGAATTAACTAAATTTTCATCAAATACTTAGAATGAATGAAAATTCAGATTTATGGCAATTAAAAATAGAAATTGATAAGTTTCACTTTAAATAGTTTTTTTATATTTGTAATTATGACATTATTTAATAAATTAATAAATGAATTTATAAAATTGTCCGAAAATAGTCTAAAGTAATAGGAAAAATGGAAAAACTTTTACGTAAGAAATGTAATGATGTTTTATTAGAAAATACAAGATTTAATTGAAATTTAGCTCTTAGGTATTGACTTCTCGACATATTGCAACCATTGATTGATCAAGAAACAATTTTTCAAGTTAGCTTGTTTTTACTGAGGGACAAACATTGCAAAACGAGTACTTACACAAAAAAGAACACGTTACAAGTAGCAACTGAACAACCTTTCGTTAATTTCGACATCATACACAATCTCTTTGTTCAGATCTGTAAACCTCGTATCGGAAAAAGGAAAGTTCGACTACTTTTCATGTCATTTGATTGGTTGAAAGTTAGTATGATACCATTTAGTGACATCAGTTCTAACACAGGTAAAAAAAGTAGACACATGTCTGTTGAAGTTAGGAATTATAGGTATGAAAACGAGCCCCAAAATATTTGAATCAAATGAAAGGTTGAATGAGTTCAAATTATATATAATCTCGGACTGCAGTGGTGATTGTGCAACCAAACAGCGATCACCCATGTTTACGCTCGATAGGTGACAAAATGGTCCTGTGAAATCCACGGAGATCATGAAAGACCTTTTAGCTGATCTTTTTGAGTGTTATCAAACGTTATTCTGCTGGTGAATAAAATTTATTACACCCAAAGAAAGAATTATGCTATTTAGTTCAACAAATAACTTCAATATTGTTGGGGTTCAATATTGTTATAGTGTCACCAATACCAACCAACACACTAACCGTTTACTTGTCTATTGCAAAAGATATTACTCCAAAACATGATGCCATGCGGTCGTAAGATGTGAAGCTCATCTTTGGAGGATGGAACTATTCTATTTCTACTTTGATGTCAACTCGTACGTGGTGGCTGTTTTTTCTGAAACAGAAACGTAATTTTTTGGGCTCTGTCATATCCTTCGATCTCTTAAATGTATCCGGAACCATTACAAACAAAAGTGTTGGTGCTGTTGGGTTAATGGTAGACGTCATTACGAGCGAGCCCCTGGAACCTAATTACCCCTGGGTAAAGCCCCTGGAACCCAATTGACGGATAATTGTTCCAAAAGGTACGGGAGCATCCAGGACGTCCTGTTCATACTACTGTATGAACTCGACGAAAGTGAACTGCAGAGACTCTAATGCTTGTCAGAGGATTTGTCGGTTCAAATGTGCTAACGTTCCTTCACTCTGACACCCTTCGAACACGTGGCGCCTTTTTATTTTTCAACCACCATCACAACCAATGAATTTTGGACACGTCTAAGTAACTCTCCACTTGCGAATGATGGCCAATCTGCTCTTCTGAATGAGATTATGTAATCAATTGTGAACTAATTTGTCGACCTCAGGGAAATGAGTGGCACAATTATTGTGGAATCTTCTGGTAACTTCCTTTGCATCCTTTTCTTACGGAATGTACCGCTATCACACATTTACCTAGTACATGATAGCAGTACATTCTGTTTCAAATGCATTGATCTTCCCATCAATTTGCTTCGTTTTCTAGGTATACTTTCATGTGGGTTGCATATTTACTATCACGCAGTATGTATGTAAAATTCTATTTTTGTATTTGCCCGAAAAATGAAAATGAAATATTCTGAGAAAAGAAAAATAAAGATAAAATAGGTATACAAATTACGTAAGAGAACCGTAGAGTTCGTTTAGTGACTATCCCCCCTTTTTCCCAGGCATTTCGAAATCTTTCGCCGGAACGTGTTTCAGTAAATGCTTCGGGGAGAAATATTAGGTTTTAATGCTATTTCAATGACTTGATGGTGAGTTGGTATGAAGTAGACGTAAAAGAATTTCCATAGTGCCCATAAAAAAAACTTCGAACAAAATAGCGATTATGCAAAAAAAATTCATGAATGCTTAAACTGGTGTTAATATTAATGCAAATAAACATTTATTCGTATTCTTGAAATATAGATCTAATTCTTAAGAATACTCACATATAACGAGTAAATTTTCTGCAAATCTCTTCTCTATAAAACATGATCTGAAGAAGACGTATCTTAAGTGGTTAAACACGTATAAAATGGGAACATTAAATACGGAAGTAATAGTAATTTAACTATTTAATTAATTGTTTATTTATTTAACAGCTGATAAATTTATTATTTGGAAATATTTTTTTTTAATCATAAATATGTTTATTTCAGGTATCTGTACACCTTCGAAGAAAATGTTTTGAAAAACTGTAATATTTACTAATAAAATATTTTTTACTGATGAGATATAACTTAAAACTGTGAAAAATACATTTAATATGTAACTTGCATTCAAAAAAAAATTTAGGGAAAGAAACATAGTGTAAATAGTAATTAAATTGATTATTAGAATAAAACGCACATATAACTCAAATGTAAACAAAAATATCATTTTTCTGTAAATTTGATGTTGATCATCATAACACATTTTAGGGCTGGTACTATTTTCCTGATGATAATCAATTTATTCAATTTTTATCAACGTTTGAGTAAAAGAAGATTGAAAAATCATTAAAAAATTATTACGAGCATGATATATACCTTAGTCATTAAAAACATATCAACTATATAATTATAAAAATAGTAGGGGTTCTTTAAATCTATAAATAAATGTAATAAAATTTAAACTAATTTGGTTCACAACTTTTTCTGATATTTTTGTTGTCAGATGCCAATACGTTAAAAAAATTCATTTTGAGATAAATCAGAAATAAACTTTTTCTCAATTGCTATTCTTATTATTAAACACAATTAGATGTACTTAAATGCTCCTGATTTATAAATAGCACTCTTTTTACTCTCTAAAACATTGGGGTTTTTTACCTTGTAGCTCTTAAAATTTTTTCTACGCTGCTTTACATTTGGTGTTGAATGTCATTCTGCGTCATTACTTCTATTGATATCAAGATGTTTGTATGATTTTAAAGTAAAATAACTAGGAGTTATATTAAGTTCTTTCTAAAATGTCAACACAACCCTTGTACCCAAGGGTACAAGGTACACTTAACCCTTGTACACAACCCTTGTAATTAAATTGGATCACAGTATCCAATGCACCAGATTTTAAAGTTTTGAGGCACACGAAAATTTCTTTTGGTGTACTCTGCTATATAATGCCATTAAAACACTCGTTTGAATTTTGTGTTTTTCCATGCAGGTATTTAGTAAGCTGTTCTTTGGTACATAATTCTAAATATGTAGGCACAATCATGTTTAGTACTTCATTTTATATAAATCCTTATATTTTTCTTTTGGCTTTTTGCCCCAAGACACTGCTCGCTGGTAGTAGCACCAACTATCTTTTACGATGGGATACTGTCCATGCATGGGTTTCTCGACACTTAAGCAATGAAACAGGGCCGCAATAACATTTTGCTGAAGACCGGACAGGTTTACAACATTACTACGAACAACAATACCGTAACAGTTTTGCAATCGGTCAATAAAAGAGTCGGTGAATTTGCCTTTACTGGACAGATTTCTATTTTTCGATTTTAGTTTGTGCAATCTCGCACCTACTCTCTTTTGAACGTGACCGATGCATTCATATTTTGTGACGCTATCCTTCCCATAAGTATCTTTGACGCTGATAAAGTCATTAGAATCCCCGTCACCATACTAATGTGTATATTTAAGACTTCGTTTGACAATAGAACGGTGGAAGATTCTAGTAGCACCAACAGCTTCAATTTTTAACGCAGAACCTTGAAAATTGCTATGGCACACGTGATCTTCTGCAAAAGCTTCCGACTCAATACTTTTAGGCATTCTAGAAATCTTTCTGCAGGTGGGATAATATGATGATATTATATATTTCAATGTCCACTATTTTACCAGTATCTACTGACAAAGCTGTGACACACCCATTCATGGAAGTGTAACCTCAACGCTGCCAAGTTCCATCAACTGAAACGCCACATTGAACTATCTTATTTTTAGAAGGATGCAACACAAACAGTTCAGAAGCTGCTTTTTGCATTGATAGTTCACTAACTTCTGAAATCACAGACAGGAGTTAGTTCTCATGATTAGTGTACGCAGTTTTACTGAGCCTGGGTAAATTTAACGTACCACATAATTTAAACCCAACAGAAAAACCTTTCCCAATTTGTCTCATACCGTAAAAAAAATCTTGTATTTACTTCAGGACAGTTTAAAGTTTTCTTTAAACTAGAAAACCCTGAGTAAAAGTAACAACGTTTATATCTTATAACAGTGTTTCTCAAACTGTGGGGCGCCCCCCTGGGGGGCGCGATAACCTTACGAGGGGGGCGCGAGCATATCGAAAATAAAAGATTTAAAAATAATTAATTTACTGGTATGAATTAAAACAAAATACTTTCAGACACAATAAAAATGCACTTTTACTTTGATATAATTTATAGGCGCGCGCGCGATATTAAGTCATCAAAAATAAAAACTTCTTCAATACCTAATTAGCTATCTTTGATCCTATAATCAAATAAAAAAACTTTTATTTGATTTGCTGTAATCCCATGATGAGATATTTTTTTATTAAGCTTTCTTTTTAAGCCTAACAAGCAACTCTTTTAGAGAAAAAACAGATCCCAGACTCAGAATCGAAAAAATTTAGGAACATAAAAAATTCATCACTCATTATTTTTGAAATACTCCACATTATAGCTGTAATCTGTTTGACCTTCTAAGTTATTGGTACAGTTAGTTATGACCCCTCTCTTATGTGTGTTTGTTTCTCATTTAGGGAAGTTGTAAGTAATGTATTTCTTTGTTGCGCTTTTTTCCGTGCAAAAAAGTTTTATGATATTTGGAAAACCACGGAGAGCACACTTTGAAGAATTACTTGACCAAGACTTATTTTTAAGAGTATTCTCAAACATATAAAGCATAACGAAAAACGTTTTACACAATTTTTTTAGCAATAACATACATATTATCATAATGAATACAATTTTTACCCGGAAGTGGTCGCGCGGGACACACAGATTACGAAATCGTTAATTCTGGCAAAACTATTTATTTATTACCAAATAAAAATTGAAAAGTCCTTGAAAATAGGTAAGTAAACTTTCTCTTATAATTAAATTATTCACTGGAATCACGATTTGTATCTTGTAAAATAAAATAATTATAAAAAAAAAAGGATTGAGGTGACTCAATAATCCCGCTCGACCGTATCGAGTGCGCATCTCCTCCCTGGTTAAAACAAATTGATGAATTTTCGCTTTAAATATTAAAAATAATACAATTATTCTTCATCGGAATTTTATATTATTGATCATTATTTAACATCAATTATAAATGCTAATTCTGTGATTCTTAAAATTACAATTCGCTTAAAACTAATTATAATTTGAGCAACCATTTTAAAAAGATCATTTTACTTTTTTGTTAACATTGCCGAGCACTTTGTTTTGCTCTCCTTACAATTCAGCTATTATATCAATAATGTTTTATTTTCTTATAAATGAACTCGGGCAAAGAGCGGGCACTTCAGCCGGTAGACTTTTAATGTATCAGTGCTGCCCAGAGTATTTTATAACTAATTAATTAATACAAAATTAAGAACAAGTTTAATAAGTATCAATGACTTCCATGGGCTTGTCTTGCAAAGCAAAGTTTTTATAAGGAAAATGCTTATGATTAGAAATTGACCCTCTGAGTTATTTTTCTATATTTAGCAGATATCTATAATTTGTCTTGTAAGCAGCCACCGCATTTTGCAATATGCTCAATTTAAAAGTTAGAGAACGGAAAAATAACATAATAATTATCCTATTATTTTATTTATTTATTTTGCTTAAAAGTAGTATACAAAATTTAATACTTATGTTACTAATTTGTATGGTTTATAATTAAGATCGCCTATTGTAGCTTTAGCGTCAAAGTGCATTATTATTGCATTCAGTACATTATTAATGTACAAGGGGGGCGCGATAAAAGTTGTGATCGAAAATGGGGCGCCAGTATTGAAAGTTTGAGAAGCACTGCCTTATAACAAAATTTCAGCACAGACCATATCTGGAATCCTCAGAAAGCAGTAAACCTTCTTGGAAACAGCTTGGGCAACAAAGTTGTAAAAAAAAATTAAGAGGACCTCTATGTCCATAATTCTGTTACTAGTAAGTGGCTTTCTTTTCTATTCTGCCATTTCTTCCTCAAAAGCAGCAGGCATTTTAATCTTTGGAGAACTGGTGTTGGTAGATGTTGAGCTGCAGTTTTTATTGGTAGATTCATTACCTCAAAATTGACGATTTCTCTTTGAACTTATTCTACGTTTAGCATTACCCATTTTAAATGAAAAAAAATCAAACTTTTCAGCAATAAATAATGATCAAACAGAAACTTATAAAGAGCTACGCAATCATAAGCAAATGTAAACAAACAATAACGCACTCTTTTTTTCCCCCGCCAGATTCTGGATAAAAATACAAGTAAAAACCTGTTGCCAAAGCTATTTTTGAAGATTCTGAAAACTCAAATTCATAAAGTGTTTAAATTTTCTACTATTGCATATTAAAACGATACTTTGAAAAATAAAAATGGAAACAAACATTTTTTTTCAACTTCCGGAATGCAGCTTTGTACTTCTGGTTTCAAAAAGTAGCTATCGAGTAAAATTCAAATCCCCATAACTTAAGTTCTAAATAAGATAGAAACAAAATTTAAACACCATTTTAAAGAAACAAGTTCATATTTTAAACTAACATCAAAATTTTTAAGAATCGAAAATTTTGATGAAAATGACGTTTTGAAGGTGTACGGTTACCTTAAATATTTATTGAGAATTGACTCTAGTAAATATACATTCTAGTATATATAAACATATTAGTTAAATGAGTTGTCACCTCATATAATATTTGATACTTCCATCTTTTGCTTTGTATAGAACATTTAATCGTCGTGATACTGATGTATTAAGCTTTATAGTGATTTAAGACAATGTTTTATGAAGTGATATTTCTAGTTCTTTGTCATTTGTTTGAAGATTATTTTACCCTTTTAAAGGCTTTTCAAGTTCGTATCACAGATTTTGGATAACACAAATATCAGAACTTTTTGATGGCCATATTTCAAATGATGAAATACATTATCGTTATGGTTAAACCAGGTTTGTACAGTTTGGATGCGATGGGGAATAGCATTGTCGTCCTGATATATTCCGTCACCATCTGGAAACCAATCTTCCATTTATGGTTTAACATTTTCTAGATGAGATAAGTACTCATTCGCAGTTCTGTAACCATTTATAGTGATGAGGAGACCAATCCCATTCCAACCAAGTGCTTCCCAAATCATTAATCCTTTACCTCCAGCTTGCAAAACTGTTTGTATGCAATCTAGAAGAAGAGCTTTTAGTTGTTCCCGACGAATTCTTTGTCTGCATTCATTTGTAAAATGTGTAAAACAGCTCTTACTGGTTCATACAATTTTTTCTCACGTTTTACGTCCCTGATTTTCTATTTTTTAGCCCAAGGATAACGATATCATCGATTTAAAACTGACAGATAGGGTTTTCTTCTTGGTTATCCAGTTCCAAGTCCAAAATTGTAAAGTTCTCTCTTCGTATTGTTCTGTGAGAGATATTTGTTTCTGAGTTTGAATGGAACTGCTTTGTAATTTATAAAGTTGTCAATCGTCTGATTTTCCTATTTTTCTTCACAATCTGTTTCAATTTTCTCTCATCACATTCTTTTTCATTTTCTTGGGTTTATGTCCTCGACCTCTAGATGACGAAGCTTTTGTGTTACCTTTAGTGAAATATGTTTTATATTTCCTTATTACGCTTCTGTTTGGTATTCTAAAATGTTTTCAAATTTCAGATATTTTGACGCCATTTTGTCGCATAGAAACAATCTGCCCTCTTTAAACTTACTAATAGTTTTTCTTGATGTCATCATAAAACAAAAATAACTAGTTATATAAACTTAAGACAATATTAACTTTAAATAATTGAGTCGATTTCCTTGACAAGTATATTTTCTACGGTATTAATAAATATTTTCTATAGTTTCAATTTAAGTAAAAGTAAAAATAAAAATAAATGGAAGGCGCGTCAAGTCATTTGGCCACTATGTTTACAAACTAGATTTTAGTATATATGCAACTGAGATGGACAAAGTAGGCCCTGGCCCACCATGCGCTGTTACACCACGGAGAGTATATATTCATTACAATAATTTTAAATAAAAATAAACACATTTACACTAAATGTGATTAATTTATATTTAAATTAATCAAAATTATTTACAACAAATAATTTATTAGAGAGTTCTTTAAAAGTTATAAAGTTAATTATAGTAGGAGATTTTAGTGTGGTTTCTGATGTAACAATCATATTAATAATCTTGTATGTATACCATAGATATTGTTAAGTGAATTTGCTTATTTTTCACTAATAAACATTTTAATTCCATTAAATATGATTTAAGGTATTTAATGAGGTCTTATGGTATATTGATACCAATAACTACTGAATTATACAAATTAAATAGCTTTCAAAACATTTTTAGTGATAAAATAGACACACACACACATTTCTCTACTTGAATTAAAGCAGTCAGTTCTTAGAAGTAAGACAAAAGCAATGGAGAATCGCCGAAAGCACAGGATTTACGTCTTGCCTTAAATTTAAGGTGTTGTTACACACACACACACACACACACACACACACACACACACACACACACACACACACACACACACACACACACACACACACACACACACACACACACACACACACACACACACACACACACACACACACACACACACACACACACACACACACACACACACACACACACACACACACACACACACACACACACACACACACACACACACACACACACACACACACACACACACACACACGGCGTATGTATACTTATATATATGCATATATACTGCTTCTTCACTCCCAGATTTGTGCATGATAACTAGAGTTACAATACATTCGTATTTTTCAATTTTTTTTACTATATACATTACTATTTTAAGTCGTTACTCTTAGATTAACCGTAATAATTTTGTTTTATATTCTTAGAGAGAAGTAAAAATTCATCTTCTCATGTTCTAATAATCTGTTAACAAATAAACCAGCGCACATTCTTTTATTTTAACATAAATAATGAGCGGCAACTGAAATTCCATCCTAAACTCTTAGGCAGTTAATCTTTACGACACCTCAAAACTGACTACTCTTTGAATAACGATTACTGTGACAGCAATTTAACTATCAAACTTAACGATATATTCAAAATTCTGGAGAAGAAAACCGTTTGTCTTCTTTTTTATATCAGTTATTTTCTAGGGAAAGTGAAATGTAATGGAATCTCTTTCGGAAAGATAAATAAAAAGTTAAGTGCACTCTGATAAATGGAATCACTTTCTAAAACAATATCTACAAAGGACGTAACAGCATTAGTGACCAATTTGGCATCCCGTTTGCACCCGATGAAAAACTTTTATAATGAGATAAAACAGTTGCCTTTCACTATGCTCGAAGACATGGATTGCTAAATGGGTAGCAATAAAGGAGGATGCTTTATTGTTTCCCGGAATTGTGGAAGTAACCAGGAAAGAACAGTTTGCGAAACTTTTGGAAAGTTCAACATGCCATTTTTCCCCTTGCTGCATGGACTGCTAAGCTGTCGAATGATGTTAACTATATCAGATTTCGTGGTTCAGAGATTTTGGGAAATAACTAAAAAATAAAAGCTTTTAGTGATAAATATTAACTAATATATGAAATAGAGTTTCCAATTAGTTAAAAATGTTTTTACATTTTTGTGATGCCATTATATAGCTTGGTATAATAGTGTAATTTCATCACTTTAAATAATTAATTTATCCAGTGATATTGGGGATAGAAATTATGTTTATGTAATAAGACAAAGATTTAATGTGATGTACTTTTGAAAACGTAGCAATATAGATTTAGTTAAATAAAAAGAAAAAAAAAAGAATGGTCTTTGTGCGCAGTTTGCCGAATCGCCGAAGAGCTGTTTTGAGTTAAATGAAATTCAATTTTAGTCTTTTTTAACTAAAATCAGCATTATTTATAAAAATTTATTTGAAAGTTTTGTAACATCTTATAGAATATCATAAACTTGAATTTAAATGTACGAGAGCTATATGTATTAGTGTTAATCAGGAATATAGTTTACATATAATCTTTTTTAGGAAAACATAATTACATTTACTAATAATTATAATGTATAGGTAAGATTTCATAATCAGATTAAACTGTTTTACTAACTATAAAAGTTTTTGTAATATAAGATATTAATTTTTAGACATAAAAAAAAATTCCATTCATTTGATTACATAAATCTTGTATTCTTTGCTACTGTATTTGCAGTATCATGATTAAATAAAATCGAACGATGATTGGTCAAAATCGTTCTGGTCTGAAAGAACATTTTACAGATGCGACTTAAGTGAATTGAACTATTACACCTCTCATCTGAGCTGTCTATAAGCATTTACGATTTGTTATCCATCAATAAGAATCTATATAGTTTTAAATATTTGTATGGTGTATGCGTGAAATATCTTCCACACATCAACATTTCTCAATGTAAACCCTTATTTAGTATAGTTCATTAATGAATTGAAGGTCTAATGTACAAGGAGAGTGTCCGGAACAAGGAGTACCGTTTTGGAAAAATTCACATAAAAAAACTTTTTCCAAAGCAAAATTTACGTTTACGTGAAAGGTCATGTCGGAAACTATTTTCTATATAGTTACGATTATTGTTCAGACATTTGTCATATCAAGAAAACAACTTGTCCTTACCCTCTTCTAAGAAAGATGCCGCCGGTGAAGAGAGCCATTGCTGAACATTTGTTTGAGGAAACTCATCACAAAGCAATTTTATTGTGAACCATCTGTTTATACGAATTTTTCATTCACTTTTTTAACCAAACTATCATTAACAATAAAAGACCACCCACTCCGTGCTTCGTCATGATCATTGGTGCTCCCATCAATAAATTGTCCAACCAACTTTCTCACCATTCCATTACTCATTGAATTTTCATTATAAACATCTACAAGGCTAGTTGATGATGAATTTCAACTAGCTTAACATTCCTTGCGTTCAAAAAACGGATTGTAGAAAGCACTTTACAGTCGACGGGATCATCAATCGGCTTAAACATTTTGAACGCTCACTAACATGTGTAAAAATAATACAATCTGGCTTTAATGGCGTAGCTGGACTGAAATCAACTAGAAAAACGTGTATACAAGGGTTGGACTCCGATACTACCCCTGCAGTTGCGGGAGAATGAAACGGTTTTTAATTTCCGGACATTTCTAGTAACAATAGAGATAAATGAATAAATCTACTAAAAACTTTTCTCCTCACGTAAGAAAAAAAAATATTAACAGGCCATGCTTTCACACAAAGGTTGAAAGTCATCGGCCAGCAACACTACAGATTGCTTTTAAAATGTGCTTTTTGCTACTTTTTTTTCAAAAATAAATAACTAAATAATAACCTTTCTATAGTGCAGACATCTTCAACTATAGAATCAATTGTTCACCGAGCGATGCTCACAGACTCAAGAATAGCATACCATTCCCTTTTGTTTTTTGAGGAAGGGATGGATTCTAGGAAAACATCGAAGTTTCAAGCACAGTACCTTATTTTGATATCTGGTTTAAATTATAAGAAAATATAAGAAATTTATCTTTATACTACAACGTATTTCTAAGATATCCATTATTTAATTAGCATTTATTTATTATGATGAACTGCCAATGACCAGCAATGTCTGATATGAAAAGAATTTCCTTTTTGAAAGGTTTTCAATTTTTCTGCTCTTTGTGTTATATGGAGCAACTTATCATTATCCTTCGGTAAAAAATTATGTTTAAAATATTTTAGAAAATTTACATGTCTTTTCCCATACAACTCACATACTTTCCAAGGAATTCCCTTACACTAAAAAAATCCATTATAAGTTCACTGAATTTTTTATTGGTACGTTAGATATTTATGTTTGCATGGGTTATGGATTTATTGTGAAATACAATAATTCATGATTTCAGTTCACTCTATGCATTTAAAAAGCCTCAGAAATAAATAAATACGAGGCACATCCAGAAAGTAAGTTTCCCGATGTTTTCCCTTTTAAAGTAAACGTAATTAGCCGTGTCAATTGCGCATGCGTAACAGATCTATGACGTATCAATCATATGTCAGCAGGACAGGTCCTGCCTCGTGCCATTAGCGTGATAGCAGTGGCCCGAAATGGAAGCTCTTAACCCTTCTCCCGCCGTCTGCGAGGCTCGGTTGATGAAAAAGTTCTTCAATGCACAAAGCATTGCGCCAATTGAAATTCATTGCCAGCTCTGTCAGGTCTAAGGGCCGAACATCGTGACTAAGCAGATTGTGCGTCACAGGTGTAGGCAGTTTTCCGAAGGTCGTCAAAGTGTCCATGATGAAGAGTGCATTGGGTGACCGTTGTGTGTTGCGACTAATGATACCTTCCTGACGAAGTCAGATCGAGGCCCGTGAAATTCATCATGGCTATGGGCTAGAATTTTTACGCCTGTCGTTAGCCTTAGCTTTGAGCACCATGCTGGTGACAGTACGATTTTGTTCGGTTCCACCGCAATTTAGAGGGAGAAAACCCTGGGAGTGGCCAGGAGCCTCCCACCTCTCTTCCCCTTCCACCAACCACACGAGATGACTTGCGGCTCGACGGCTATTTAGAGTACCCCCATGCCGCAAAGGCACTATACATTTACAAACATCCATGTCTTCTCAGGGATTCGAACCCAGTCTCCATGGCACCACAGTCAGCGTCGCCAACCACTATATCGGTTGGGTGACCGTTCCTCATCAATGATGATCTTGTTCAGATCTTGCGACAGCGCGTGATGGAGAACCGGCGCTTCACGATTACGGAGCTAAGAAGTCATTTTCCGCAGATATTGTGATCCTTGTAGCATGAGATTGTCACTAAACACCTGCTGTTCAAAAAATTGTGTGCCAGGTGGGTGCCGAAAAACCTGACACCCGAACACAAAATTCAATGCTTAAGAGCAGCATTGACAGATCTGCAAACTTATCACAATGACGGCCACGAGTTCCTCGCCAGGATCTCCATGGGCGATGAGACTTGGAAATCGCACTTCACCCCGGAAACCAAACAGCAGTTAATGCATGGGTGGCATAGCGGATCTCCTGTCAGGACGAAATTCAAACAGACGCTGTCGGTATGGAAAGTGATGTGCATGGTGTTCAGGGACAGGAATTGCATTTTGCTCATTGACTTCCTTCCACGTGGTGAAACAGTAAACGCTGACTGTTATTGTGAAACACTGCAGAAATTGCGACGTGCCATTCAAAACAAGAGACGTTATAAATGCTTACTGCAGGTGTTGTACTCTTCCATGACAATGATCTTCCACATACGGCTCGACGCACAGCAGATATTTTCACTGAATTTGGCTGGGAGTTGTTTGTTCAACCACCCTACACCCCTGATCTTCTTCCCAGCGATTTTCACGTTTTATTGCACCTCAAGAAGTTCCTGTCCTACAGTAAGCGTTTTGGAAACGACGAAGAGCTGAAGACGTCTGTCACACGCTGAATTCACAGGCAGCAGAATTCTACAACAGAGGGATACAAAAGTTGATCCCACGATACTACAAGTGTCTCAATTCTAGTGGTGTCTATGTTGAAAAATAGTTGAAACATTGATATACTTGTTGCCAATAAATATGTTCCTGAAAAAGGTGAATTCTTTTTTTTAAGAAAGGTAAACTTACTTTCTGGATGTGCCTCGTATATGGCATGATGTAGCGTTTACATAAAATTTAACAAGCGCATTATGAAAGAACTATTTTGGGGCTGTGGTAGCCCAGTGGTAAAGGTGTCGGATCATGACAGGCATGTCATGAGTTCGAGCCCAGTACCACTAAAAACCCGCCGGGTAGGGGAGCTATGCATGTTAAATCTGTCGAGAGCTCAAACGTCCTCCCGTTGGTGTGGTGTGGTAGTTAGGGGAGGAGGATACCAGCTCAGGTGTCATCCTCGTCACTTGACCATGGTTCAAAATTACGAGGTCCGTCACCAAAAGCCCTCATGTAGCTAAACAGTCTGACATTAATATTCATTCACTCATGAAAGAACTATTACTATTGTAGTATAAAAGAACTTAACATCCAATATGAGACACAAGCAATCGTACAAAGAATTTTAGTCCTAATCCCGAGAGTTTGCTATTGTATTACTGTAGCTATTCTATTTTGACCTGTATTGTCTTGCTACATGTTTACATGTTGTTTAGCATTAAGAAAGAATTATAGCATTTTAATATATATATATATATATTAAAATGCTATAATTCATAATAGGTCTCCAGTTTAGTCCAAAGACTTTTTTTTGTATCTGCATCTGTTGTGTCTCATGAACTCCAATTTCTTCCTTCTTTGGCATTGTAGGTTTTAGAATTTTTCAATTTTATTTCATTATACTATATATATATTTCATATATATATATATATATATATATATATATATATATATATATATATATATATATATATATATATATATATATATATATATATAAATAAGACATTACTTTAAGTAATGCACTCAATATTCTTATTTAATTTTTCATATCATAAAGAAAACTATAAACTCTTTCCTAATAATATGAGAGGACACAAATAAAGTTATACTAGTTTTATTAAAAAGGGAAGACGATAGACGATATTTAATTGTATTTTAACTAAACTAATTAACTCCTACATTGTGAGTTTTAATTGTAAGATAATTGGTTTGTGTTTTAATTTGAAAAAAAAAAGCGTGTAAGATTTCATACATCGTACACTTATCATATGTATCCAATAAATCTTCAAAAAGTTTATTTTAGCTTATTTTAAGTTCAATTTAAATGATTAAATATGTAGTCGCACACGCGTTAAGCCTTAAAAACTATTTCTTTTTCCATTGTTTAAGCCAATATTTCAAGAGATTATAATAATTTTCCTGTACCAAATTTTTCCCTAACTATCAATCTCTGCCAAGCTTTCGAATCCACAAGATTTGTACTTTTATTCCTTTCTCAGTGGTATTACAATTTTCCTCTATTTTTAGTCAATAGATGGCAGCACAAATATCATTATTACTTGAGAGGATTATTCTCTGTGTGAACTGGAACCATAAATTTGAAAATGCAGCGCAATCGAAATAAAAGGTTTCTTTATTTGTTGCTGCTTCGTGTCTGGATACAAAGAAAGATCGGAAAAGTTAAACAAGTTTTAACCTTTGTTTTAGATTTAAACTTAATTTCCAATTCAATATGTTAGTGGTGTGTAAAGCCTATACAAACCGTTTTGTTTTACTGAAACAAAAGGTTTTCTTTTTTTTTGGTATACGGCAATGAAGTAAAGAGAGAAGGAGAATCCCAGTTTCTAAAAAGAAATAATCTATATATATAATCTATTTAAAAAATTTTTACATTTTAAATTCAAATTTATTTTGAAATACTTTAAACCATAATTTTGAAATGATATTCGATTTAATTTAAAAACAATCCAGCCAATACACATCAATTTTATTATTTTCCATCAAAATTTACTCGTGATCAAGTTTTAAGCATAATGTTATAGAAGCAAAAAAGATCAGCTACTAGTGATAAAATATACGTGAAAATACTATTAAATGTGAGCAAAATTAATCAGTAATAAGAAAATTGTAATTTAATTTTATACTGTAGGAAAAAGCTTTTAGAAGAAGTAAAAAAAAATCAATTTTAAGTTCTTATTTTTATTTACATGAAAATATGAATTTATAAATTTTGATAGCAATCCAAAATGACAAAATAAATCAAAGATCCAGTTTTAAACTAATTTTATTTCAGTTTAACCAGGAATTGTATTTTTTCCAATAAGATATTTTTTTGTTGTACTTATAAGCTATAGAAATTTTTTTTTGCCTATGTGAAAGATAGTAGTTAGTTTACTTAATAATATTCTTTTGATTCACACGATGCAGTAAAGAAACTGTGATTTGATTTTTTTGTATATTTAGTACTAAAAATTTATGGAAAGCACTTATATATAGACAGTAAATATTTTGTATACTTAATACTAAACACTTATTATATACATAATTATAAGATCAGAGTGATTCACTTAATGATATGGGTCACATATAATTTTAATAATACTTACATATACTTTTTAAAAACAGAATAAACGGAATACAAAGCACAATTTCATTTTGAATTAATTCATTTAAAATGAAAAAAAAAAATTCTAATGTTAGTTGGAATGTATTGAAGTTTATTAAACTTTTAAAAAATCTTACCTTTTTTTTAAAATTAAATTTAAAAATGAAATAAATTCTTTGGATTCACATTACAGCTAAAAGTGTTCAAATGTTTAAAATTATAAGACATAGCTAGCTTTTAGAATTTGTTAAAAATGGATTGCAGTCATTTTGAAGTGAGTTGCGAATTATTAGCAAACTGTGATACTTATATCTAATAAATGATCATCTTTAGTGAGAAAATATTTCCTAATTTTGGTGAATCGGAATAAGAAGCGGTACAAGAGAGAATAAACAAAATAAATTCATCCCCCTTTTTTCCCCATCAAACTTGAAATCATAATATTAAAGTTATATTTTAATTGAGACAATAGAAGAATTAAACTAATCGTTAGACACCCTTCAAGTTAATTGTAAAGCTAAAAAATATACACAATTCTAATACACCTTACAGAGAAAAACCTTTTTAATTTTAGAAAATCCACTTCTACACACACACACAAGGGATCGAATCAACACAGTGACTACATTATTTAGGTTTCCCCTGCCACAAATACTCCTACCTTCGTATTAATAATATCTAAATATGCAGATTAAGTTATTAAAAGCGGATTAATTTTGCTCCGAGGCTCAGTATTGGTAGGAAGATACAATTATGCATTTTGATAAGGCGGCTTATCGACATATACTGTATTTAGATTGATATACACATTAGAGGTTAAGCAAATTTTAAGCATCCATGTAACTGTCTAGCCAATAAATAATATATGATTAAAATACAAGGTTCAGTAATTGAAAGTTAGAAAGTCAAGTATATTAAAAGAAATTAATTATTTAAGTAAAAATTTGAATACCTTTCGTGGAGAGTCTTGTTTTTAAAATTTGTTCCGGCAAGTTTTTAAATATTATTTTGCTTTTGATGTATTGCATACCCTCTACACATGTACGCATTATTTAAATAATTTTTAATTAACAATTAATCTGTAAAAATGAGTTTAAAAAATAAGTTTCTAAAGGAATGAGTTTCTAAAGGAATATAGAATTAAGGATACATGGTATGATCTAAGAAATAATCTTTGAGATTTAGTGGTTTTTACGATTTTTTTTATTTTTAAACTATGTATGTGTACAACGTAAAAAAGTTTTTGTACTCAAAATATTTAAAATATCTGATTATTTAATTTTTTAAAGAAAAATTTTAAAACATTTACAGAGAATCTAAAATGCTACTCCTTCTGTAATTGACGTCTGCACAAATGAAATTTTATTTGCAATTACCTTAAGCTACGAATAACAAAGTTTGGTATGGATTTTCTGATAACATAACTGTGATATTCGCAAAATACCTTTTTTTTTAATGAATGCTTACAAAAAATTCCTTGAAAAATGTTCAATTCTAAATTCAAATATTTTTTAAAAAATCAGTATTGCTTTGACTCAAAAATGAATACCAACTTTTGTTAGATATACTAATAGCAATTGGTAGAAAAAATATCGAGGAATTTGGCGCAATAGGAAAGAAGCCTTAGCATTTTTAATGAAGATAAACTAGCTATTTTTTCTTTCTGAGATAAATCAGTTTCAAGATTTATTCGCCATAGGAATGTGAATAAAAACAAGCATCTAAATTATCATATAACTCTGGATTTTCTTTACTTCGAACATTCAAATTTTATGAAATTATAGAAAATAATATAAATAAATAATTTAGGAAAAGAAATTTATTTGAATTTTTGACCGATTTTTGTCAACTGAATCTCTCGTACTGTGGCCCTTTAAATTATTTTAAGTCTTATAAGAATAAAGCATCATTTAATTGAGTACGTGTTTTCTCGATAGATATTTTGAGCAACTGTTCATTTTCATGGATTGAAAAAAAATTATCT
>BMAU01021215.1:600000-922500 GCA_019973935.1 Trichonephila clavipes | reverse complement strand
AGCTGTGCGGGCACAGTGACGTAGAACAGTGTATTGGGAATTGTACCGCTCTCCAGGGCGCCTCCCCACCCGTTCACGGTTATCATCTGTCCCCAAAACAAACCGGGATTCATCACTAAACACTACATTTTGCCAATCTGTGACATTCCACATTGATCTGGCTTGGCACCACTGTAGACGCAGTTGCCGATGTTCCGGTGTTAAAGGGAGTGCACGGAAAGGGCGCTTGGATTAAAGATTTGCTTCTGCAAGGTGTCTGTAAATTGTTTGTGGAACAATTGCTTCGCCTACGTCTGCTCGTATCGTTGAACGAGTCACTGTAGGGTCCACAAGTGCTTGTCGCACGATCCTTCGATCCTCTCTCCTCGTGGTCTTCCTGGTCACTCCAGACCCGGTTTTTCGCGCGTGAGTACCTTCTCGTGTACACTGCTCCCAACAATTTCTAACGGCACACTCCGAACGATCCACCTGGCCAGCAACACGGTGCATCGACCAGCCAGCAGTTTTCATCCCGATGATCTGGCCTCTCTCAAACTCGCTTTACTGTGAGAAATGTCTTCTAGCACGTTTACCTGGCATGTTTCGCTTACCAAAGTCTTCCTACAATCGGCGGGTAATCGTCACGTTTATGAATCTTTAATAGGTGTTGTCTTTTGGGCATTCGGACTGTAACACAGTCCTCAATCCCATGTCATGATAAAACTTGGATGTGGGGCTTGACGAAAGTGGGTTTTTTCATTCTGCTGAGTGGCATGGCGGCGATTGGTTGGACGATGGAATCAGGGAGGCGTGGCTAACGTGCTTCGTCAGGGTGGGAGATTTTCAAGGTTTTTTTGGCATGATTGAGAGCTTAGAGGCTGCTCTCTGGTTGGATGCTTGGTAAAGTGATAATTGACTCCAATTGGCTACCTTGGGGGCTAGGATTTAGAAAATGGGGAGGCGCAAGTCCAGTGGGGAGAGCAAGAGAAGATTAATGACAAAAATAAAATAAAGATAAATTTTAGCAAATAAGGTGTGCAATAAAAATTATTGCACAAAATTAAGAATTACGGAGGGTTGTAAGAATCAAGAAGAATTCTTCTTGGCCTTTTAGTATTGTCATTAGGAGTATAAGGAGTTAAATTTTGCATATTGACGTTATTGGTTGTATGTAAATCTGTAAAAAAGTTAATTGCAATTTTCTGGATATGGGCTTTAAAACTATTAATTTTAAGAGCATTGCGTATGTCGTCATTACGCATGTATCTTGTGGCTTTGACGATCATATGTATAAGAGAATTCTGCAAAGTATCTAGAATATTGATATTTGTTTTAGCGGCATAACCCCATACTGGACTTAAATAAGCTAAAATGGGACGCATAACGGCTGTATAGAGAAGCACTTTTGTGACAAATCTATACGGAACTTTATCACTAACCTTCTGAGTCGACCTTTTTAGGGAAATTTAATTCCCTACCTATTTCCAATCAACTCCAAAAAGCGGACAGGATTCCTTGTTATGCAGATTAGATAAAGTATTTAAGTCAAACGAAATAGTAAAGTTAGGGCAGTAGGAGATAGATATTGAAGCATAAAGTTATAGTGAATTTGAATTGAAGATTTCTTGTTGGAGATAATTTAATCTCAAGAAGAGTTGAGATTCCGTTGGTAATTATAGATTTATAATTAAAGTCTCATTAAAGTTTTAGGAGTGAGATTAAAGTTAAATGTTCAATGAGAACATTATTAAATATAATTCTGGGATCTCTTATCGTGGTAATCTCTGCGTGATCGTTATTTAATAAATTAATTAATTGGATCATTAATTAATTAAGTTAATTTAAAGGATATTACCTTTAAAACCTCATAATACTAGTTAGATAAATTTGTCAATAAGTCTTTGATTCTATTTGGATAAGATAACCAAATAAAGAAAGTTGTTTATAAAAATGGCTACTGGTTCTTACATGACTCCTATTTATTCTCGTTCTCAAAGTGAGGTCCTAGGAGACCTTCACACTTTGTTTTCTATACTTAAATGTGAGTTCCGGCCTATTAGGGGGTAAATTTTAAACATAATTTTCCGGAACTTATCGCGAACGTATAAAATATTTTGTTTCCGTTTATGAATCTTCGAATTTGCGCTGGCTTATATAGCACCCTCTTCCTGATTGTAGCGCCACCTCAGCGTGTATGAGCATGCGTATTGGCACAAAGCTTGGATCATTTGCATATCATATTGCGCCGTACTTATTTTTAAAGTTTTGCGATTGTACTTAGCTTCCTTCTTGGGTCGCTATTTTCAATGTTCCTGAGTGTATAAGCCATTACACAAAGAAAATTCCGTTTTGTGAATGAAAAAGCATAATTCTGAACGCAAATGTTGAAATGAATATCATTTCAAAATAAGCCTTACAGAAGCGTTGTCTTGTACTTTTACAAATCTGATCATATCAATTTCTAAATGAATTATATAGTTTTAAGTTATTAAACATACAAGATACAAAAAAAATACTTTTGGTAATGCAAATTGATACATTCATTAAATACGGAAATACGATTTTTTTTCCTGTATAAACAAAACAATAAAAGAATAAATGAATTTCATTAGAATAACCCATACATGAAGTTATACTACCTGACTGGTATTGAACCTGGATCATAATTTTTAAATCCAATCCTCTACGTCTCCCATTGCTAATTTTAAAAGAAAAGTACAAAACGAATGAAAAAGTATCCTATCAACTAGATAGAGATTTTGTTCTCTTACATTTATGATACATTAGAACAAAAGATATTCTACGCTTTCCTGAGAACGTTCCTACATCTAAACAACTGCAGCATTTATCTTAGATTTATTTTTTGCTGTTTATTCAAACTTGCAAAGATAAAGATAAGCGCTTCTACTTTACTACAGATTGCTCTGATCACGTATCACGCTTTCGTCGAAGAATGATCTCTATTAAAGAAGAAGTACTTGGATAATATCGCACCAGAAAAAAAATAAATATCGCAGGGTTCTTCGAGAGATAATAAAAATAGCCTCTTCAAGATTTTCGTAATAAAACTGAATGTGATTTAAAGTAAAAAAAAGCTGTATTAAACTCAAGTAAATGCTTAGAGCAGGTTATCGCGCTTGAAGTATTCATCCATAAAATATACGTTTAGGCATTGAGGAGTTTTCTCGCTATAATGTATCAATGAAAAAACAACAACATAAAACATGCTAAGGAAACTGTTAAAAAGATGTAGCTGTTAATATTAATATGCTGTAGTAACGATTAACATTTTATAAATGGAGAGATAATATGTATATAAACTCAAAGAGGTATATGTCACAAATTTAAGAATAAATTTAATTTTCAGAATAGTTACTATAAATTATACATAAGAATAATTTCTAATTTTTTTCGTAATGTAGAAAAATGTTTCAGAATCCTCTTATTATAAATAAAATTCATTAAAGTTGATGTAAAATTAATTAATTTTTCTAATATTAATTAATTTATTTGTATTATTACTTTTAGCATTTCAATTCTAATTTATACAGAGAAATTTTCTCCTTAGAGATAACTTAAATAGAACAATATCAAATTCGATAAGAATATATTTTCTTTAAATAGAAGTTAAATTTAATATTTTCTTGAGAAATCTTAGAATATATTGTTTTAAAATTATAATCTTTTTAAAGTAACAAATGTATTATTTAACGCAAGTGATGTCGAACAATTTTACTGTAGGTTACTACAATTTATGGAA
Organism: Trichonephila clavipes; assembly: GCA_019973935.1. Taxonomy (NCBI): domain Eukaryota; kingdom Metazoa; phylum Arthropoda; class Arachnida; order Araneae; family Nephilidae; genus Trichonephila; species Trichonephila clavipes. Next base: position 918,761 of record BMAU01021215.1, on the reverse strand, counting down.
AATTAAGCAAAATATGTAAAATCTATTCTAAAAATAGTTTCAAATAAAGGAATAGATGATTAAAAAAATTAAATTTTTTATAAATCTAAAGTGAAAGCAATTAAGCACATAAGAAAAATAAATATTTTTACATTACAATTAGCTTGCTTTATATATATTTCTCGGAAAAAAGTGTTGTAATCTAAATTGTGTTGGATAGATCAATGTGACTTCACTTGCATTTCTTTGTGTCTTGACAACTGTAAAATGAGCTTAACTTCAAGTTATTTTTTGTTTGTGAAATACTTTGTCTTTTTAATAGAGGCATCTTAGATTAAAAAAATAAATTCCATAGCTTAGGATGCAATAATAAACTATTTTATTGGGAGTATTGTGGTACCTATTTGTTACAATGGCTTTCCTCAAATCTACCATTCATCTCTTAACGCTGTCTCAAGTATATTACGTTAAAGCCGTGAAAGATACTTAACGTATCAGCTTTCTACGATTTCCCGAGAACAATTTGAATTATTCCCTTTCTATCATTCACATAGTATACTTGATTCGGAAGTAGAATAGGAAATTACCATTCGAAAAAAGCTGAGAAGTATTCTCCCCTTGAATGATCGAACTCAGGTGGTAATGGAACGATCCCGAAAGGGTCCCATGAGCTTAAGGGATAAGTACAGAAAAAAGTATCTATTAGCCTCAGAAAGCTTATCTCATTTCCCTCGGTGATAGGCCCAGCATCTATTTGCCGGCCAGAAGTCTTCTATTAAATAGAGCTGGGATCTGGAAAGACTCTATTCGTCCATTGTATGAAGGAAGAAGGAAGGATTTCAGGTCTTGAACTGAATGGAAATTGGTTATTTTTGTCCCTTTTTAGTTTAAATTAAGTCATTTCTTTTTAGAAAAAAAGTTCAAAAATTCTCAAATTGAATTTTAAAAATAAATCCACATTAAGTCGATTTCTAGTTACGGCTTTTAATTTAAAACAACTTTTTCTTTTTTGCTGCTGATGCATTAAAATTGTTGAAATTAGTGTTATTGTTATATATTAGTATTATATTTGATAAATATTTCATTTAGCCGTATTCATTAAAAACATGCTAAAAAACCTCAATTCTTGTGTTTGAGGGGATTGGTTAAATAATTGATTAGAGTTAGCCATACGGAAAACTGTAATTTTCTTGCACGCACAGAGTTAAAAAAAAAATTCCGAAATCATTTAAAGTATTTTTTCAATAGTTTTTTTTTGTTTAATATTCCTTGTCTTCTCCCTCCGTTTCACACATCTTTCTTTTAAAAGCATTAAATATATATTTTAGTTCCGAAATTAGTTTGATAATGAACTTTTCACGAAATATATTTAAGCTATTTTTAAAATGCTGTTAATTACCATTGTCAAGTAATGTTAAAGATAAGACAAGACGTTTAAATGTTTAAGAATAGTATACTTTCGAATTCATTTTTAAAATTGTACTTTGTATTGTAAAATTGTAAAAATGTACTTTGGAAACATATTTTCCTTCTTTACTACATTTAATTTTACTAACCGAAATATCGATAATAAATTATTTTAACATCGAAAAAATAATTTCCTTAATTTTAATTATGTTGCGATCATGAAGCAAACCATAAATTCTTCATGATATCTTAGTTAGTAGTTAAAAATGAATTGTGTCTTTTTATGTTGATATAATGTACGTATTTGTGGATTTTAATTTCTATTTTTTATGAGCTAAATTAATATGTGAATGTTTCTCTTCCATGTAAAAGTTTTCATTTAAACTTACCTTTTTTCTAAACTCTAAGTAAAATTAAATAAATTTTTAATGAAAAAAATGGAAGTAAAATTTAAATTTTTGACTCATCTTAAGTAAATGAAGAATAGACGTAATTTATTTCTTTTGCCCATTTTACCATTAGAAATAAACAATTTAAATCTTAATACCTACTGTACACACACAAATAACTTAAAACAGCTGATAAAAATAATTATAATGTGAGATGGGTGAAGTAAATGTAAAGCTTATCTTTAAAAAATTTGCTTTAAATTCTTCAAAATAAATTAAAAATTTTAAAATATAACACATCACAAGCATATTATCTGTTTATTTCGTTTAAAAATGCAGAAGCAGTTATAATGCATGAAATATGAGAAAGAGCCAGAGTAGATTTTTCAAGGTAAGCAAAACTGCACAGACTCCATAAATTATTGCACACAATCGCATTTTTTTAAATAGGAACCAATCAATCGCTTCATCCTTTATAAAAAGGTTTTCATAATAAAAACAACGCTTTGAGATAGTAAAATTATGTTCCCATTAGCGTCAATCCAGAATAATCAAACAAGAGATGAAACCGAACCGGAGCACTCCCATTACATTACGGCGTAACTTCGCCGTACAAGGTCTGAATGCACTTTTACGAGGAAAAATGTTGAGCTGAAATATTGCGCCATAAAAGAGTCTCACTGGGAATATTAAAATGAGATAATTGACCGTTTAAAGCGGTAAAAATACGAAGGAAAAAAAAGCTTTGAAAGTAGCTGCAAAATGAGAAGGTAATGAAGTAAAAGTGAATTGCGTCGCAAAATATAACTCTATATTCCCTAGGCTCTTAAAAACTGCTGATACATGAAAATTGTGTCGGTCAGTCAACTTCGTTTAGTTTTTAAAGATGCTGTAAATCGTTTCCGATAAAGAGGATTTTTCAGCAAGATTAGTGAGTATATGGAATAATTTCACCTATATGGGTTGTAAAAAAATTGAACGAATGAGAAAACTTTAAAAAAGAACTACATATGTTATTTTATATGCTATAAAATATGTAATAATAGTTTTACACGTATACTGCGAATTTAAACAAATTTAAATAAATATTGTCAAAAGCATTTTTGAAAAACACAATTACCAATTACAAATGCATATAATAAATTAAGAGATGTATTTTGATTTTCAAATTTAGCTCTTCATTTATGTGATATGTTTTTTGAAAACCAACTAATATATTTATATAGTTTCCAGTTAATGTAGTTTAAAATTTTTATCCCCGAATATATATATGCTAAAGTTTCTTGAAATAATTTTTAGATTCTTATTTTCGTGTGAGAATCTGAGACTAATTATAATTGTTTCAGGCAAAAAAACTTTTTTTAAATGTAGTAAAGACGAATTAATATAGCTTTAAGCAGAAACATCCTACAGGAACTATATTGAAACTATCTCCAAATTATCTTTGAAGAGTGGAGTGAATTTCTTTTTTCACATGAAACATGAAATAGTAAAGGGCCAGTATGTAGAAAATGTATATATAAAGGGTGTTTTTTTAGAGGTATAGAACTTTAAATTGCAATAAAAAAACGATGTATTATTCGATTGACATGAATTTTTTTTATATTCGAAAGATAATCTTGTGGCATTACATTTTAAATATGATTTCTGGCATAGGACTGCCACGGCTGGCTCGGATGTAGTCCAATCTGGACGTCCAATTTTCGATGACTTTTTCCAACATTTGTGGCCATATATCGGCAATAACACGGCGAATGTTGTCTTCCAAATGGTCAAGCATTTGTGGCTTATCCTCATAGATCAATGACTTTACATAGCCCCACAGAAAATAGTCTAGCGGTGTTAAATCACAAGATCTTGGAGGCCAATTCACAGGCCCAAAACGTGAAATTAGGCAGTCACCAAAAGTGTCTTTCAATAATTCGATTGTGACACGATCTGTGTGACATGTTGAGCCGTCTTGTTGGAACCACAGCTCCTGGACATCATGATTGTTCAATTCAGGAATGAAAAAGTTAGTAATCATGGCTCTATACCGATCACCATTGACTGTAACGTTATGGCCTTCATCGTTTTTGAAGAAGTACGGACCAATGATTCCACCAGCCCATAAAGTGCACCAAACAGTCAGTTTTTCTGGATGTAACGGTGTTTTGACGTACACTTGTGGATTAGCTTCACTCCAAATGCGGCAGTTTTGTTTGTTGACGTAGCCATTCAATCAGAAGTGCGCTTCATCGCTAAACAAAATTCGCTTATGAAAATCGGGAACAACGGCTATCTCGTTTTGGGCCCATTCGACGAATCTACGCCTTGCTTGATGATCGTTTTGATGAATTGCCAAACCAAACTGAGAATAAATCACTTGACAGCTGTTAAATCGGTCGCCATCTTGGAAAGTAATGCCAACTTAAACTTCTATACCTGAAAAAAATACACTCTCTCTCTCTATATATATAAATTCATTGAAAAATTATTAGAAGTTCTGAAAAAGATTAGTATCAATGCAGTTTGAGACTCAAATGAAATTAGTTTCAAGGAAGTACATCTTGCCTTGAAAATTTTATTACATTAGAAACTTTATTTAGAAATTCCTTCAAATTAAGTAAAATTTATTGCATTTTTAAAACAGCTATTTTCTTTACTCTATTTATCATTTCACCAGTAGAAATTTGTGCAGATTAGGAAAAACTTTTAAGAAAAAATTGGTAAAAATGAAAAAAAAATTAGTACGATTGTTAAAAAGAATTTGAGTCCATATAGAAAAACACTTCAACAGAACCTTCTTTGAATAAAACTTATTCAGTAATGATCTTTTATTGATGCGAAATACAATTCATTCTCAAAATATGAAGTTTTTCTTCTAAAGCTGGAAGATGCATTTAATTTTTTCCTTTATTTTCATTTATTTGTTGTTGATAATAATGTCACCGAACTTAACTTATTGAGAAAGCCATACGACAAAATTTATTTCAGAAATTTTGAAATCTGACTCGGAAGTTAAAAGAGGCCAGATTTTATGGGCGAGGGAGAAATCATTGCATCTAACTTCCAGGTCCTTAATTTGAGCTTCGAGGGTAATTCACAAATGCAGTAGAGCGCATCTAATGGGTTCGAGATGGATACTCACTATTCTACTCCGTAAACTACATCGGATACGGAGATAGTGAGATCAGTTTACCATCCTTTTCCCTGTAGACCCTTTACCTAGCAATCACAAGAACAATAAAAGATTTCCCACTAATCATGTTCTAGTTTCCCGAAAAGTAAGTCCTAAATCTACTTAATCCAAAAAAATGTCATAAATCATTAGATATTCATTATTTTTTGTCAATATGTCTCATTTGGAAAAAAAATATGCTTATTTGTGTTCCCCTCTCTGAAAAAAATAATATTTGAGTAAAAGCATATTTATTATTTAAATTAAATGTAGGAGATATTAATATATTTGCTGCATCACTAGGTAATAATAAATATTCAAAAGTAGTTATAAGTATTCAAAATAATACGTTACATAATGCTTCGTTAACTGTAGCTAGTTTAGCAAGAAAAATATATTCGGTAGTGATATAAGTTACCTAATTTAAAGATAAGATATTTCGTGGGATAAAAAATTTGTAAGAAATAAATTAAGAAATTCAAAGGTAAACCTTTTTCTCGCAATTAGCATTAATTAAAGTTATTTCCAGCGTGCGATACCTTCATAGGAGATCCACTGTGTTATGTATGTGCTTTCACAGCACTTAATGAAATTACTGTTGTGTTATTGGTTCAAAAAATTAATCTAAAATGTGTTTTTTGTTAGTTTGTTGAATACAAAGCTTAATGATAACGTAGTTTTTCATTTCGTAACATTGTATAAAAAATCCTTAGGATTTCATATGTATTTTTCAATGAACAAAATACATGGCTAATTTGTTATAAAAATAAAAAAGTATGAAGTTCAATGTAAATGCCGGAAAAAAATTCTATACTGCCTGCTGAGGACTTTGAGGACAGTAATAGAGTTTTTAGTGTATTGTGTTCCATAAATTATTCTACAAAATTTCTTAATTGTTATTGTATTATGGGATATATAGAGCAAAATACAACAGAAGTATAAAAAACATACGACTCTACGCCTTTTTGACTATAAGTATCTTTAATTACAATAAGAAAAACGGAAATGCAAGACTCAGAAGTACTTGCGACATTCAAAACGCCCCCTGCGATGCATCTAGTAAAATAATCCTGCGTTTAAGAAAGCTTCAGTCCGTTTCCGTAGGAGGAGGGAGAATCTCCTAATTAACAAGTGCCAACCTTGGATGCAAACCGCTGGACTCGTTCCAAGCTGAAGCTTCGTTGCCCACCGTTAGACATTAGTGGAATTTTGAGTCACATTCGTCATAATAGCACTCTCGGGCGAATCCCACTTAACTCATCCTTCCTTTTGTCCTGGACACTAATGTCGCGGGGAGCTGTCAGTGACGTCACACTACCCATGTCGCAACATTAATTATCCATTAGGACACTGCAGAACGAAATACGTCATAGGCCAATCCCTGGCTCAGAAAAGCCCCCTCTTTTATGTTCGATCGGGGCTCCGTTGATCTCTTCACGCTTCAAGTACTATACTTGTTCCGAATAACGAGGCCGGTGCCGATCGGATATCCTGAATGCATTTTCTAACACTCGTTTTTTTTTCTTTCTTCTATTCCCCCTTTTCTAAGAGGGGATGGCCGACGGTGATGGAGCGCTTATTTTTAGGGCGATTTTTATCTACATCCCTATTTCCCAAAGTGGCCATGATGGCTGGAATGGGATGTCGGGATTCACATCCTCATAGATTTGGAACTTCACGACATCCGTTAGACCCTTTATCTTTCAACCACTTCTCAAATTTGTTCCTATTAACCCTCGCCTCGGAGAATCGAAGCTAAATTACCCACCGCATACCGTCATGTAACACACTAGAGATCTGTTGCTTTTACCAAGAGAATAGTTGATGTCTTTATAAGCAAATCTAGAGATCTTAGACGAAGAAGGGTAGTCTTGCAATGAAAAATTCTTTTGTTATATTAGTGATTCTCAACCCCTGTGCCGCGGCACTTTTGTGTGCTGTCATATTCTTAAAGTGGGCCACCAATTTTTTTTAAAATTATTATTTATGCTCTGAGAAAAAAAAATCCGGAACCGAACCATTCGGCCCTTTTATATAAATAAACTAAGGGTATTTAACATTGAAAATTATTACCATAAACCATTTTACATAGTGTGTTATAGATAAGTAAAATTATTTTAAACATATTTTATCGTTAGCCAAATTTTGAAAGTGTTAAAAGTGTACCAAAACAAAAAAAAATTGTTGTGAGAATCACTGGACTAATCACTGAATCACTTTATTAACTAAACTTCGAGCACTCATGTATTCGAAATTATTTCATTATGCACTTATTTTGAAGAGATGTAATGATAAGCGAAAAATAGCTTAATATATACACGATTAAGAAAAACTAAGTTAAACCCTAAATTTGGCCCTGTAATTAAAAAATACCTACTCTTATTTAATTGTATATTTATCTCATCTTATGTACCATCTTGATGTGCAGGTTGGAAGCTCACTTTATGAGGAGACAGAAGTGAGCTAAAACACGACTGTAAAAATTTTAAAAAAAATTAAATGAATCGTACTTTTCAGAATTGTTGCTAGATATTTGAAATGAATACATAATTTGAAATGCTTAGTTAGAATTGAAAAGGGCTAGGGAATTTTTTTTCGTAATTTTTTATTTTTGGGATATAGTTCTGTCTGAAATTCTATTATTAAGAAACAAAAGAATAAACAAATAGATTGAGATTAATATAAAAAAGTCTTGCTATTCATAAAAATTTATTAAATATGAAAAAGTAAGTTTACTGCGATTATTTTGATACGAACTAGTGCATGAAGAGTAATATTAAAGAATCGAACAAAGACTCTACACATCTTTTTCAGTCTAAAAAATGCTGCAACATTAATTCTACATTCGGTTTTCCTTATCATTTAAGAGAGAAAACACAGTATTTTTTATTATATTACTTGTATCTGCCTGAACAGAAATCTCGGATTTCCAAAACTTCGATATCGTAATGATTAGATTTTCCAAAGTAACATCAAAATTGGTAATCTGAGAAATTTTTCAACTAAATTGGAACTAAATTTAGACTTTACAGCAGACATTTAGTCTTTTTTTTTTTCATTTTCCTTTAAAGAGTTGATCTTGCGATAACAAGCCGTAAAATATTTAAGTTTCAAATTACTACTATGATGTACTCTCCAATAATTTCAGAGAAACGAGAAAAATAATATGAAAAAAATAAGACAGAGTACATAACATAGACTGTGTTTGTGATAACTGGAAAGAATGTTAGAATTTTCTAATAATGTTCTCATATTTCAAACTTTATGTGACAAATTGAAAGAATAACAATAAAAAATACTCTATTTATTGAAACTTTAATTTAAACTTACCTAGTAACTAATATCAGATTTTTGTAAAAGTAACCCGATATTTTGTTTTCCGTTCCATAGAGGATTCGATGGATAACAACCATCGAATATTTTTAATCAAAACTTTCTCAGTATGCTAGAATACTCTTTACTTTTCTCTCCTTAGACAAATTACGTGGATCTACGCCTTCCTAAGAGACATACATAGGCGTATCTCCTATGTATTTTTGTAAAACATATTTAATATTTTTGAATGTATGTGAATTACTATAAAGTGCTTCAAAATAAATTGAGTTAATTGTTAAACATTAAAAATTTATTTTAAACACTAATGATGAATCTTTTAGAGAATTATTTTATAGATATTTCTAAAATTGATAATCATTCATCAGACATAGAAACGCAAGGTATAAGTTTAAATTGAAATAAAAGTTTTATTTCTAATTTAGGTAATTATCAATTAAATTAATGTATAGGGTGTTTTTTTAGAGGTATAGAACTTTAAATTGCAATAAAAAAACGATGTATTATTCGATTGACATGAATTTTTTTTATTCGAAAGATAATCTTGTGGCATTACATTTTAAATATGATTTCTGGCATATGACTGCCACGGCTGGCTCGGATGTAGTCCAATCTGGACGTCCAATTTTCGATGACTTTTTCCAACATTTGTGGCCGTATATCGGCAATAACACGGCGAATGTTGTCTTCCAAATGGTCAAGCGTTTGTGGCTTATCCGCATAGACCAATGACTTTACATAGCCCCACAGAAATTAGTCTAGCGGTGTTAAATCACAAGATCTTGGAGGCCAATTCACAGGTCCAAAACGTGAAATTAGGCGGTCACCAAAAGTGTCTTTCAATAAATCGATTGTGGCACGATCTGTGTGACATGTTGCGCCGTCTTGTTGGAACCACAGCTCCTGGACATCATGATTGTTCAATTCAGGAATGAAAAAGTTAGTAATCATGGCTCTATACCGATCACCATTGACTGTAACGTTATGGCCTTCATCGTTTTTGAAGAAGTACGGACCAATGATTCCACCAGCCCATAAAGTGCACCAAACAGTCAGTTTTTCTGGATGTAACGGTGTTTTGACGTACACTTGTGGATTAGCTTCACTCCAAATGTGGCAGTTTTGTTTGTTGACGTAGCCATTCAATCAGAAGTGCGCTTCATCGCTAAACAAAATTCGCTTATGAAGTCATCGAAAATTGGACGTCCAGATTTTACTACATCCGAGCCAGCCGTGACAGTCATATGCCAGAAATCATATTTAAAATGTAATGCCTCAAGATTATCCTTCGAATAAAAAAAATTCATGTCAATCGAATAATATATCGTTTTTTTATTGCAATTTAAAGTTCTATACCTCTAAAAAAACACCCTTTATAATATAAATCAAGTATACATTTAATAATTTACATTATTATTACTTACATTGTAATAAGTAATAATACTTATATTATTACTTATTATAATTTACTACTTATTATATTATTACTACTTATTATGACTTATAATTATTATTTACTTATTACATTATCACTCTTATTATAATTTACATTATAATAAGTATACTTTATTTAAAATAATAATGATGAACCTTTTAGAGAATTTTTATAGCTATTTCTCAACTAATAATCATTCGTAAGACTTAGAAATGCAAAGCAAAAATTTAAACTCAAATAAAAGCTTTAATTCTATAATTTAGGAAATTATCTATTAAATTAATGTATAATATAAAACGAGTATACATTTAGTAATTTTACAAGATAGTATTGCAAAATTAGCCAAGCAAAGATCTATGAAAAAAAATCACAGATAGCTAAGTGTAATTCAAATCAAATCTTTTTCGATAATATTATAAAAAAATCAACTAGAAACTATTTTTCTAACTAAGATTTCACAAATACTGGATGCCTTTCGCAAAAAAAAATGCCTTAAAATGAGTTGTAATTGTGTTCATATTGTTCCACTGCAGATGAAATGTGAGTTGCAATCAAATTCATGTCATGACATGCAATGTTGCAAAGCGTTAATGAAGAATATCAGATACACCGAGATACAATCATTCAAAAGTCAAAACTTTACTAATTAAACAAAGTTCATTTTAATCAAATGACCATATCTCGAATACAGCAAGCGATACATGGAATAGCTTCTCATAACCGTTGCAGAGACATTACTTTGTGATCAAAGTCTGCTGCAAATGGTTAAGTGATAAATGATGCACAATTAGATGTTCCGTAATTAATTGAGTGAGGTCGGGGGTAGTACGATGATATGTGTCTATTAAACTTCCCTGCAATGTCATGCGTTAGACTACGGTCAATTAAGTATAAATTAATTAGATAAGAAAATGTTGTAAAATACATGGAGGAAACAACAACCCATTATAGTCAAGCAATTACGAAGAAATACTGCGGGAGCTGTTTGCCTTCTTTAATTATGTGCATGTGGTCTTTTCACATGGTCTTGAATATGCTTTTGTATTTTCTCAGAGAATAATGGCATTTTGAGAATGACATAAAAGTCTCAAACAACAGTGAAATGCTTGGCACAGATGTCGTTTCTTTCGAATTTCATCAACTCGGCAGCTTACTGCAGCAATTTAGATTTAATGGTCAGGCTCCTCAAACCCAGAAAGTATTTAAGAGCATTAGTCTGGTATGTGATTATCAGACTCGAAATAGAAAATGGGATTTATTTAATAATTTCTTTTATTCTCCAATTATAAGCGAATGCGCATTGCTCACTTGGAAATAAAAGTCCCATAAATTAAACAAAAAGCTTGTAGTGGTATGTTAGCAATTGTATTCGTATCAACATAACAAGACAATGGTACAAAAATGTACTATGTTGAAAGTGATTCAAATTTCAGAAGAAAATGCCCATCGAGATAAATTTTTGAAGGGATATTTTTTAATAATGTATGGCTTCAGTAATTTTACTAACGAATACAAAAATGAAAATTTTAAGCTATACGACTACGTTCAAAACCGTGATTTTGAAGAGGCATACAACGATTTTTTTTATATTTAGTGTCACTTAGATTAGAATTCACGTATAAAATTATTTTAAGAAAATTACTAAAAGAGAGTTACTTAAGAATATTAATACTCAAAAAATGAACATAGATTTACTTATTTTCAAAACATTCTCCTTTTACAAAAAAAATGCTTCTATAATAATAATAATTTGCCTACATATAGCTCAGACCTCTGTACAGAGCCTGAGTTAGGTTTTTTGAAATATGCAAGTTAGAAGTGAATTTATATATACTTTAATACACATTGGAGAGAAAAAAGTTTAGCAAAAAAAAAAAAAAAAAAAACTCCGATTATTATTTTAACCGGTATTAACTCTGAAAATAATGTGAATTTTTCAAAATCCTTTTTCAGACTCTCAGGGAAAGTCATAGGTAAAATAGTATTTTTATAGAAGCATTTTTCATAAAAGGAGAATGTTTTGAAAATAGGTAATTCTAAGCTTATTTTTTGCCAAAATATTTCCTTTAAATAGTAAATATTTTTTTAATGTAATAATATTTTAACAATACAATCTATTCGTGCATTATAATCTAAGTGACACTAAATATTTGAAAAAAGATTCGTTTGCTCGCTTTTTCAAAATCACAGTTCCGAACGCGCGTAGTCGGTTATACCTTAAACCATTATCTTCTGAAATCGTATTAATTAGATTCTACATAATGTAAACACTTTATGGGAATTTTTTTTCATACAAACCTAAAATACTCATTTACTATACATGAAAACTATTTCAGTTTTCCTTACATTAATCTGCATTTTTTAAAAAAAATTCTTTCCTTGAAAAATTGATTTTTTATTGATTATTAGAGCATTCCACTTTTATGTCCCTATAACCAAACATGAGTCCTTTAAAATATCTTTAATATGTTAAAATATATTATCTTTTATTGAGTAATAAATTTTTGACTAACAGTTATTTTGGAAATCTTTATTTTTCTCAACTCCAGAAATTTCTTTCTCACAAAAGCATCAGCGAATCCAAAGAAACTTAACACAATATATTTAAATATCTACTGAAGTATAAATTGAATTCCATGTTTTAAAATAATTCACCAAGATATATTGTTAACTAGCTTTAGTGAAACCCTTCCAAAAGTAAATTTTATTTCGAGTAAAAATCTGCATATTTTTATTAAAATAAAATTGAATTTTGGATAATTATTTGATTTATATGGGTGAAAAATGAGCGAAGAACAAAAATTTTTTCAAAACCTCTCTCTCTCTCTCTCTTTTCCACACATATTCAAATTAACATTTATAAATAATTCTTATTGATACATGAATATTTAATATTGTTAGTATGAATATTAGTATATTAATATTTAACATTGTTAGTATGAATATTAGTATATGAATATTTAATATTATTAGTATATGATTTTATATAAATATTTAACAATGTCTCCTTTTAACCTTTAACCATATAACCTTTGTCACCATTAATATATTTAACTATGTACCTTTAAACTATTTTCTCATTAAAAATAACTTAAAATGTTCTTGCCATTCGTGTCAATTTTATATTTGAAGATATTTTCAAATATGTGACAATACTTTTAAGGAGATGTCCATTGTCAATCTCTGTTAGCATGAAGAGCATCAACATCTATAAAAATAGAAATCTTATTTATAGTGTAAGAAATAAATTGAGCAAAAACGTGCGTTTCATGACTGAAAGCTTATCTAAGTTTTTAATTTCTTATGAATAATGTATCAACTATTTTTCAAAGCTGCAGGCTGTAGAGTATTTTCAGATAGCTATACAACACAATTTAACTCAAAAGATAGTAAAAAGATTCAAATCTCTCCATGAAATAATTAGACATTGATTTATAAAAGTTAAACTCTCTCTCTCTCTCTACTGCTATTTATTCAACGTTTAAATTATTTTGATTTAGGCGTCCCAGTGTGTGTGTTAATTAGTCTTTATCAAAATGAAGTAGTTGATTTCATAGGAGAAAATCAAAATTTTAATTCTTAAATATAACTAGAAATATATCATAATTCATTATAACAAAATGCTTTTAAAGTCTATTAAATCTATTATTATGTATTAAAAGTAAAAAGGCATTTTTTAAAAATGTAATCATAATAATGACAACTTCCTATGCACATATACTCACAAAATAATCATCATTTAAAAAGAATATCAGTCTTATATTCTCTAAAACACTGCCAAGCTTACTAACATTAAACTTACAATGCAATATATTTCTTCTTCATTTTTGAAAAATATTTATCAAGGTTCTCTAATTTGAGAAATTATTTTAATAAAGAGGAAATTTTTAGCTCTCCGTAGACATTCTGTTGAGAAAAAAATACTTAACTATTTATTTGAAATTTGCTAATATTTTCTATGCAGTTTGCATGATTTAATAGTTTAAAATAAGATTAAAAAGCTCTTAAACTCTCTTGATAAAATTTGCCGTAAAATCAGACAAAAAGTAAAGATTTGAAAATTGTTTTTCATCCTTTAAATAGCCTATATAACAGAAACCATCTTATAACATAAATTTTACGCTACTTCTTCAAATATAAAGCACACAATATTTAGTATTATAATCTCAAAAAAGTTTCTGCTTATCATTTTTGAATTTTTGCTCTCTTGTGTACAGCATACATTGTATTACACTAAAGCATTCCCGCCACGATAAATTTTTGCGTTGCATATAACGTGATGGGGTATGCTGACAATTAATATTTCAGTGGACCCACTTATTACCGTTTTGAAGTACTAGCATTTTCGTGTGGCTGTTTTTTGTGATCAGTTTTAGCATGTCTCGAAGAAGAATCACAACGTCATTCGAGACCGATTCTAAGTTCTAACGAGGACAAATTTTTGTTTATAGAGAATGAGGATTATTATTCCAATAAATCAATGATCATGTTGGACATTAACCAAGCAACAGTAAAGTGAATCTATAATCGATGGATACGCGAGGTAACGACTGACCGACGGAACTGATTGCACAAACTTCATCGCACTAATACATGTGTCGACAGGCATACTGGGTGCCTGACAGTCATGAAACACTGTCACATCAGGAACCATAACACAACGAATACAGTCTGTGCAACATTTGGTGTCTACGTGTACCATTCAATGTCGCTTGCAGTAAAGGGTAATTTCAGTAAGACGATCACTGTCTCAAAAATACAGATATTTTTGTTTGCACTAATACATTGAATGGCACACATGGACAAACGAATGCCACAATATTGTTTTTATAGATGAATCACGCTTTTTTCTCCAATCCATAAAGACCGGATTAGAATATGTAAGTATTGTAGAAAGGGAAAGGTGTTTAACGGTTTTCTTATACATCACCATACTGGTCCGACACCCGGTATGATGGTTTTCGAGTGGAAAATGATTCCACTCCTACACTCCTCTATGAACGCATGACCGCTGTAATGATCAACCAGCACATAATCTCTGGAGTTCTGAAGGCTGTTGTCACTCTCTTACCTTAAAAACGTACCTACGGTCACATCCCGAAAATACAATGTGGAACCACACGCGCCACGCAATGTTCAGGAATTCTTCTCTCTCCAGATCACATTGCTGTCGCATTGCGAACAAGCCAGATCGAGCACTGGTGAATGCCTGGCCGATCAGACAACAATTACTGATGCACTAGATCAACTTCATCAATTCTTGGTGGGTGACAGCATGGTCTGTCATACCACAATAAAACATACATTGCAACTTTCATTCAATGCCGAGGCATAATGCATCAGTTAATGGCAGTTGCTGCTTCAACAATCAAAACTTATTTCAACTTCTACTTCACTTTGCTGTGTTTTCAATGATTTCGCTTTTGTACTATGTCTAAACTCGAATAATTTTGACACTGATATATCTTGTTATTCTTGGTGCTGCATTTTTCATCACTAGCAAAGTATTATGCATTATTAATGTTTTAGGTCAAAATTTTAAAAATGTCTTGCATAATAAAGTATTTGCACGAAACGCGCGCGCGCGCGCATGAAGATTATTATAGAAATTACTTAAAAGTTACTGAATATTTTTTTTTGTTCTAGATTAGAATTATAACCGCAAAATAAATTATTACAATAGTTTCTAGAATGTATAGAAACTTCTTTTTCGTGAGGAAATCGGATTTATATATACTTTCCTTGCTTATAGTTTCCTATCTTTTTCAGTTTTACGAACATTTTTGACGCAACATGTTATTATTTTTTTTAAGAAAAAGCAATATTTCATTTAACTTTTTTTCAATAACTTTCTCTGACATTGAAAAAAAGTAGCAAGAAACCTACTTTTTATCATTTAATGTTTTTTTAAAAAATGTACTCGTTTTTTTTCTTTTTTTAATTCTTGTTTTGACTTGATGAAACATCTTATGAATAATAAGACATTCTCTCATTTTCGGGTAACTACAATCCTAAATTTTAAATATACTTTCTTAAAATAAAAGTAGCTAAAATTTTTAAATTTTTTCTATCACGAATATGTTCTATTTGACCAAACTACTCAAATGATTTAGGTTTAAATAGTTACAGAAACTAAACCCGATTATTAAAACACATATACAGCCAGAAACTCAATTTAGATTTGAAGAACGTAAAGCGCAATACATCATTTCCCTTTATTATTCAGTATGATATGTTATCAAATCAAAATTTAAGACCATACGTTCCAATTGAAAGAATAAAAGGGATCCTATTTTTAAATTTTGATAAGGAAACGAAGCACTTCTTCAAATTTCGTTTCTCAAAAAATTTCACGCAGTGATGAGAAATTCATAAAAAAGCAGATAGCTTCTTTTCTGTTTCCCCGTTGGAATTTATTGCATTGAAAGTTGTCTCAATTGTCTCGGAATACATAAAGGGCATTTTCTTTCGCATATATCTGTAAACTGCGTTTCAGTCGTTGGAACCCTCTTTTGCCTTCCCCCGTTTTTCATACTTTTGTTTTTAAACGCCTCATCGCTCATTCTTTAGCTTTTATGCCTCTAGTAGATGTAAGGGAAGGGGATTGGAAAAAAGAGAAATACATTTCCCTCTCCAACCCTCAGTCTTTTTTCTCGTCCCCTCAACACTCCCCCTCCTTTTGTGAGCAACGTTCACTGAAAACTGATTGACTCAATTACTCAGAAAACTTGGGAAGCTGTTGACGCTGATAGATGGAACCCTTTCCCATTTTCGAGCCATCGGTTTAATGAAGCGGGAAACTTTTCACCCCCCTCTCCTTCTCACAACATCTCACTTTAGATAACTCCGGCAGTAATTTTCATCTTTTTCTTGTTTTATAGGCACTGTCATCCTGATGAGCTTCAAGAAAATCTAGACGCAGAAGAAAGTTTATTCAGAAGTCCATGGACAAATCACAGCCGGAACTTCGAATTTCATACTGAAATTTAAGTAGCTTACTTACGCCGTTATCATCAGTAAAGGCATTCTTAGTTTAAAGTAAGGGAATTTTGTTCTTAATGAACTCAAACTTAACTATGTACTTCATTGTGCTGCTCTACAGTACTGATAATCATGACGTTTTTTTGTAGAAATCAGACTATACCTAGACAAAAATATACTTAGAAGTAGCCACGCTCAAATATAGAGTTTGCCTTCCTATTTCAGAAACCTATTGTTCTTCATTCCCTTTTTCCAACACCCTTTTTTATTCAAAACCACATTTGGATATTGAAATATTATTCTTATGCGAAGAACAGCCACAATTCGTATTAAATTAGTACTCTTGATTGGGTGTTACATCATCTTGATAAATTGAGAGAATATTTACATGTAGAGGAAGTTGAAGAAAAACAGTTAGCGAAACTACGGCAATATATGCTTGTTTTTTAACATAATAATCTTTCTTATTATTCAGTCCAGATTGAGTGTGTAAAAGATTCACAACAAGGACGTATTTCTAACAAATAGTAAACATTTTTTTAGGTTTTTCTTTTTTATCTTTATATGGAAAAAACCTACTAAAAATATACGGAATACATAGTAAAAAAACATTAACATCTCTTGAACGAAAATACTATTATTTCTTTATTTTTAAGTCTGCTAAAATCTTACCTCATGCATATGTATAAATAAAGTTACTTTAAATATTTATCCGACGCTAGTGAAAACTGGACTATAATATAATGTCTCCTAAATAAAAATATATTAATTATTTTTTTTAAGATTTCGGTGGTTTGATTTATTACTTTTTTCTTTAAAGGAAGTTTGGATGATTGTAGATAAAAATTGAGATTACTACTTATTGATATCTTACGCAAAGTATATTAATAATACAAAGTTTTCTAAAAAGCGTAAATATGTTGTCAGCTCTCAATAAACTTTGAACCAAAAAAATTGAATATCTTTTCATCGATAGATTTTTGAAGTGTTCTGCATGTAATAAGAGAGATTAACAAGTATTGATGAATAAAAAATATTTTTAGATGAATTATTTTCTCCTACAAAAATATCTTTCTGCCTCTAAAAATGTCAAAAATAATTGGAAAAACTTTATTGTGAAAAAAATGTATGGCCATAAGCTTCATTTGTCTTTTTTAAATAAAAAACATTTGTTTAATTATGTTTTCCTTAATACTCATCCAGAGTTATATGTACGCATTTATACATAACTAGATTTAATTTCCTCATGCATAATTAAATTTATAATACATGTAAATATATATTATACATATTAGATTTGCGCATTTATAATACGTGTTACATTTATAATATATATATAAATTATTTTCTTTACAAATTATTCTAATTAAATTTGTACTATATTACATTTAGAATACCGTTATCATTTCTCTGCATTATTTTAAACTTTGGGGATTTTCGTAGACATATTAAAAAAAATAAAGAATTTTTCTTTATAATTAATGGAAACAAATCTAATTAATTCCTGATTTAAGAGCGGAACTCTTAATAATAATATTCATAGCTTGCATAATTGAAAAATTGTGTGTTTCTGAACATTAATTGTCAAAATATACTAAGGTAAATCAAATAAGGACAATCTATAAAAAAACTTTTTTACAAATCATCTTATTCAGCCAATAAAAATATTTTTATCGCAAAATGTAATTTCTTATAATAAAAAATTAAGACGGTGTTATGACTTAATATAATAAAGAGAAAAATGTAAATTAAATGATTAATGAATTAAAGCTTCCATAACGCTTTAGTAACTATATTTTTAACAAATAATCATACGAATGTTTCAGAATGGGAAAGGAGTGCAACCAAAAAAATATTTTAATTTCTTTCAATAGTATTTATGTTGTAAATCTTGAAATAAATTTAAAAAAGATTAAATTAATTAAAAAGCATTAAAAAAAATTGCAGGCAAATAAATTTTAAAGTTTAACCAATGCGAATTTCAAAATTGCTAGCAATATTCAAATAAAGATGCCTGAAATTAAATCAAAGCTGCTTCCCGACTCAAATAAGTAGTTATTAATTTAATACATTTGAAATAACAAGAAATACTCTTCTTACTTTTCTATTTTTTATTGTTATAGAAAACTTGAACTAACCAAATAAGAGCTAGAAATTTAATTATTTATTTAAATCAGGATACTTGCGAGACTTATAAAGTGAAATATTCACAAATTATAAACCGAAACTATTTATTTCCTTCAAGTAATAAATCTAACACGGTCATATCGTGATTGTATGCATTTTCTCTCATCTAGATTTTAAATATTTTTTATCTGAGCTCTTTATTTTTAGTTTTAATAGAATTGGAATGAAAATAAGAACAATAATTAAGTAATAAAAATGATTTTATGTGTACATATATACATATGTAATCAATTTTATTACAATCAATTTTAATGTAATTGATTTTAATTTTCAATTTTAATGATATAAAATAGGTATATATACACACACACACACACATATATATATATATATATATATATATATATATATATATATAGATAGATAGATAGAGATAAAGATAATATAGTATTTTACTAACATATTTATATAAATTTATGAAGTCAATTCCATTTTATTTAAATTTTAATCCAACGAATTTTTAAAATAACATTTTTATGATGTTGTTTTGAGCTCCCGATAAAAAGAAATCTCTTAGAGTTCCACTTTAAAAAAAAGTATATTTATGCATCATTTGTGGAAACAATGGCATGGGATACAGAAAATTCAAATATTACTTGCCATAAATAACACAATGATGAACTCATCCATTAATAACATTTCTATTATGTGGTGTTAATAACGTAAAAACAATTGTTCACTAATTAAAAATTTTACGTAAAAGTAAAGGTTACGCTTGACACGACTGGCTAATTATTCCTCGGTGCTTTCCCCTTCAATTTATTTTCTAAGCTAACAGCATCTGTAATTAATCTTCCGGAAAGGTTTTAAAAATCTGAAGTGAATGTCTCCAAAAAATTTGTTATTTCTCGTTAGTGGCTAATTTTGAACTGACGCGAGCGCGAAAAATTTGAAACTATGCTGCTGTTAAGTGCTTTGCAATGACTAGCAGCATCACTGTCTCAGAATAACTAGTTTAAAATATATGAGGGAAAATTTACGCTATGCCCAATTATCTCTAAGCGTGAATCAATTATTTATTTATACCACTCGAAAGTATACCCAACCATTAACAATATGCTAATTGAATACGAGATGTTTATCAGTGTTTCGAGCTAATTGCATGTTTCAATTCATCATCGCGCAGAAGTTCTAGCAATGAGGAATTAATAACATTTAATAGAAAAACCACTCTAGGCATCAGAGAGAAGAGATGAAAATGAAGTACCTTAATATACTGTATCAGTTTAAAACGGATAGAATGTTACTAGAATTTTAATCAACGATTGTTTAAACTGAAGTATTCTCAGTTAGATTTTAGTGAATATGGCTTTAAAAGCTCTTAACGAGAAGATATTTCAGCAGATACGACTAGAAGTTGCGATATTTATTGAATGCCTTAAAGGATTCTGCAAGAAATTTCGACTTCGGTTACTTATTCGAATGGTGAATTGGTGGTAGACTTTGGTGAAGTTTATTCGAATAAATTACTTGGGTTATAATTTTGTGATACTAATGACACATTTCAATGAGTAGAATAATGTATTTCTGTTTTCTAGGAATGCGCTTGTCAGAACTCATGGTTCTAGTTAAAGAAATTTCTTTGAACATTAATTTTTATGTTTTCACTTAAAATACATCTTTTGGATATTCAAAGACAATTTTATGTCACTTAATAATTAGTCAGTATTAAGCAATGTAGTTAATGGGTTACATAAACCATTATTGTTTTGAAAATTTACTGGACTAATCAAGAAGTATACATGTGTGCGTATGTGTATGTATATATATATATATATATATATATATATATGTGTGTATGCGTATGAGTGTGTATGTATGTATATATATACATGTGTGCGTAAGTGTATGTAGGTATGCATATATATGTGTGTCTGTGTTTACGCATATACATGTATATACATACATATGTATGTATATGTAATACATATATGTGTGTGTGTGTGCATGTGTCTGCGTGCATACATACATGTGTGTTGCTACATAGCAAATGAAAAGTGCAGTCATTATATTAACTCTTTAATTTTGATCAAAAGTAGTTTTAGTGATGATAAAATGATAACTCAGCGGAATAAAATTTATAAAATATATATTTGGATTTAAATAAACTAATACCGTATTACGCATCATTTTTATTTTTATAATACCAAATTTTAGCACAAAATACTTAAATGTTATTATACCGTGAGTGAATTATTTCAAATGACAAAACTGTGGAACAATTCTTATACTATTTCTATCTTCATTCCGTTACATAACTGTTATAAAGAACTATATATATATATATATATATATATATATATATATATATATATATATATATATATATATATATATATATATATTTGCCTTAGTTACTAAGACTTTCAGCGAGAATTCACACTCACACACATAGCAATTTCGAGAGCCCCAAATACCATTCTATCTTTCGTTGCTAGGCTTTCAATTAACTTACATTTATTCGTGGTTAGGACCGGTTTGACAAACTTTTTTCGTGTAAATGGCTGTAATAAGCGGGAAAAAATACCAGAAGCAGACATTCCTTTCAGAGAACTTGCGGACAAAAGTAGTTCGGGTTTTAAAGGAAGTTACTTTATGTTGTTGCCACTTTCTTTGTATCTCATAGAATCAGATAGTAAACTTTATTTTGCATTAATTACAGGTTTTAAACAGAAAGAACGGAATATATTGCGAGCATTACTAAAGACAGAAGAACAAAATATGGAAAATTTGTCTGTATATTGTAATTTGAATTGACTGTTACTTTAAATATAGTGCCAACATTTGCAACTTCTATACTTTTACTTAGAGCATTGATTTTTACATAAAATGCTGACTTGAAAAGTACTTCTTGTAACTATGTTTTTGATAAAATTCTTATGCTTAGTTCTTATGATACCCTTTGAAAACCAGACTAAAGGGGTTTTAGTAATACTAATAAATAACTGTTAGTTTTTGTACATTTTATCCATTAATATTACATTCAATCTGAAAGATAATTATTCCTGAAACTAGAACTTCTCATGCATCGCTGGTTTTTGAAGGTTTACTTAATAAAGGAATTTATCATATTTTCTTAATAACACTTTCATTTAATTCATGTAACGTGAATACATTTTTACGTGTAAAAATTAATTTTAAGCTAGAGTTCAAATTTAATTTTAATATTCTTCTGTGTATGTTAAAAAGAATAGAGAGATTACTAATAAATAATCGCAACGATTGATATCAAATTCTGTAGCTTTATGCATATGTGCGTAGCCAAAGAAGCATATACAATTTATCCCTTCTATAATATTGCTTGTACAAAATATTTTTTACCCCCTTCCTGTTTTTCCCGAGCTGAACTCGGGCAATTCTGGCTCATCCCGAATGTAGCTTGGGGGAAAAAATAGAAAGTAAAAAAAAAGAGAAGAAAATTTACACTGTGCAATCGATCTTTCCCGATCTTCACATGTAATTTGTATGATTTCGAATAGTTGAAAAGTACCACTCCGGTTAATTTTTTTGAAAAAAGATGTGCTTCTGCTGAGATCCCCCTCTCCCCTTCACGCCTGTCTGAAAGAAACTTTGTTCACTCCATTTCTTCTACAGAGAAGACAACTAATCCCCAACTGCACTGTATTTTCTAATGCTCAAAAAGAGACAGTAAAGGGAAGAAGGTAAAAAGGGAAAAACAAGATTCGACTGTCCAGATTTCCATGTTAGGTTATGTGCATTATCGTGTTTTCGAATTTTTCATACACGATCAAATTTCGATTAATAATTTCCCAATCATTTATGTAAATGCAAAAGTTGTAAATCAAATTTGTAGTTCAAGGTAAAATCTTTATATTTATAGTTATTTTGAGTTGACTCCACAATCTATAACGATTTCCTCCACACAAAAAGCCAAATTTACAAGTAAATTGCTCATTTATTTAAATAGATTTTTTTACATTAATTTTTAGAAAAGGAAAAGGGGTTATTATGTATGTTTGAAAATAAGCACACAAAAATTGACATTTTTTTATTTGTAATCCAGAAATAAATTGAACCTGGAAATGGGGTTAAAAATCCTTTATGTATTTTATTCATGTATGTCATTTTTTCCATAATATTTTCTTTTATCATTTGATGTCAGGAAGTAAATGTATCCATGTTGATGCATGTTATAATGTCAATTAAAATCCATGCTTTAATTACGCTGTGTATGTTTTAACATAAATACATCACTAAAAATTCTGAAACTTAAAAGTTACTTTTCGTTTTAAACCCATTCTTAATAATCAAATACTTCAAAGAATGATTTATTTAAGAGTTCATAAATATATATATTTTTGTGAAAAATAATTTTTTGTACATATTAGATTAAAAATTGAAATAATATTAAATAACTATAATAAATAAGTTATAAGGTAATTAAATACAAACATATATTCATAAGTTGTTGTTTGATTTACAGCAATTAATTTGATAGTTAGTAAAAGTTATATGCTAATATATACGAGGTCTGTCCCAAAAGTATCCGACCTACGTTCATATCTTCGCGCGGAGAGACTGAGGTGACCTGTAGTGGGTACGAATATCACCAGCAGCTCCTAACCTTCTCATCAGTAGCGTGAGATACCGATGTAACCTCTTAGTTCCCGCGTAACTTATATTTATTTACAAAGACTTTTTTGCGTTCGTCGTAATTTGTTTATTGCTAAAAATGGCAGATCGAACCGAACAGAGCGAATTTGCGTAAAATTTTGCTTTAATCTCGGTAAAAGTTGTGCGGAAACTATTGAAATGTTACAAAAGGCCTTTAAAGATGAGTGTATGGGAAAAACACAAATAAAAGAATGGTATGGTCGGTTCAAAAATGGCCGCTCTTTTGTTGACAGTGATCCTCGTTCTGGTCGACCTTCGACAGGAACATCGTCGCATAATGTCGAGCGTGTTCGTGTCGCAGTTGAGCAAGATCGTCGTTTGACTGTGAGAGAACTGGAAGATGAAATTAGAATACCAAAAAGTACTGTTTGACGAATTTTAACCGAGAATTGGGGAATGACTCGTGTTTGTGCAAAATTCATCCCGAAACTGCTCTCAGACCAGCAAAAAAATCTTCGATTAGAAATCGCTCAGGACAATTTGGAAATGATCAATAGTGATGAAAACTTTCTTAAAAAGATTATTACTGGTGATGAGACGTGGGTTTATGGTTATGATCCTGAAACCAAACAACAATCTTCGCAGTGGAAGTTTCCGTCGGAGCCACGGCCGAAAAAAGCCTGTCAAAGTCGAAGCAACATCAAGTCAATGTTGGTTGTTTTTTTTATTATGAGGGTATTGTGCACCACGAGTATGCCCATACAGGCCAAACAATTAACAAAGAGTACTACGTTGAAGTTTTGAAAAGATTACGTAATGCAATCAGGAGAAAACGACCGCAACTTTGGGAATCCGGTGACTGGCTTCTTCATCACGAATATGCTCCAGCGCACACATCGAACCTCGTGCAGCAGTATTTATCAAAACACAGTATTGCGCAGCTCCGCCAGCCTCCATACAGTCCCGATATAGCTCCCTGCGACTTTTGGCTATTTCCTTGATTGAAAATGCCGCTTAAGGGACATCGATTCGACAATAAACAGACTGTTGAAACTAATGCGACGAATGCACTCAAGGCGATTTCGAAGACTGACTTTCAAGAGTGCTTTAATAAGTGGAAACATCGATATGAGCAACTCGTTCAATCAAATGGGGACTACTTTGAAGGATGCCACCCCGGATGACGAAGAATAAATTAAGCGCTGAGAAACCGAAGTAGGTCGGATACTTTTGGGACAGACCTCGTATAATATATATATATATATATATATATAGCACTATAAGATTAAAATCACTATATAAGGACTATAAGATTGCATTTAGTTTGATTATATATATATATATATATATATATATATATAATCGTATGCAGAAAGTAAATATTAAAAATTTAAAAAAATACCTACAGAACATAGTATTTCGATTTTTGGAACATCTCAACAAGTTTCGCGATACCGCTTCTTTCATGTCGACCATTTTGAAATGCCCAAAAGAAGGGCAGTATCAAATACACTCAAATAATTTGAGAAACGAATAGATCTCTAAAAAGTGACAGATTTATGCATCAGGTTTTTCCGATTTTCGTTGAAAAGAGATAAGCCGCAACACCTAATATGCTCTTTCCAGACATCTTATATTTGCGCGAAATTCCCCACAAAGAATTCAAGATTTAATAGAAATAAAAACCTTCCGTTCTCTAAGGTAAGGAAATTAAAGTATTGGTCCGGGAGAAGTAATACTCGAACTGCATAAAAGGAAGCCTCCGGATAGGATCATCAGGAGGCTAGTTTCAGAAGAAGGATTCTCATTTCCTTTAATCCCTAAGCGCATTCCACCTCCTACCCTAAGATCCCCATTCACTCGATTTACCACCTCCTACAGAACAATACAGAACTTCTTCTTCTAGAAGAATCTTTCTCTTTTACGTTCTTCAAAGCTGTTTTTTTCTCTTCCTTGCCAATTCTTTTTCCAAATGTGAATTCTTCGAAAAAGAGCCTCGTTTTCCGTTTTACAATGTAAATGATGGCTTTGTATTAATACTAAGCTACATCTTCAAACCGTCTTTCTTTCCCCTGCTCTTCACTGGAGATGTTGACAAAGTGAGAATGCAATGGCTGTTGGCGTTTATAGGATATTTCGTTGGTTCTTTTATTTCGCGTTTTATTCATCTTTTAATATATAAACAAGTAGGGTGTAGTTTACGATGCTCTCCATTCTACGCGAGTAGTGTACTATTAATATCATGAATGAAAGTAGTAAATCTGCACTCTCTTCTGCACAAGGGGGGAAAGCACGTGTGTCATTTAGGACTATTTTACACCGAATTAGAACTCTAGAATGTCTTCATTTAACTAGTACACGCATTCACACGTCTTTCTGATGAAAAGAATTAAAGCAAAACATGTTTTCGATGTGAAATTATTTAAAATATTTTAGCGAGGGAGAATTATATTAAAGTAGTACACTATCAGGAAGTACGAGGGCTATTGGTGACATACCTCATAATTTTGAACCTTGGTCAAATTGTAACGGGTGTGTATCCACGAACCTTCTATTTATTCTCTTGGGGTAAAATTATTATTTTTAACTGTAAAGTTCTGTTGAAGAAGAAGACTTGATTTATGCTGATGAGTTGTTCTATTTAAGCATCGGCATTTAGATACGTGAAGTTAGTCGACAGGAAGTCGCTGGATGATCGTTTATTGATAATTGGGGAATAAAAGTGATAAATTTGTGATTAAGATTTACAACAGGAGATTTTACAATTAAGAAAGATATTTACGGTGAATTCTAGCGTAGATGTCAAGAGTGTGTGGAGTAAATTAAACTTATATGGTAGTAACCTTAAGCAGTGCGATTGATCTTTCAATTATTTGCTAAGTGCATTTTTACCTTTAGTTGGGTTGATTAAGTAAAGGGATAAATAAATTTGAGTTTAAAACTTATTATGGCTAATTTTTGCTCGAATCCCCAAACACCAACAACTTCTAGTAGGTTGTTACAAAATAACACTGAAAGCACTTGAGGTGGCATCTCTCTCTCTTAACTCCCACACCAACTATAGTACATTAAGCCTCCACAGATTTTACGTAGATCGGCTCCCTCTACATGTTTGGTCTTCAGTGACACAAAAACCCAAACCCGTAATACTGTGACCATAACCACCATATGGTTTGTGACCATAACCACTAGGCTACCAAGGCCACAAAATATTTCAATATCATATATGTTTTGTTGAGGTTCCTTCCCATTTATGCCAAGAATGAATTCACTAATGAAAACTGCATATGAAGTTGTTTTAATTGTATTTTTCCTCTTAGTACATTTCACAGTACTTGGAACTTGAGTAAACCCTATAAATATTTATAATATTTTGACTATAAATGACGTATATATATAAGAAATAAAATATATATATATATATATATATATATATATATATATATATATATATATATATATATATATATATATATATATATATATTCAAAAATATGTGCTTCTCATTTTTCAAATGTATTAAAAATTGGAAGAAACGACAGTCTCTTTGTGAAACTCTTTCAACATGTTTTGAAAATATTCCTTCTTAAAAATTTTCCAAAAACACATTAAGTATACACAGAATAAAAGAAAATCTTGTTTGAGAGACCAACATGAACTTTGAAAACTGTAACCTATTTTGAAGGTATCTGCATTGAACTAAAAAATAGTTATTGAATTTCTTAAGATGAGAGAGAAAAATATTGTTCAGAAATTTCATGAATCTGAATCACCGTATTGTTAAGAGTTTATAAGTACTAAACATGCTGAAATATTCAAAACATACTTTTCAGATATGATAACATAAATATATGGAAATATAATTTAAAATATACTAAACATATTTACCCAAAGTAAGAAACTCAAAAACATATTATTATCACATTGATAGCTAACTTTCCATGAAATTTGATTCAAAATTATGGAGCATGCAAAATATGCTGCACAATGTCAAAGCAACAACATCTTGCATTTGTATTTTGCACATATGGCCGTGAAGAAATTTAATAGAAATGGTATAATTTTTTTCCCTTTTCTGGTAAATGCTATGTATTTATTATTATTAAAACATGTATAAAAATCAAAATTAATTTTGAATTTCATTTCAAAAACTTTCTATGTGAGTTAAAAATCTAAATTCGAAGGAACTAGTTTTTACTGTACAATTACAGAGGGAAATTTATTTACATGTAATAAAATAATTTTTTTAGTATTTTCAGATTAGTACATGTTTAAAAGTGGTATAAATAGGCTCGCATTATGTACAAAATATCTGCAATATAATCTTATGATTATCTAGAAAAAGGGTAATCTTTCTTCTTAACCTGATTCAATCCATTAATTATATCATATCTAGTTTAAGTTATAGTTGATTTTCAGGTAAGTATATTTTGGAAAAGAATATATTAGATATTCCGAATAAATATAGGAAAACTACTGTCACCAATATTGATATAAATAAAGGTAATGTGTTTGAGCTTTGTGTTCTGTATATTTTTAAATTTTATTAAGTTAACTCTCCAGAGGTATTTCTTTCAATCATAATACATTAAAATATTTATACTACCAGATTTTTTTAACTAAGAGTAGAACCGCTTATATTTTTATGTCTTGAAATAAACATTAAAAATTAAAAGAAATTCAATAATTGTAAGTTACTTACGAAAAACTTCATATTCACAATAAAAATAATTCAGCAATGTTTTTTTTTAAAAAAATGCAGTCACTTTTTAGAAGAAAAATTATATAAAACTTTAAATAGAAAAAGTTAATAATCGTATATTCCACGATTTTAAAACTAAAATTCTATATAGTATTATTTATATGTAAAAGAAACATTTGCAATTAATACATTTTTATATAAAAGAAATATCCTAATTTTTAGATCAATTTCAATTTTCTTGACGTTTTTAAAAAGTAAAAGACGTTATCCAAACGCGTATCTGAAAAAAGGAAATATGTGACAACACCACGCTTGGCGCAAAAAACTTTTGCTGTCAAGAAACGGACCAGCAATGAAAATTCCTTACTACATACAGAGTATTAAGATGCATCAGTCAAAAATTTCTCCTTCATATTAACCAAATGTATTCCTACACAGCTCATTTAACTCCTCTTAAGAAAAAAAACATTTTAATTTCCCTTAAATGGTTGTAAAAGAATGAAAAGGTTCCGTTGCGCTTAAATTCTTCTCGTTTAAGATAAATAATAAATCACCCACTTTTCCTGGGGTTTTAAAACCGGCATCCATTTGTCCTCAGGAAATTCCTTTCCGAATAGCTAAAGGTTTACGAAAAGAACGTAATTCTATGAATACGAAATGACTATTTTATCCCAAACCTTAACCTTAAGAATTAATCAACGCAAATAATTGTTTACCGTTTGTCTAGATAAAAGGATTTCCTGGAGTAAACAGAAAATAATAAAGGAAAAAAATGAAACTGATTGAACGTTTGACAGTTCAAGTTTATTCAGGATTTAAGAGATTGGATAAAAGAAACAATTATTTTTAGAATAAGAGACATTTTTCGAAAAAAAGGGTTTCTTCGAAATTGCGGGGAATTACTGTTTTGTATAAATAAAAACGAATTTCTTGAATCTTTTCAAGACCACTCTATATAAAAAATGTGCATAAACTTTTTTAAAAATAAAAAAAGATACTTTATATTAATCTACAGCTTCATTTATAATCTTGAGAAGGAAAGGAAAGATTTTTCAGAGCTTTTTTCGGACAATGCGCGCATGTAGGAAAAAAATGGTACATTTTTCTAAGGGGGTATTTGGTAGGCTTATTTAAACACTGCTTTCTTCTTGAACGATTTATATTTCCGTTGCAAGTACATGAGGATGCATTTTGCTTTTTCTGGAATAAAAGACGTGTCAAAAATTCTAAAATCGCAAAATAAAATAATTCAGATAAGATATGAAAATGTAATATTTAAAAATAATTACGTTTATCAAAACAAATGTTACAAAATAGAAAATTCCCTCAAGAAGTTTTCAAAAAAGAAATTTATTACAAAAAACCTTCTTCTCTAGTTAAAAAAAAAATCTTTTATGTGGAGAAAATTTACAAAATTATTCCTTTAATTATTATGAACATTTTTAACCTTTTATCTACCGACGGTACTTATAAGTACCACTCAATTTAAAATTACATAGAATATTCATCTTTACGAATACTCTGACAATACTTAGCAGGAATATTCTTTGAAATCCATTCTTCCAAGATATATGGCATCACGGGTTCCATGATGAGTATTTTAGAGGGTAAGGGGCGAATAGTTTTATAGCACTAATTGCATTTTCAGCTGACGGCGTTTTCAACGGATTGCGAGGATTGTCATTTTTGTTCCGAAAAATAGTTAATATCAAAAGATAAGTGTCTTACTTTTTTGTATGTTAATGAAGACCTTAGAAAACGATTTGACTATTTATTTATTGAACAATGTGTATAATTAATTTTACAGTTGAATATCTTTAATAAATTAATTAGCTCTAACTAATTAAATTTCCCGAAGTTGAGTATTTTGTGTGTTTATGTAGATCCCTTAAAATTTTCAATGTAGTGATTTAAAAAAAATATTGCCTGAAAAAAACTGAAGTAAATCATAATGCGGTAGAAAAAGTGTTAATGCTATGAAATTGAATATTTAACAAATTTATTTTAGTAGAATTCATGAAAATTAATGATATATTTTTACTAATATTGTAGTAGTTATAATAATCATGCCATAGTCTGCGTTTGCACGGTTAAATTTTAACCTTATGTTTTTACTAAAATAACTTAAAACTTCATAATTTCGAATTTATTTGAACTTGACTCATATAATTATTTCTAAGGTTTCATAGTTCAATTATTCAATATCTTATTTTTGAATATGATTTTTTTTATTCCAAATATTGTTTTAATTGGTATTTTTGCATGTAATTTTTAAAAAAGGCAATAATTTCTGAAAAAAAGCATTTTCAGTTGATTTACTTTATTTAATCCGTTTATCATTATTATAGAAAAATAACAATGGTAAAGAATTTTAAAGCTTTCCAACCTCTTTTTCTAAACAAAAAAAATCAATCTTTCTTTCTCATGAAATAGATGAAGTAAAAGAATTGTTGTCTTTTTTATATGCTAATTTATATATAAAAAAAGTTTAAGAAAAAAGTTTTTGAGAATATTCTTGTGATTATTAACTAAAAAATGTATTTTTTTCTTGAGTTAGATGAAATCAGACTAAATATCTGAGACTAACTTCTTTTATACTCTTCAGCAGAGTGAACTTAAGACAGAGGGGAAATTATTAAATTATTTTACTTTTTCACCAAATATATATCTTTGAAGTTCTTCTGAACTGATATTAAAATTAAATAAAATAAAGGAAAAAAAAATATTTAAGAAAAAAGATTCTAGAAAATTCTGAGAAATTCTGCACTTGAGCTACGCTTCTTCCATCAAGGAAAATCAACATTTGTCTTCACCCAAACCGAGTTAATTACCCTTGATTTGAATTTATCCGTTGAGGAGTTCAACATTTTTTAGAGATGAGCTTAACAGAAGAAGAAAGATGTGCACTTTGTTCCCTACTCCCAGCTGTTCACACCGCCTATTCAATTTGCTTCCTCAATCGATCGCAGCCTCAAATTGCATTAGGCGAAATTCCGATTCATCCCGTGTTGATTTAACAAATTATCTTTCGGGTTTTGGCTCGGCTAATCAATGATGAGAGACAAAAGGGAGGAATCTTGAAGCCAGGCTCTTGTCTGCTTCTCGAAGGGTGCCACTTTTCTTTCATTTCTTCACCAGTGCAAACGTCAGCAAGAAATGTAAACTCAAGTCCGTCCAATAAATTCAACCTAGATAACTGGATAAATAATTTATGGACATAGAAAATTCTATAAAGCCACTAACAAGTACCAGAAATGACAATACTGTTTAGTTTTATATCGGTCAGTCTAATCATTGGCTTTGTGTGTGTGTTTTGTATTAGCTATTCAGTAAAGATAATATTGGTTAGTACAGTAAATATTATTTGCAGTTGCTTTAATAGTTTCACACAGAATGCTGAAAACAAAGAAACTGATTTTGACTATTGGTATGAAATATATTTTAAAAATGATGCATGCAATTATTCATAGAAATAATTTGTTTATATTGCATTAACTTAAGCAGTTTATCAAAAAAAATTATAATTAAGAAATTAGAAAAATAAGCAATAATTATAAAAATATTTCATTAAACTTACAAAGGATTTCACAGTTATCTGTCTTTATCATTAAATTCCCTATTTTCTATTATGTCTGGACAAATAACTAATTAATATATATTTAAATATAAATCGATACAAGCTGACTACTATTGCCTCGAGAATTGAAAACAATTTGTTATATCATACAAATATTGACCATACCTAGAAATTTATCCCACATTTACAAATTTGTAATATATATCCAATGGGAACGCAAAATAAATTCAGCTCAGCACGCTTATGAAATAAACCATTGAACCAATCAACTCTTTCCAGAATTAGAAAGTTAAAAAAAACAATGCATATATATAGGGAATTTCTAAGTGATACCACCATATGTAATGTGTATACTTATGTTTAGAAAAAAATAATTTTGGTTGCCATAGGAGAAAAATCAATGTGTATTGATTAATAATTTATAAACAATATAAGAAGTATCATATTTTGTCGACCAAAAAATCACTAAATCTGCTAAAAGAATTCTGTACAGTATTTTTTTTCTTTTCAACAGTAATAAAAGTAAGAAACAATCTTTGAAGGTGTCTGTTTTAAAACAATCTAAATCAATAGCCTTAATTATACAAACAGCTGTGAAAGTATTACCAAAGTTAATTTAATAGATACGAATTTGGTTACAGACAACATTACATTAGGATAATAATGCATTAAAACACGCATTTTTTTTTATTCTGACGATCTCCGTTATACTTAGATACGTACGTTTGAACTATAAGAAAAAATATTTTCTTCTACATATTTTTTTTTCAAAGAGAAAAAAATAGAACAAAAATTAACTTTAAGATGATATTAATTCCATTAAAAAAAGCTTCGGTTATCAAATTTTTTTATAACAAAAATATAACTTTGTATGCAGTAGTTAGCATATAGGCTATGAAATTATTCACAAATAAAATTTATGATTTTTAAAATAAATAAATAATAACTTTTCCTAAATCACTTTAACTTCTAATTAATAACATATATATTTATTTTTAAGTTTAAATTTTGGAATTATTTTTAACTCGTGCGTATAAATATATTTTTTTCATAACTTTCCTCAAAAAATACTATAATTTGTTTATTAAAATAAAAATATTTTAATTGTTAAAATACTTATACTTAGCAAAGTATCATATGTTCAAAATATCTTAAACAGCAGGCTTTATACAACTCATAACTTTATCATTAAATATTTCACCATTTCTAGGAAAAGAAAGTGAAATCTGTTAAGATTTCCTCCACAAAAAAATGTTACATTACTATCTTTTATTTCTACATGAACATCTTCCTAGAAATAAAAATGAGACTTCGAAAAATTTTGTTGAGTTACTTTTGAGAGGTAAAAATGTTTCCTTATAATAAATAAAAATATTTTACTAAGCATAGTAGTGCTAGGTGTAATTCCTGCTTCCATAAAATAAATGTAATAATAATTTTATCTGATTAAATAAAAATTATAAAATATATTTCTTAAATCAATCCAGATAGATAAACTGGCTGGAAAAGTAACTCAATATAGCAACTAAAATTGTTTCTTTCCTTAAGCAGTGAAATGAAATAACCTTCTCCCTGGAATTTAATAAAAAAAACTCCGATCGAAACAGATTTTTAGTCATTTACATTTTATTTACATTCAAATAAGATGGAGAAAGTTGTAAATCAATTTAACAAATAGCTCTCAAAAGGACTTTTCATCATAAAGTGATGCGAATGCAAGGATAAAAAATGTGTTAAAGCTAAATAACACTTCCTTCCAATTATCTACGATTCTTTGATAGTGTTAAATGCAACCCATATCATAAGTAATTGAATATTCGACTTCATTTCCGTGGGAAGAGAGCAAATAAATAAAATTCCTGAGCTCAGAGAAAAAAAATAACTGCTTTATTCTTTCTTAGGGCAATGGATTCCTACAGAGAAATAAAAGTCTTATAGACCGTAAAAGAAAAGAAAACGATGCAGTGTCTCATTTTTCACCACATTCGTAACAAAATTTAATATAACACAGCGCAAGAAGTCCTCACGTTCTTATAAAACATTTCAGCTGAAATTTACGAAATTCGTTTGGTTCTCAAACGTGCATACGGAACAATCGAGAAGAAGAAATTGTTTATTTATGGAGTAGCGAAACTCGTTATTTATAAAAGTGAATTCTTTTTTTTTTAGAGAGCAAAGATGTATGTTGCCCAGTATTCAATACACACACATCTGTTCTCTTTCTCTGTACAAAAAACTTAAATAAAATATATTTTTTTAAAAAAAAAAAAAAAAAGAAAGAGAACCACAAGGGAAGAATTCATTTTGTTAATGGATTACTGATTTCGTTTCCTCCAGTTTGAGGTATTTTATTTTCAAGAAATGAATAACAATTTAATTTTGCTTCTAAATATTTAAGTTTATTTGTAAAAGATTCAATAAATTTTATCATCTTCTAATTACCTAGATATCAATTTTTTTCTGCCTGACATATCCTTTTTTTTAATTTTATCATTTTCAAAGTATGCAAATCGGAGAGATACAACTTGTTTTTAAATTGCATTCACACCGTAAATTAGGGATAGCATGCATGTATTTTAATATACAAAATGGTAATATTATTTTACGTTATAATCATACATCACTGTCACGGGGATAAAGGGTTAATTTCAGGCCCAAAACGCTCGATAAAACATTCAAAATATCTTAAATAAAGTTACACTTCCACATATATAAAGTATGTAAAATGTTATATTTCATGCTATGTCTAATTAAAGCTGCATAATTATAAGGTGTAATAATTTTTCGGAAATATTTAGATGTCCATTTTTATTGCAGTTTTTCTAGGTTGTAAATACAATCATTTGAAATGTCCAATCAAATTAAAGAAAGGAAGGGTCTGCGGACTTATTTACTAAACTATTTTTTCAAAGATCATTACTTTACACTTTTGGCATGCAAAGATGAAAACAAGATTAATCACAATACGAATGCATGTGCAATTGTATGAAGTTTGAAAATAATTCAAATTAGAAAGATGACGGGAGCTTAAATCAGATTTAATTTAAGAGGAATTCCTTTAAAAAATGTCCTTTTTTAATAAAAAAGAATAAGCAGATGAAGTAATATTTTACATCTAAGTTTCTAATTTGGATTTTCTGTAACATACTTTTAAAATGTTGGTTTGATTATTAGTAACATATTCTGCAACATATGATTTATTTTAATTTAACAGACTCAATATTTTTTTAATTACCTACAAATCACTTATCTAAGAAAAGAAAGATAATCGCAACGAAATACATGCTAATTTTTTCACTAGATGGAAGTACATTTTTTCCAGAAATCATAAAATCACAACAATTATAAAAATCTCTGATGCCTCAAGAGCTGTGTTTTTGCTATAAAAAGAATCCATTATATTTTATTCTTCCTTTTGTTTATTGACAAAATAAATTACCAGGTAAGAAATTTAAACATTTTATGATGATAATAAAATCCTGACATAAAAAAAAAGTTTTGTAATTTACATCACTACTGCGCAATGTTGTACTTCTGCAACAAACAAAAATTGACTGAAATTCAGTTTAAAACTGTTTAATTTTTTTTTCATATTTTTCCCTTTTATTATTACTTGAGAAACAGCTGATATAATTTTTTCATCGAAATTTTAAAAATTGTGAAGTTAAGGGTTAAGTCTATAATTTATGTAATTGTATAAGTCATTCTTATATTGCATTAATAGACTAAATGCGAAAACAATTTAACGGCACAAAGCCTTACAACATTGAGTATGTCTGTTCTTTAACAATTAAAAAATATATCTACTTTCCCTTTTTTCTCATAAATTCCTCCATAATTTTCTGTTGTCTGTACTCCTAAGCGAGTATTTTTCTTTCCCTTATAAATCGACTTAGACCACTGTAAACTTAATTTTCAGAATTATACTTCTCTAAATCGGAGGTAATTAACTAAGCAAACGCAATTAAAATATCCAGAATTCAAAACATGGTGGAAACAAAAATATCAAAAACAAAAGATGACGCTTTTGTAATGCGTAATTAATTTTTCACCAGCATGATAGAATTCATCACCAATTGAACCAAATCATCAACAAGTCTTGAAATTGACTTTCATTTCTTGTTTTCCTAAATCATGATGTCAATTGTTAAAGAAAGAAAACTTAGGTTATGCCAAAATAGTGATATCAACGCCAAAATAGCTCTTTGGCGGGCCGAAGCGGTAAGAGTTGGGTCGGAATTCACTATTTTATTAATTTCGTTTAGGGGCATCCTCTTCACAGTATATATGCATAGGATGAGAAAGCTTAGAATGAGGGAGTAAAGTAGGGGTGAGGGGTGGACAACACAAACGAGGGGAGCCTCGTTTCAATCCGACCACGCTTCTCTTTCGGAAGTTTAATGAAAGAGCCTTGAATATGTTAACAGCTGTGGGTGATAGAACTGGTTAACAGTTGCAGCGGTGCATAAAAATTGTGAAGGAACCCAAATTTTTGGAAAAGAAATTTCTCGTGGAAGAGATTAGTAATGTTGTTCGTGGTATTGTTCCACCTCCTTCACAGAGGAATAGTTCATTTTCTAAGGACGCGTCCTACCTTTCAATTTCTTAAAAACTTATTTCGGGTTGCAATAACTTTTGTGACTTTTTTTCTATTTAACTTTTTTTTCTTCCGACGTCTCTTTTCAACGCGATGAAACATATTGAAAAAGGACATAACTGCGTTATATAACGAAGCAGTTAACTGTTAAGTTATTTTATTTTATTTTCACTTTCATCCTCCTTTGGTATTATTGAAAGTCAGAAGGCGGAGGATGTTGTAATGACCGGTCTCTCTTTTTCGTCTGTCATTTTTTCTCATGAGAAGATGTCGCATGTGCTGCCGAAGGTTACATTTATTTTTCTTCAAATATGACAAAAAAAAATTCAAGCTTCACACACTGCATACTTAGATTAATATGAAAGACTGATTATCTCTTTTCCACAATTTTTTTAGCATTTTTTTTATATTCACAAAAAATAAATAAATAAATGGAAAAAGAAAGAGACAAATTTATTGATGAATCTTTCAATCTAATTTACACTGGTTAAATCAGTGCTTTTCAAACGTTCAATATTTGTGACCCAATTTTCAATGATAATTTTCAACGCGCCTTCCTTACAATAAGAATGTATTCAATGCAATAATAATAGACTTTAAAACTAAAATTACAACACGACCTTATTTATAAACAATACAAATTATCAAGAGAAGTTTTAAATTTTGTACACACATTTTGCTTTTAAGTAATAGACATTAAAAGTAAGCTACTTTTAAGCAATAGCATAAATCTTATGCCACTTTTCCTTTCAAATATTTAAATTGGAACTAATTGTAAAATAATTTTTGATTGAACTATATGTTTATTTTTTTTTACCACCATCCATTTCCAAAGTCTAATCCTACATTTTCATCTTTCTACCTTCATGAAAAAAGATTTTCTGCCGTGGCTGAGTTAAAGATCTCAGCTAAATATAGAAAAAAAACATTGAGTGCCAATATCTAATATTAAACCTTCCTTTGAAAAACTTTGCTCTGAAAGATGTGCCCATTGCAGTCAATAGTAGTTATCAAATTTGTTCTTGATTTAGTATTGATAAATTAATTATCAAATTCATTGTATAGTATTGATACATTTTTCAATATAAGTATTATTTTATCATGTCAGAATGTATATATTTTGTTTTGCTTTCTTTTCAGTAAATCTCTCTCAATAGTGTTTTAAATAATTGTTTTTTTTTAACTTTTGGATGTTCTCGCATCCCCTTGTAGGGATATCACGCCCTTCTAGTCGGTGTGCACCTCAGTTTGAGAAGCGCTGTATCAAATTATTATGTATTACAGAAATCGAAGTTCATATAAGTAAAGGATGACAAATCATGGAAATAAAGGGCACTAAAAAACTAAATTTATGAAAAAAGTTGACGGAAAATTGCAATAAACTGTTACCAATTTTTGCTAACAAAAAATATTGAAATAGCTTAGATTTTCATTTATTCAAAAATTAAAATTTTCCTTTATTGGAGAAATTTCAATTCCTGTTCTAGGAATTTAATATTTATAAAGTGTTTTTTATCTTTATTAGATTAATTTTTTAAAACAATTTTTCAATTGAAAATACTAATTACGATTAAAATTTTATCTGAAACCCACACATTTTATATAAAACTAAGCTTTATTTTATAAAATTAGTAAAGGCACGCTAGTAAGTCTTAAATTACTTTTGATTTAGTGGAACGCCATGGTTAAAAACTTTATACGTTAATTAATTAGTTAAATAAATTTTTAGAGTGCCTTCAGAAAATTTTTCCCTCACTATCAATGCACAATTTTTTTCTCTCATTGTTACTCGTTCAATTCAAACTTCTATGAACTTTTGCTTAAATACAAACAGAAAGCATATCAATAAATTACTTGTAATTACTCATGGGAAAATATTAATTAGAAAAGATAAAATTTTTAAATTATTTAAAAAGTAAGAA
The DNA here is from genome assembly GCA_019973935.1 of Trichonephila clavipes. Taxonomy (NCBI): domain Eukaryota; kingdom Metazoa; phylum Arthropoda; class Arachnida; order Araneae; family Nephilidae; genus Trichonephila; species Trichonephila clavipes. The sequence continues at coordinate 880,517 of BMAU01021215.1, read as the reverse complement.
ATATTTTTTAAAACAAATTTGTGTATAGATGACACCAACTTAAAATCATTCATACTGAACTTCATTAAGGTTTAGCAAAAAGTGAAGATGCAAATATTTTGAGTCTCGTGTTCTTTTAACATTTAGAAAAACTCTTACATTCCATCTTCCTAATCCTAGAAAACACATTTTTCCAGCTTATTTTTTATAACAATGTTAACACTTCACAAAGGTTTCCAGAAATATATTTCTTATTGTGGCTAGAACAATTTACAAGCTGCTATTTCATAGAGCTCTTTTCTAACTTCCCTATCTCATTAAATCCACCACTATGTTATAAAATAAAGAAATAGTATCTTTAATATTAAATGACTGAAAAAATAAGATCTATGTCTCAATTCTCACAAGTGCACATATTTTCCATTTGCTTGCATGCTCAACATGGAACTAAATCACAATTTTAACTTCCCAACAAATAAAGAAATGCATATATTTATTTGTTTTATTTTATTCACCGTATTCTGAAGGTATCAAGTTAAAATTTTTATAGTTTTATTTAAATGGACCATGATGTTAATATGAAGTTAATTTAATGAAATTTCATCACACAAAAATGACAAAAAATTTCATCTGAATTCTTAAGTTTCGGGATTCATTTCATATAAAAAGGGCTTTGCCTGAATTGTAAAATAAAACTGACTATTCTTTTAGTGTAAATTAATAAAATTAATATGTATTTATTTAAAAGCAAGTTTATATTCTGCTTAATTAGTTAACTAGAGATTTTTGTTATAATCTTTAATATACTTTGAAACACAAAAAAGTCTAATTTAATTAATGAAATCTATTTTACTAATATATCAAAATTCAAAAATGTTATTTTATACTATGGTGATAAAAATAGGAATTTTGTAATCAGCATTAATAGAAGTAGATTAATTAATTGAAAATAATTTATTTTAATTATAGGTGCATTTTTTTTTTCGAAAATTTTACGCCATTCGAAATACTTTTTTTTTGCGTTTTACTTGAAACTGATATGAAGTTAAATAATTCACTTAGTTGTGATTGCTGTATATTTTTATGATAAAAAACGTTATATTATTATTTTTTTAATTATTTTTTTTAATTTTAATCTATTAGTTTATTAGATATTTATTAAGAATCGTTATAATAATATTATTCTTAAAAAATAAACATACTCTAGTTTTGTCTTATTATTAATTTTCTTTAAAAAATAAATTGAATTGTTTCCTTTCAGAATAAAAGATGCATTTCATATATGAATTTGCCATATAAGTGCATCAGAAAATTCTTAACTCTTTGATTTAATCAGAATAAAAAATTATTTTGCAAATGATGAGAAACATTTTTTTTAATTAACTATAATTCCCTGAATTATTATTTAAGTTGCAGCAATATTCCTGAGAAATAAAACAAATTATATTTCTATATAGTTTTTTTCCCTTTATGCTTGATTTTCACTCAGAATTGAGAACTTTAAAACTTTTCTTATTTTGTAAAACCAAACTTAAAATCAATTTTTAAAAATACACATTTCAATATTTAAAAGTTTATTCCGATTGATTTTAATTTCTTAACAAAAGTCTTTTAGACAAAGAACTTTATATTTAGGAAGAATTACCAATAAGGAAGAATGTTCTCGAATTCAATCAACAAACATATGTATCTCAAAATCTAATACTATTAATATTTTTCGAAATGTGTGATATATATATCCCTTACTTTTATTTATTAAAATACTGTTCATAAAACTTTATTACATTTTTACTTATTTCAATAAAATCACTAAACAAGAAATGAAAAATTCTAAAATAAATTGAGTTGGTGCATATTGACAAACAGAATATTTTCCGAGAATGAAAGGCTGAAACAAAGTAAAAATAAAAGTTATTCGTATATACATTTGAACAAATTCCTGGAAACAAGACATTAAAGAAGTTGTCAACACTTTTCTCGTAAGAAATTGCTTGAGCTGAAATCATGAAAAGTCTTATTCTCATGAAGAAAGCAAATGCCTTTAGGCTTTTATGGATATTTTCTTCGAATGTTTGGAAACTTTCTATTTCCTACATATTGCGAGAATCTGTCGAAAAACGCCGCAGAAAGAAATCATTTGCAAAGTATTTGGACTCCATTACTAATCAGGATTTTGAATTTCTTCGAATAGATTGTATTGTTCTCGAGCCCCCTTCCCTCCCCTTTCAGGCTTTTCTTACTCATTTTGGCTTATTTGAAGGCTACATTCCTATCAACAGAATCGAGTGGAGTATGTAATTGGATTGCTCTAGCATCTCTTACAGAGATCTAATAAATCAGATAAAACCCTAAGATAAGGAATAAGGCAAAAACAACAAGTGAGCCTTTCAGACTTTGAGTTGAGCTCCTTTTTTCAACCCAAGCACGAGCTCGTTTTATTTCTCGATGTCCCTTTCTATTTTTCTTTTTTCCTTTTATTCTTCTTTGTCTTGCTTCCTTTGCTTCATTCTTTATAGAGATCTAAGCCCGTTCCTGATTCTTTTACCCCATCTAGGTAACCACGTTTTGGAAGCATTCAGTTCTGGGAAGCAAAGTTGACGCTGTCTGGAAGATTTCCACTAATCGGGCGTAAATGATGGTCCTGACTGGCTTGCCGGATTGTCCAGTACAGTCGCCAGACCGAATCTCGATGACCGGAATCGGAAAATGACTCCATTGAAAGAAACGTCCAATTTTTCGCTTCTTCGGCTTTTAAGCTTCACTGACAGCTTGAGGCTAAAATGTGAAGCGGTTATTGGTAAAAACTGAGAAATCTCTAACTGATAGTAGAGACAAATGCGATAAATGTAAACGTGTACAATAAACCTGTATTGGCAAGAAAAAAAATGTATAAAAACAGCGATAAAGAAAAAACCTATAAATGAATATAGCGAGAGAATTCGAAACTATTGATTGCAAAATGGAATTTTTTCCCTGAAATATTGAACCCGAATAAAAAGAATGGAAGGAAACTTTCACTTTGTAATTCACAGATAAATTCTGGGAGTAGAAGTTTTTAATGTTCTGGGGTACTAAGCCTAGAAAAAATGAGTTGTTTCAGAAAGATTATTTAAATTTGTTGTAAAATAATGATGTAGTTTAATTGTTAGTTAAATATATGCATTTATTTAATAATAAAATACTTATTGCAGTTTTAAGAAGAGCTTACGCTATGCAAAGAGAAAAAAAAGAATTGATTAATGGTAGTCAAATGAAAGGGTGGTTTCGATCATTGGTTTTTTTGTGTGTGTATCAAAAGAAATTTAAAATGTATTTAATAAATTTAAAAGTTGCATATATTTTTTGTGATACACTATGTGCTTTCCATTTGTCTATATTACAAATAGGTAATTTTTCGCTTAAGTCTTGCTGAGAGTATTTTTCAAATAGATATCTCCAACATTCATTTAAAAGGGAAAACTTTTTAAAACAACCTTTATGTATAATATACGTATATATATATATATATATATATATATATATATATATATATATATAATTTCAGAAAGATTATAGTGTGCTTTAACAATTCATATATTTAAAAATTAACTATTCTATAAATTTTACTTTTTTTTATAAAATCACGTTAGCCCTTCATGATTTGTATTAATAGCACTCGAATTACTTATTGATCTTATTATATATGTAATAATATTCTACTTGAATTGGAGTATTTTGGTATTAAAGTGATTTTTGTCAAGTCCTTGCATATATTGGAAAGGATGAGAACATTAGCATTTTTATTGGCGAACAAACGGATAAATACACACACATGTAAGACAGTTAGAAAAACATTCTTTGTTTGCTCTTGAGATCTGGTTTATTTTTCGTCATGTTCAACCGGAAGGTATTAAAAAATAAGATTACCAATAAAAACTTTTCTGATTGGTCTAAATACGCGAGTGATAGAAGATTACATCATCTTAAATTTAAAATTCCTGAAGTTTTAGTTTTAGGGAGGTAAGGTATGGTTATTTCCGGATAGGCGGATAAACTAGAAATTAATTACCATGGAAGTCTTGGAAGGTTTATGAACCTTAAGAATTAAAATTCTTCGAGAGAACATTTAAATTGACTGCCTATCTTCGGACCCAATTTTTTTTTATAAAAGCAAACTTTTGAAACAAATTGAGTGTTTTTAGGAAGAAAAATAAAAAAACATGTTAATACATACAAATTTTTAAATAAATATTGTACTTTCAGAAAAATTTGTTTTTTTCAAGGAAATTTTACCAAATTTTTACTAAATGCGGATAACACTGTATAAACACACATTTCTAATACAATTATCATAATTTTCTTTATACACATTATGGTGCTCTTCAAAATGAACCAAAATACAAGAGAAATATTAAAATACAAAAAATTACAGACAAATATGCTTAATAATATGAATATTTTGATATTTTTTAAGTTTTTTTCTTTATAAAAACTACCCTAAATGAAAAAATATTTAACCTACAACAAAACTTATAATCCACTTCATGAAAATAGTATAATAAACATTCCCAGAAAATTTCAAAACGTTATCTGGTTTGGTTCTGAAGTTATCATGTATCTGGTAAAGAGCTCCTTTAGAAAACAAAATTTTGAGCAAGACTTACTTAAATTTTTATCTTACTGCCCTTTTGTATAGAGTGATTTTTTTAAAATCTCTATAACTTTATTTCTATTTCGCATAAAGGAAAAAGAAAAACTGTTTTGGAAAGAAAAGTATTCAAACTATAAGATTTTGAAATAAAAAAAATGCCTTATGTAGACGAAAAACGACATTTTCAAGGTAGGCAGTCACTTTAAGTGAATTCTTACATATATTCAATAAAAAAAGCTTTAAAATAAAAAAACAAGTATTGCCAAGGATATGAACAACTAATAATTCGATCATTGAAATATATATTCCATTACAAATTATTATAAATGAACGGGAAGATATCACGGCAATAATGTATGAAAAGAGGGATATAATAGTAAAAATAAAAGAAATTAAGAATTTTTTTTTACGTTTGCACTCAAGTTTGCTATGTTTTTCTAAGCAACACAACTTTAAAAATCGCATCTACAGACATTAACATTGTTTTGTTCTTCCCGTATAAAATATAAGAAAAACTCCTAGGCATTTCTCTAAAGAGACGTATTCCTGAAAAGTAATGGAAATTGTGTATTCCATTGCCTGCACGAACGCTGAGCCTAAGAATCACATCCATTTTCTTTACTCTTATGCACCATTTACTAAAAACCTAGCACAGTGTAAAACACTTAAAAAACATTTGCTTCATAAGTCTCTGAGCGAATTTCTAAGAAGGTGAAAAGAAACAACAGCTGGATATCCTGCTATCATCCTGACAGTTTCAAACATCCAGGGAAAAAGATCATCCGCTATAGAGGCAATAACTGCTGTTAGGTGGATTTATGGTCTATTTCTCTCATCGTCTTGAATACGAGGTTTGAATTTCACATTAATAATGTATAGGATAGAAGGTGCGTTTTTTATTGCTCTTGCAAACAGAGAGTAGCTACTTTAAAACTTTGCTTTTATCAATAATATCTGCAAAATATTTTTACTTTGATACCATGGAGATATAGGAAACATTTTTATACTTAAAAGCATTCATGGCAGAAAATATTAATAAATGACGTAAGTCCTTTTTTTGTCAAAGCCTAAACATAATTTCCTGGTTAGAAATAACGATAGAAAATTTTCATCTATTATAAATTCATTTAAATATAAAATGAATGTCATGTAGAATTGACAAATAAAACTAAAAAAATCAGCTATTTTTCATGCTTTTTGGAACTACGCGACAAATTCTTTGAATAATCACATAGTGAAAAAAACAATACTTCAGAAATTTAAAGAGTTTTTTAAAAAATAAAGGATTATATAAATAACTAAACATACTTTTAATCATATGCATATATTGCATTACATTTACATGAACGTTTTTATATTGATAAAAATATCGATATATCTTATTAAAATTTTGATAATGTAACAAAAAAATTGTATCTGGAGCTTGCTTAAAAGCTATTCAATCTCGTTTTGATTTTCATTGTAATACCATTACTTTTTTTTCTGCTTCTCAACATTTATATACTTTCTATAAACAGGCTACATTACCCTAAAAACTATACAAATTATTTCCATAAATGCTATAATTAGCATAGTAAAAAATTTACCCTTCAAAAAAGCATTTTCATTATTATATGTTTAATCGCATAGTACATATGCTATCTATGAACAAATGATATGCGCAAAATACTTTATTGTATAAAGAGCTACTATAAATTCATTTTTCTTAACTGAAAGTCAATCACTTTTCGAAGCTTAACTTCTTTCTTAAAACTTTTCAGCAAAATAAAATGAATGATTTTGTGACTTTTATTTCTTTTAGTTCGTGGAATTAAGATAAAAACTTCTAATGCAATATATTTGAAACTATTATATCAAAATTAAAATACACACACTTGCATCTACGATGGCTACACACAAATATCCAATTTATAATTCCAAAACTTTACCTTAACAAATCAGAAAAACTCAAATTCAAATTATTGAAAAATTATCTTTTACAACTAATAGAACATCTTAATTAAACGTTAATTACTAGATACAAGCATTTAAAAACTCGTAACAAGTATGGTCTTTCAGGAAAATCGCTATTCGTATTAGCTATATTTCAAAAGTCTAGCACATTGTTTTATTTCCTTTCTTTTGTTCATTTGCTAACAGATTCTGCATTCAATATGGCGAATCAATTTATCAATAAAAACCTTTATCGCGTAGAATAATTGCATTTGACTCAATGCTACTGTTGCGACACAGTAATTAAATGATAAAAATATTCCTCCAATTAAAAGTGTATTTCGAGAGTATCTAACAAAGGGCCACTTCATTTCTTTCTATTGTATAGATTCGTGAATAAATCACGCTGGAATGTTATCAAAGAATCGAAAACGCGCCCTTTCCTTTTAAACTATATGTACCGAGCATGTTTCCATGACAACGTCTTTGGAATTCTCAGCAGATGATTCGTTGGTACATTTTTTTCTAGGATTATAGGATAAACTCACATACCGGAGGAAAAAGATCATAAATACGTATATTTGGATACATCAAAAAGAAAAAAAATGCATACAAAAATTGTGTATGGAGAGAATATGCTTCGTCAACCAGCGTTTTCGAAACTGCTGCCAAATTTGTTGAATTGGTAATGAAATACAAAAGAAAATATTTTTGAAAAATCTAAAAATTAAAATTTGCTGTGTACAATTCTACAGAATTTATGTGAAGATTGTTACAGGACTTTTGAAGATTAAAAAAAAAGTAAAAAATAGCTAAATCAAGTTAATATTGAAAAAATTAAGTGCACAATTAATTAAATTTAATTACTTCTTATATCATTTTTGCAACTTCTGATATAATTTTTAAGAATATTTAGCTTCACAATATATTATATGTTATCAACCAAATCTATGGTAGAAAAGATTCACCCAAACTCCCATGATACATTAAAACGTTTATCATTTTTAATATTAAAATTACAATAACTTTATTTAAAAAAATGTTTTTAGAAAATTATAAGAGTTCTTATAAATATTTTGAGAAATTATTCCAAAAATTCTAAATAAAGATATTTAATTCATTATTTCCATGAAATTAATAGTACTCCAGCTATGTGTGTGGTAAAAAATAATTTTTAAATTGAAGACTATTTACGTAAAAACTCGAAGTAAAAAATGATATATAAGTGAAAAATTGCATTAATACCAACGTGTGTCAATAAGTTCTGTCAATAGAAATAACTGGATTATTTCAACCGTATATCTTATAATTTTTACCCTGAGCAGTATGAGGTAGCAAACCATCTGTAAGAAAAAGCGATTCGTGATCTTTATCAGTGTGAATCGGATGCATGCCTCAGAGATCTTGGTATACGCAATCTGTTCATACCGTAGGACGAAAATGATATTTCTCAGCGATAAAATGATAGAAACAATTCAATTTTTTAACAATCAAACTTTTCGAACTAGCTTCGATTACTCGGGAAATGTTCCAGCTTCTTCGAAAATTTGTAAAAAATTGGCACGTTTGAGCCTGTTATATATGTGTATGCATGTGTGTAAAGATTTCACTATATATTCTACAAATCGAGACCAAAACCATTTCTCAATGCATGAAATACATGCTATCATGTACCACGTTAAGTGGGCCAAATGCCACCTTAGTTAATTTCAATCTCAGTGGAAAAGTGTGGAAAAATTAATACTCTTTTTAAGGATTCATATGGCCATGTTGTTTGGAAGGTTATAAGAAATATGATTGAAGTAAACGATAGATCGTAAAAAAAGCTCTTTAATAGCTTGAGGATGCTTGGCAACAAATGGAGTTGAAAACATGTATTTTTGCTCGAGCAAAAAATTAGGTGTACAATAAATACGTGTTCTTGAATCTGTACAGAATTTTTTTCGCAGGGAATGTGATACCTTTTTCAATGAGATAATTCAAGGCCTCTTGCAGCAATTCTAAGACAACGTGGAACTACAAGAAACGTATTCCTCTTTTTGTAGTGGTTCTCAGCAAGAATGAATCATTTTTAATCATATTTATATCATATTGAGTCATATATGAAGAATTCTTAAGCTGAAAATAGCTCAGTATCCCCTCCATAGTATTCAGCAGTTGCATGATTATCTGTGACGGGTTTGGAAAAAAGTCCCCACTCTAGAACTGAATGGTTATTTTTCCTTCAAGTTTAAGAAACCTCTTAGTAATCAAACAAAACAAATAGTTTCGATTTTCCTTGGGGAAAGAAGTACACGTCATTGTTTATGATAGTTATCTGTCTGATTACAAATTAAATTAAATGCTGTGAAATATATAGAAGGAGCTTTTATATGTAAAATCAATGTAAAATCTAAGTTTATATTTGAGTTTCGAAGACATTTATGCGCCCATTTTGTCTAAATTTCAGAATACAAGCAAAAATAGACGAATTTTGATGCAAAAAATACATTTATATTGTATTTTATTTTTAATTCCCGATTTAAATACTTAGTCAAAACGTCATCTAAATTTTTTTTAAAAGAAACCAATCTTTTTTTAATACTCTGGAGGAATTTAAAGAAACTATTCAACATAATTCTAAATAAAAAAATATTTTTGCTTTTACTCAGCCTTTTAAGGGAAGTATTATTCTTTAATGCCGGATGATATATATGCTGTATCGCATTTTTTTCCTCACATTTACTTCAGTTACTGTACAATTGGCTGCATTAAGAGATTACAGTCCCATTTTCTTCCCTGAAAAAAGGGAGACTGGATGAACTGCTTCCAAATTGTTTGGTTGATTGAATATTAACGTCGCACTGTTCAGCTACACGAGGGCTTTTGGCGACGGACCACGTAATTTTGAACCATGGTCAAGTGACGTGGACGACACCTGAGCTGGCACCCCCTCTCCTAACAACCACACCACACCAACAGGAGGACGTTTCAGCTCTCGACAGATTTAACGTGCATCGCTGCCCTACACGGCTCAAATTGTTTGGTATAGCGGTTTTACCACAGCCGGAGTAAATAGTTTGTATTAATTTAGTAAATTAATTGAAAAACATTAATTAAATTTTAACTTTATTTTAAGGTGATTAAATTCCAAATATACTACATTATTCTAAGTAGTTTTTATAAGTCTTTATTATATGAAGCTGATTACATCAATTGTTTACTTTCAAAGAGGCACATTTATAAGCAGATTATAATTACTATATAATTCTTTGATAAAGAGTGAAGCATTGTTTAACTAAGAAAGAGTTAGAAGAAAACGTAATACACGAAGATGAATATAAGGCTATTCATGTATCTTATGTATATAATGTCTGAGTAATTTCAAAGACCCGTTAAATAGCCGCAAAATAATTTCAAAGGAAATCTCGTTAATTAAATGTGGTGTAAACAGGAAGCTTTTCAGATGGGATAGACCGTATTTCGAGAGAATTCAATTACCTTATATATATATATATATATATATATATATATATATATATATATATATATATATATATATATATATATATATATATATATATATATATATATATATATATATATATACACTCTGTCGCAAAAAAATATATGCACCCAGAAGAAATTGAGCTACATTCACGAAATTTGGTATGCATGTAGTGTATATGAAAATAAACAAATGATTAAAAATTCAGAACAAAATATCATTTTATTAAGCGGTTACAGCTTGCAAAAGGTTAAAAATCAGTAAGTAGTAAAGCCACCTCTGGCAGCTATACAAGCCGAAATTCGGCGTGGCATCGATTCAATTAGATCACTTATGACCCCCTGTGGAAGATCCTGCCATAGTCTTTGCATCTGCGCAGTTAATTCTCCTGTATCTCGGGACGGCTGCAGTTGCCTTCCCAGCGCGTCCCAGACATGCTCTATTGGCGAAAGATCTGGTGACCTGGCAGGCCATGGTAGAACGTCATATCCTTGAAGACATTGTTGGGAGAGTCGCGCAGTATGTGGACGAGCATTATCTTGTTGATAAATGGCACCTGGGCGACTTGATAGCATGGGTAGCACAATCGGCGTTAAAATATCGTCCACGTATCTGCGAGCTGTCAAAGTGCTTTGAAGGACCACTAAAGATGATCGTGTGTCCCAAGAAATTGCTCCCCACACTGTCACACCTTGTGAAATTGCTGTATGCCGCTCGACAATAAATGCCGGATCGGACCGCTGGCCGGTGCGCCTCCAGACACGTGTGCGGTGGTCATCAGCACTGAGACTGAATCGGGATTCTTCACTGAAGATGACACGTCTCCAGTCTGTCACACTCCAAGTTGCCCGAGGTCGGCAAAAATCCAGTCGACACTGCCTATGATGTGGGGTCAGTGGTAAGCGTCTTAGCGGACGTCGGCTCTTCAAGCCAACTTCGGTCAGTCGTCTCCTTATGGTTTCTCTTGATGGCACTGGATGTCTGGAAGGAGGTAAGTGGCGTTGAATCGATGCTAGCGACGTTGTTGGTGCCGAAGTGGCCACTCTTCTGATTGCACGATCCTCGCGATCATTTGTGTTCCTGGGACGTCCTGACCCTCCGCGACGGTACACTCTACCTTCTGTGATCCACTGTTGCCAACACCGAGCAACTACCATATCGCTCCGACCGAGGTGGCGGCCGATACGTCTATTCGACCAACCTGCTTCTCTGAGGCCTATTATACGGCCCCTATCAAAGTCCGTCAGCTGCTCGTACTGCCGCCGGTTACGTCTTAGAGGCATCCTAAGTCTCAATATCGTCTATCAAAGTCATCAGATTCGTTTGGATAGCCGTACGGCGCTCGTACTCATGCTTTTAAACTCTCCCAGTTGCGCAACTAATAGGCGCATAGCACACTTAGCCTTGTCTCATTGGCTTCGAAATTTTAATCATTTGCATATCTCTTACCAGACTACATTCTTGCCGAGTTTCGTGATTGTAGCTTGATTTCTTCTGGGTGCATATATTTTTTTGCGACAGAGTGTATATATATATATATTATTTTCCCTGAATAATTATTCATTATTGAGTAGGTGTTCGTTATTATTTATTGCGACGTATACAACAAATTTAAAATATGTTGGAGAAATCCGGATTCTTTTTTCCGCTACTTAATAGTTGAATAACGAAACTTAATTGCAGTTAAAACAAACTTTTGTAATTTTGAATTAATTACTTTAACTATTTTCATATTTATGTGTTTAATTAATTTATTATGTTTAAAAATAATTAACAGTAATACATGGGGCATCATAATAATTAAGAGAAAACTATCATCCTCTTCTCTAAAACAAATTACATTGGATATTAAAATTTTTCAAAAAATACTTAATTTATAATAGCTAGAAAATATATGCCTGATAACAAATTCCTCATCTCATAAAATGTATGTTTTCCAATTTAAATTTTAGTTTCAATAATCTCATCTGAACACACCATACTTTTTTATAATTACAGAAGAACTTAAAAAAAATTAGAGTAATACTTGACAAAAAATATTTTTATTTGCTTTACTTGAAAAAACCATTCCGTTGTGTGTAATATAAAATTATTCCTCTAAAAGCCTTTCTCATACACATTTTTTATTCATTTACTATGAATTTCATGATAAATTTAGATTCCAATTTTTTTGCAAAAAAATAATAAGTTTTTTGTGCCATTGTACTTAAAAACATTAAATCCTCTAAGTGAAAATTTGCAATATTTTTAAAATGGAGAGCTATCAAAAAGTTATAATGATACAAGTTTCAAAATTACTTTTAAGACTACTGTAATTGCTCACAAAATATGCCAAGGGGATAGTAAAAAACGCTTTCAACTTAAAAACCCTTGTCTTAGTTATTAATACTTCAAACTTTTTAACACTATATTTTGAACTGAAGTAGGATTTATATTTGTGTGTGTGCGTGTGCTTGAATTATGAATAATATCCCTTGATAAAATTGTATACATTAAATTTAGAAAACCTATATTAATTGGAAAATTAATTTTAAAAAAATATATGAATTGAAAAATTATTGCTATGGAAAATATATTTGAACTTGAATTGAATCATGCAAAAATACACTTAATAGGAGAAAAAACATAACGCCCGGTAAAATTGGAATTGATATTATTTGAAACATTTTTTAAAAATTTGCTTCCTTACTCAAATTTTAATAGAGAGATATATTTTCACTGCATCAGATCCAACCCCACAATTTCATTTCAATCTGCACATTCCCGTTATTTTTCTGATGTTTTTTTTGTTTTGTTTTTTGTATTCGTCATAAAGCTATAAACTTATTTATTTTACCACATATGTATTATTTACAAAATAGAGGAGTTTTTGTACACTCGAAACACAAATATAATACTTTTCACCATTGGAATTTTATTTGCTTCATCTGGTCACTGATCTGAAAAACATTTCATCATTTTTTTCTCGAGAATAGAATTCAGATCCTCAACTTCTCATCTTAGATGTCATCACTAGTTTTAGCTTAGCGCTTCACATCAGCTTGTCTGCAAATAATGACAGCAGCAACAAAAGAGGACATTCTCCACGCAGGAGCGAACGCAGATCTAAATTTGACAAGCCATAACTACAAATTGATTGAGGACGAGAAGAAACCATCAATCTATCGGATACCTTTTTTTAAGACGACACTGGAGACAGAAACTCTCATACTTTGCTAAGGAATGGTAGATTTTTTTATATCGCCACTAAGTGCTTTACTGTGAAAAAAAAAGACGTTTCTGCAAATTAATCTGAAGGAAAAACAATCTGCAATTCCTTGACGCGGTATGTATCTGCTGTAGATATTTGCTCCCCTATAGTAATGTTAGTTTAACGTAGATTCTTTACTTGTAAAGAAAAAAAAACTTTCAGAATCTTTGAGATGATATATGTCTTAAAGCGTTCTAACATTCAAACTTTCATCATGTATTGAGTTAAAATTACACTGCCAAGATATATATCAGTAACAATAAATTCCGTGCTTACAAACTCATTATAAACGCATTTACAACTTCATTTTCTTTCTCTTATGTATATTTTACTTTTTATTGAAATGAGACATATCATTCTTTAAGCCTCTAACACTTAAATTATTTTTTGTAGAATTTTAACATAATTTTATGTATCCAAAATACATAATTCATGAATAATGTTCTTTTTAGTTTCTCGGAGCCTGAATATTAAGTTAAAAAAATTGGACTTTTTAATACTTTTAATACAACTTACGCATTTCTCTATGCATTTAAAAATTAATCATTTTTGCGACAATCACAGAGTTACAAACTAAAACAGTTGATTAAATACAGTTTATTCCATAATAATAACGTAATTGTTATTTTTCCCCTCTTTAAAACCCAGTTTTCAGAAATTTTGTCAAATTCTTCGAACCATGAACGTAATGTTTGTGTGTTGCTCAGAAAAATAAATTTATGTAATTATATTATTTATACGTGTGTATTGAAAAAACATATATTTCAACTATATAATTCATTTTTAGTATTTTATTATTTAGTAGAATCCCTTGGAGCACGTCCAGCGTTCACTGTAAGTCTTTATGACAGATATTGGAAGGCTAGAGAACAGCTATAGACCTTTCTGTCTGCCTGATTTATTTATTTTTTTATTATTATTTTTTTGTATAGTTCCTATTTTATTCTTACGTGTCTGTGTTTCTTGTATGTTTGTGCAAAGTGTTTTTACCCTGATGAATAATTTCATGTCAAGTACTACTGCCAAAAATATTACTCGGTAGTGTGACTAATAAAAAACACATAAAACTTTGAGCATATATCTTTTTGGACGACAATGCCAAAAAAATGGCATTTGCGACAACTTTTATTCGTGAAACTAAAGGTGACTGTCTACATCTAGGAGAAGACTATCAATGACAGACTGACCTTGTAATTTTTAACTACCGTCAAGTGACGAGTAACACCAGGAGCTAGTACTTCGACTGCACAGAAGTTCATATTTGCACCATATGAAAACCAAGCCATATGTGACCAAGTTTATTCGAAGTATAGCATATTCCACTTATTCATGCTATAGAAATGAGGGCAAGGAAGCATGACTCTATTTTAACACCACCGGTCAAAAAATCTCAAACCATAACCACTAATTTAATGTGATCTTTCTTCTCTCTCGTTCGAAATAGATAACTTCTGATACACGTACGAAGTGGATTCTAATGGAAGAGCTTAATAAAATCAGCGTACATTATTTCATTGATTGAATTGATTTCATTTTCAGATCAATCTCATTGTATAAATATGTATTCAAAGTAATTTGCAGTTATACTTAAAATAATGAAGCCCAGTGGCTTAGTGATAGTGTATCGCACCAAAGGTCCGGGATTCAAACCCAGGGCTGGGCAAGGTCATGACTCAGACTTTTATTCCGGCCTGGGATCTGAACACGGGGGTATCAGACTGACCACTTGACCGAAACATCTGCAAATGCACTCCGTCCCCTATGGTTAAGAAAACTGAAATAGGGACAGTAGCCCTTGGCACTCATGGGCTGTTGCGCCACTGAGTTCAGTTCCTTTACTTAAAATTATATCGGATAGATGGAATTTGCAATTATATTTAAAATTAATAATAATCAATAGTCAAATAAAAAGAAAATAATTTTGTTTCAATTTTATCACAGGTGCTGAGTATTGGCTCCTGTAACTGTGAATCGATATCATTCTAACTGCTTTTTTTTCTAAAAATTTATTAAAACAAATAAAATGCAAATCCAGCAAGACAATAAAGATAAAGATATCAAATTCAAGTACAACGAAGGATTTCTGAAAAAAATCTCCTTTAGTATTTGTCCGATTTTAGAGAGAGAAAAGTATGTTAGCTTAAATTGCAAATATATATATATTAAATTGGTTATTATTAATATTAATTGGAAAATATATATAAAAAATTTGTTTCTCTCACATGTACTGAAGTATTTAATTTATTTAATAAGATTGTGTAAAAATATGTATTTTGTGTAAATTATAGATTAATCAATAACAAAAAAGCACAGTTTTAACAGTTTTCTTTTAAATTTCGAATCTTAAATTTTTGTAGCATATATCACATTTTTAAGAATGTCTTATTGCACCAATTATAAAAAAAATATAAATAGTATTTCCTATTTTTAATATTTTTATTACTTGTAATTCTCCGCTAAGATATTACACCACTTCTTTCTAGTTGGTGCAATATATCTATAGCAGTTTTGACCGTCTATGCATAGAACTGTATTTCAAAGGAAATTGTATTCAGGAAGGACTTATATTTTGAAATTCACAAAAACTGTTATGTTGTGACGGGCTCACGCGTCTTTTCATTAACATGTCCTTTTGGGTTCTTTGGGGCCAGAATGAATGGCAACTCTTTTCCGACCAACCCAAGAAGTAAAGCGTGAAGGAAAGTTGCAAATTAGGAAGCTTTTAAATAACAGAAGTTTAGAGTAAGTGGTAGGGAATTTGGAGAATATTATGATAGTCCGTATATCAAGTATAAAGAGGTTTTGAGAAGTTAGGTGACAGCCAACAGAAGTTACCCGTGACAGAGAGCCCTTAGTTCAAGGTGCATACCATTGTATGACAGTGAACCGCAACTTTAACTAGCAGCAGATTGATTGATACTTCGTTCGACATTAAGGTAGGAGTGACTATTTAAATATTTGGATCTGTGATGGCATAGGAATTAAGTTTAGGTGAGTTAGTTATTGATAGTGATCCGAGTTACGCTATTTCAGTATTATATATTGTGTGTTTATTAGATTCTCTCACATATCATATTACTATCTAATCTATTAAAGGTTTAAGTTAAGATCTTAATGAAGTCATTTTAAGATCATGGCAACTTCTAGTTCTTCATTTATTCCTACACCTCTAGCTTATGCTGGTAATCAAGGAGAAGGGCACCCGAGGGGGGGCGCCCTTACAACGTGTAAGCATCGTTTCTGTTCTTTCTGTGCAATTTTACTTAGTATTATTCAAATTTTACTTGTCTGAGGATTTTACCGTTTTACTTGGTATTTTTAAAAATGAAAAAACCTTAGAAACTGATATATGTTGATTTAATAACATATATTACTTATATTTAGAATCCATATGTGGAAGTGCTAGTATAAGTAGTGGGAACGTGAAGTTTTATAACATAATCGTAAGAGTAGAGCAAAATAAATTTTTTCGATGGAAATGTTAGGTTATTTGCATACAAAACAAAAATAATCATAACATATCACAATAAAAAAATAATATTCTAATATTTTAATGTTTTTAAAATTTTATAAGAATTTTGAAAAGAGTGTGTGTGTGTTAGTAACATATTTAAATTGGAATGTAAATTTATGAAAATTGTAGTTTAAGTTGATTGAGTATTTTATGAGCAGCTCGTATCTCTATTGAAACTTATTCTACGTATTTTTTCTTGGAATATAATTTCACATTTTTTGGAAAAAAAATTGCATTTGAAAATTCAATTTCCAACAATTTATAAATCATGATGAAAGTACAAGTTCAGTTTAATGTTCTCATACCTAGACTAAACGCTTTTTTGCGTACAGTTGTAGCAAATGCCCCTACTTTTTAAGAATATTTTTATGTTGAGTATTTGCTTTATTATTTGTCTTTCCATAAATGTACTGCTGGTAAAAGATCTGCTGTCAACATCCAAGCTTTAAAATGGAAAACATTTCAACCTTTGTGTTTAATTCATATAAAATACTCATTATAAAAATTGATTCAACTGGATTAATCTGGCATTGAAACTACTTATTAAGCTTATGGTGAGAAAAACCAAAATTGACTCATACAAAATACAGAAAAGCCTCGAGGACAACGTTGGCCCTCATTGGTTTTCCGATAATTCATTCACCAAACGAGCCAATAAAAAGTTAAATTATATTAATTATTTAAATTAAAAATGGTTAGAACAATTAAATGAAACAAATTATTGAAATGACTCATTTATATACTGCTGGGTATCAAAGTGCAACACCAAAAAGGACAAGAGCTGATGAAGCCAAATTTGTAAGATAGATCACACACAGTAAAAGGTGAAGTAATTGAAAATATTACACTCTGCAGTTTGAGGACAACGATGAAATCAGTATTGAGTGTTGCTACCATGGCAGACAGTAACCTCTGCTACATGCATCAGGATTGAATTAAATAGGCTATCGATGTCTTATTGGGTTACAATAGCCCAAGCCGCATCTACTGATACTGCTAAAGTTGATTTATTGCAGCAGCAAGTGGTGTAAAATAGATCCTACGTCCTTAAATGATTTATCAGACATGTTCTATAGACCATAGATCCAAAAACAAGTAGATCAAAGTAACAATAATATGGTAAGCGAAGAGACCCTAAATATTGCGTAGTACGTATGTTGGTTATTGACTTGTTTGGGTTTTTTTTGGCAGACAAAATCCGAACATTAGGGCATCGTAAGGGAACGTAATTGGCAAACAATAGCATCAAAACTTTAGAAATATAAAGCTGCTTCGTCAATGCACCGTCATTGCATACTATAAAGATTCAGGAGTAGATTCTTATACAACCCCCAAATCATAATACTGGGTGCAGAACTAGTATAGAAATACATAAGGAAACAATTAAGCAACCTTTCTCAACGGCGTGTGTTTCCACACACACAGACTCTAATACAACCATCTTGGGGGCACAGGCAGAAGCGTGACTCATCTGTAAAGGCAGTGTCGTGCCATTCGAGGTTGCTCATATCTGTCATTCAATGATGTAAACACAAATGTCAAAGAGCAACGTTTTGAGACAAAGGTAACCGCAACAATAGATGTCATGTGGAAATTCTAATTTGTTGCATCTTTTTAGGCAGTAGATCATGCCAAGACCAGACCCTTAGAGAACTTTTGATCCGAAAAAGTTTTCCAATGCCTCATGACTACGAAAACATAATTTTATTTCTTTCCTTACATTCAACTTCTTTTTCGATAACTTTCAGTCTTCACAGAGCTCAATGTACATAATTTGTTATTCGAATTTTATTTAATATTATTTTTGGTCCGTTGACTTTAAGTACTTAATTAATTTTTCATGCAGAATCCTTCAATTCTTCATACCGCAGTCTAACATGTAAAAAAATGGATGGAAGGAAAATTATAAAAAGTCCCAGTTTTTTATGTTATAGTGATTGACACAATGTGCAATAACTATTTTTTGAACATTACAAACTTTAAACCATTCACTTCTGCTGCAGATTCTCAAATATGTTTTAAGTCAGAAGATTCAATTCAAAGACTTTAATTTACTTTCTTTACTTTTTTTACTTTCTATAAAACAGTGCGTGAGTTCTTGCGAGTAGTTTCTTTTTTAACTCTATTCATTTACGAATCATTTGACGTGTTAATTGTTTTAAGCTTCATTTAAACTGCATTCGTTTTGGAATCGCATGATTTACCGCAATTAAATGCGTTCTTGAAATTTAATTGCAGCTATCTCCCTCTGCTTATCTGCGAATTTTTATTATCGGTGTTCACGAGCGCCTAAAAGCCAAAGCGGAATATTAAGAAGAATACAAAAAAAATATTGCATCATTAAGTTTCGTCAATTGCTTGTTAAATGAAACGATAAAATATGATGGTTTCCAGGTAAGTTCCCCCTTTATGCTTAGCGCACTTGTTGCTAGCTGTGATTTGTATCAAGTCGCTCTAAAAGCGAATAAAAATTGGAGGAACAATTTTTTTTATTTAATTCGTATGTATGAAAAAAAAAAGACTTTTTCTTTTTTTTTAATTTTGTAAGATATTTTCCATTCTGAGAAATATCTATAGATCTCCGAAGACGAAAAAGTTTTCATTACAAATTGTACAATAGATTTTTTTTAATACTTATTATTGAAAAATATTCATTGAAAAGATATTTATACATTGGATATATTGTAATAAATTTCAAAAAAAAAATTGTAACCATCTTCCCGTACTTAAGTATTAGAATTTTATTAAATATAAGAATTTATGTAGCACAAAGAATTGATTAGGTTTTTTTCGTCAATATTTGATTCTGCTTAAATATTAGAATTTATATTAGAATTCTGCATTTTCATGTAAATGAAGCTTTTCAAAAAAGCTGAATGTTTTTTCTAGAAGTAAAATTGAAATCACAATGTGTTGTCGCTATGTATGGCGAATGTGCAAAATCTTATGAAATTTAAATTTTTGCATAATATTTTTGAAATGAGAATTTATTTCTTTTTGTCAGTGTATCGACATATGATGCAAAGGTCAAACATTTTTCATTCATATTTTAAATAAAAAAAGTATAACACCTTATAATTGTTTTCCTTCATAATAGAAATTCTATGTAAAATAAATTAATTCAATAAATATTTTTAAATTACACGTCTACGCATATGCGTCTACACAAACAAATTGGTGAACCATGTAAATATATTGACAAAACTTTTGAATAAAATATATAAATTATGCATATAATTATACCGAAATCTTATAAAATATAGAGTGAGAAAAATAAAATAGTATAATTTGTATGATTTAGGTTAAAATTTAGTTTTTTTCTTAATTTAATCGAAAGGTAATTTTAAAGAGTTATATTTAAGGTATGCAATATATAACAATTATTTTAAGAATATTAGCGACATTTTGTTACAATAATGAAAGTTTTATTTTTCTCTATGATATGTAAGGAATCAAATTCATGAATTTGAAATTATTTTTCTTTCTAAAACTAGAATGTTCAAACTGAGTGTTTGCTGCCTGTGTATATATATATAATACGGATTTCATTTTTAGTAACACTGTACCATTAATTGCAAAATTGAATTATATAAGCTTGATTTCAAGTAAATGATTGAAATATTTATCCTAAATATTAAATAGCTTTTAAAATGATCAATGAGGTTTCTATGGAATTTTATTCATACTTATATGTTCCCATGGATATCCTAATTCAATAAGAGAAATTAAGGTATCCGAACACGTTCGGAGTAATTTTTAACAAATTAGCATATTTAAACATTTAAATGCTTTTTAGGACTGAATACCAATAAATACTAATATTTAAAATAAATTACCAGAATTTTAGAAAAATCACAATTATAAGTGAAATTTCAGCAATATTTTTAAAAAACTTCAAAGCACTTAGAGAAAAAAGTAATAAATATATATGTTAAAGTATTATACTAAAACAAAACAGATGCATTTATTTAGAAAATGTACTAACATTTTAACGGTTTATTTAAATTTAAAAATTTTAGAGCTGATTGAGTAAACATTTTAAGAAATGTTACATTCTTTATGAGACCATTATTTAAATAACAAGCCATAACTCAAAAAAATATTCGTACAATAAGAAATATTTTAGTACATTCTCTAGAAAATAACTCAAATATCAGGTTCAAAAAGTTTTATAGATCTAATACGTAACATTTTGAGTTATCAGGCTCGCTATGTTAGATTTTAAGCAATTTAAAGGCCTACTTCTGGTAGATCAAAGACCCACTTCCGGTTTTTCTAACTGTATAAAATTTTTTGTAACTTGACCTCTAGGTAATGTAAAAACAAAATAAAGCATGCTTCGTAAATCAAAAAAATTGCTCTATTCAATAAAACAAAAAACAAAAATATCTGTCTTGACTGAATTTGGTCATTTTCAACGTGTTCGGATACATTAAATCTTATACTTAAATATACACAAATATGTGAGAGAGAGAAATTCCTGATACTTTCCATTTTACTACGCATTTTCTTGAAATCTATGTATTAGAACTGTTAGCATACAATAGAAACCTATTAAATATTTCATAGCAATAATGTTAAATATCTATATCAACTCCAACGTATCATAAAAATATTGTATGTACTAAATATTCATTTTTCGCTCTCATTTAATACTATGCATCGGTTTTTATGTTACGTAATTAAATTTAGTCTCATTGTATGTACCTAACATATAAATGTTAATTTAATATTTTATATAAATCTAAAAATAATCTGAAGCAAGAATAAAGGATACTAATTTTTCAGAAAATAGCTAATACAAATGAGGATAAAAATTATGAAATGCACAATTTTACGGGCATTTATCTTTTTGTCTGCATTTAAATATACATCGATTTACTTACAAAGAATTTAAATTCGAAAAAATGACCGATATAAATTTGCGAGGACGTATCTTATCTGCATTTAAAATTGAAAATAATTTTCAAGAAATATTACATATTTTTTTGACATGGGACATGTCCTTAGTTTAGTAAACAGAACAAACTATTCATCAATAAGCCTTTCAGTAATTTACAACTTTTTGCGATCGGTAACCATAATTGTACCCTCCACGCTTCTCATGAGGGCGTAATTATACGAATTATGGAAATGTTAATTTTTTAAAATTTATTTTCGAAAATCATATTTTCAAAGTGTTTAAATCAATACAAAATTGTCGAAAAACTAAGGAAAGAAAACAAATATAAGATAATTCATGTGATGCATGCCTGAACGGCAATATCTGTAAGTCGATGGTTATGACTAGAGTTTTAGAGTGGTTAAAGAATGGTTAAAACTTAAAGCAAGACTCAACTTTTTTTCGTCTTTTATTTTATAGATGATTATTACGACTTGATTACGACTTATTTTTGCCATCATTTTGCTTGTTTAATAATTTCTGGTTGATATAATTTTAATTTGCTCCAAACATAGCTTTTATATGGTGAATCACTTCATATGGTTCTGAAGCTCTATGATAATATAATTCTTTTAGCACTTTTTATCAAAAGTTTAAAAAAACACGTGTTTGCCTAGTTAGGAATTGCTTAGTTGGAAACATATAATTTTTAATTTTAATAAAATCATAGTTAATCCCATATAATTTAACCTCATACATATTAAACAGCAATTCAAATTCATTTTCATATATTTCGATTGTATATTTTAAATTAGTGAGGAAAAGTACATTTTCGTCAGTTCTGTGAAAGACATAAATTTCATATTATTTAAATGTTGAAAAATACTCTACTCATGGATGTAAGAGACAAAACACATACAATCTAAATATTTCAAAAACTCAAACAGCTATAAAAATATTTAACGATTGCTCCTATATATATCATTTTTATGCATTTGTAAATTTTCAATGTATGATTTCAAATTGAGAGAAACAAATCTTTTGTTTAAAGATGAAAGAACTTACCTAATGATTATAACCACGACATATCTCACAATTAACGCAAATGACGTTACTTTTATTCTGATTATCGTCATATAGCCAGTATGCATTCAAAATAACAAGTAAAACCATCCCATGTCCGCAGAACAATATCGAAACAATATTTCACGCGCCTTGCTGAGTCGCTGAGGAGACCATTAAATTCAAGAATATACCTTACAGCGGGAGTACTTTATTTAAAGCTATGACGTAACAACCCTATCTGCTTTCATAGTTGCAAAGTTTTATACACCGAAATCCCTAATTAAGCAGATTTCAGAAGTAGCTCACCTATTGTATTCTTGATCGTAAAGACTCGACCCTAACTTTATGTATAAGTAGGTTCGTGATGCGAAACCCTCTTAGGCAAAAAGGCATTGTGGAGATTTTCTTTCCCGAACGTAGCGTAATCTACATGAATGTTTGATTTAGAGCTCGATTTATTCATCCAACGTTGCATTGTTACTGAAGCGTCCTTTTGTTTTCGTACGAGTAATATATAAATGTGCAGGATGTTAGTAAAAAAAGGTATGACACTTGCGGCAAAAGTTATTTTGCACAAGGATTCTGTGTTATGGGAGGCTTCTAGAGTTCAATTACAATTCATAAACAATATCGTAAAAAGTTATTTACGCTGACATATAACAGTTCGTAAAAAGATTATGTGTCTTAAAGATAATTTTCTACTTTTGGTATGTATATCGCTGTGTCTCAAAATCCTTTGCATCGATCGTGACACCTTAATTGTAAATGATGGCACTCCGAGCATTACTCAGGGTTATTTAAAATCATTGAAACAAAAGTAGGATATGTTAACTACACAGACAGGTCATTCATTCTTCTCTGGGTTTCAAGTTTTATTCTGTTTCAGTTAATGTAGTTAATAAAATCCCCAATAAGAAAACAAATTTACCTACCATCTATTTGCATACTTTTTTAAAGCTGTATACTTTTGCACTTTTTAAACTTTTTTTTGTACTTTGTGCTTGTGCATTTTAAAAGTTACACAGCTACTTTTATGTGTTTTAATCGATTTTATTCATCGTATTTTACTTTATAGTGGGTAAATATTAAATTTAAAAAAATCTTTAAAATTTTATCAAGGTATTGGTATGACAATATTTGAAGTAACATTTTAAAACTTTAACTATGGCATATCGGAATATTGTAAGGATAAAAAGATGTTTTGATTCAGATAATTCCACAGAGATTGAAATTCATATACTATCTTAAACTAGGGCTGTATAAACTTTAAGAACTAGTTAAAAGTTTCGAGTAATTTGTACAATTTCTGACGAATGTTTTTCAGTAAGTCGATCTTCTCAATATACTAATTAATTTCTAAGACATTAACATCGGATTCAATATATTCTTTCTAATCTTTTAGAATTTAAAGCATAGATTTATACATTTCCTGATTGCGAGTTTCCTTTGATCAAAGCAAAGTTAATCTAGTAATGTCTAAGCAAATTTGCGTAGGAACTTGCCTACGTAAACCACTATGATATATTAAATGACTCAGTGATCATTTGGAGAAAAGGGTTTATATATATATATATATATATATAACGAAATTGAAATAGGTTTTATATATAAGTCCTATAAATTTAATCAGATGTAGTAATAAGCAAATGAAGAAATTAAAGTTTAAAATATAATTTCAAAATGGATAGTTTAAATTTTGATTAAATTTGAAACATCATATTTAAATCACTACTATTAAATTATTTAGGAAATGCAAGTATATTTTCATTAATATGAACAGTATTTAAAGAAGACGCATTTATATCTTCGCATGCGTTTCGTTGGTTCACAACTCGCACTTAATTTGATGTTGATGTTTTATATCTCTAATTTATATATTTTGCGCAATTTTTCGCATAATTTTATTTACTTGAATAAGTAATTATTTAATGGCGTTTTCAGAAGAGTGGAAGCCACATTTGGGATCATAATAGTAAGCTTAAAGTTTTAAACTATAGCTAAACTATTATATATATTTAATTTATGATCAAGGTATTAGTCAATAAAATTTTGAAATATTAAATACTCAGAATTTTTGTGATGAGTTAAAACTATTTAAGTCATGAATTAGTTTGGAAGTATGAATTCACATCCACACCTGTAATTTCTTGTCCAAAAATGGTAAAGATTTATTCAAAGTCTTACCTTACATATATTAATTCAGATTTCTTAATGGGTTTGATGAATAAATGTGTTATGTTGCTTCAACACCAAAGGTTTTGATATATCATAAGTAACTCTGTGAATTACAATCTAAAAACATTTTTAAAAATTGTAAAAACTACTCATTTTTATCTAAACGAAAAACTGAAAAGAATTAAATGAAGAAAATACACAATAAATCATCAATTACAATTTATTTTAATTAGCATTTGTGAGAAATTAAGTGGGTGGATATAACGCTCGAGTCAACCTACTCTTTGGCCTAGATAATCAACAAGATTCTTAGATAATTGTTCCTCAGGGGGAGGTGTTTCTTCTTGGAGACTTTTAGGGGAAGTTGGCTCACATTTCTCATAATCAACATCAAGTACCATTAAGCGAGATGAAAGAGAATAAAGTGCTCCATATGGAGAAAGCTTGGTTAAATGATTCTCCATTTTTTGCAACTTTGTGCTTTGTGTATTAAGATTTTTCAGAAGATAAAGTACTTCATATGAATTTATGTGTGATACTTCTCAAACAATAGCATTATTAGCAGCATATGTATAAATTCTATTATTAAACTGGAATTGCTTGATCTGATGGGCTATTACAGGATTATTGAGATTCCCTTACTCATATTTATTTTATTTCCTGTTAATTTCAATAAACTAAAAACGTTTGAAATCTGTTAGGAATAAAAGTGAGCAATTCGATATGCAAAATTTTCGTGTGGAGGTACAGTGATACTTCCAGTATTTGTTCCTTTTTCTGCCTGTAGTATTATACGAGTATTTAGCGTTGTTGCATTTTAGCTATGGATTAGTTCCAATAATTAATAATTGTAATGAAATAAACTTTCAAAAAGTAACTAAAATATATTTTTTTAGAAACTGAAATAAAATGAATTAATTGTTAAAAAAAGGATTTTTTAAAATTATGTAAGCGTACAGTAAATATTAAAAGGTTTTGTACAACAATAAATCCGTATAATGTATCGTAAAATTCACCTATGTGCGCTTAAAAAATTTAAAATGGAAAAAAAAGGATTTCCACATTTTCGAGAATACTTTTTTGATGAATCAAATACATATATTATTTTGATACTTATCGTACGCAACCCATGTGTAACTATTTATTTAGAAAAACATATATACCCGTGTATTACTCTGTTGTTGGAGTGATTACAAAGCTCTCTTATACATTTGCATCATGTAGTCTCAATATCAATACTAAGAATACATATAAGCATTAGTAAAAATATATGCATATATACCAAATTTTTCTTGGATAAAAAATGTTTGTACGGTGATGTATTATTCTTACTGATTCAGCTTCAAGGAATTAAAAATCAAGCTAGTTCCACATATAGATTAACCATTTTATGACAAAAAGAGACCTCCTATGTAATGACGCAGAAGTTTTAAATTCATTCATTAAACATTTCCTTTTTTATGTCTCTCATAACCGAAGCTCTCTGATTTTCTCAATTTTCATGAAAACACTTTGAACGTTGAATATTCTATGAAGCATAAAGTATTATGCGAAGTGTTATAAAACATAATGAGAAGACAGTAGTAAGAGAGTGCTGAAGATGAAGATCAAGAGGCTATTGAAAAAGCCTTTACGAGGGGAAAGGCTAACAGCATTCGATACAATTCGATGAAATTCACACTTACAAAAAAAAAAGTGTTGCTATTGAAGTGTTTTATTCTCCACAAAAAATGTGCAACAATTTATTAGCAAAACATTTCTTGCAAAAAAATAATAATTTTCATTTTTTTTTTACTTATGATATTCTCTAAATAAGAAAAGAGATAAAATTCAGTGTGTTGCTCTTTGGAAATTATCTTTAAGAACTTTTTATGCTAGTTTTTTCTGATTGAATATATTTCATAATTATTTAAAAATAGTTCTTTTACCATCTCTACTTTCAAGTAATTACTGGTATAACATTTTAATTAAATATACTGATAATATCAAGTTCCTTATCACAAAAGTTTTGAAATTCAACACAAAATGTACATTAGTGTACACATCTTTTAAAAAAAATTAAAAATAAAGGCGCTAGTTGAAAAGTTCTTTTAAAATATGACAGAAAACGTTAAATTATAATTTTTATTATTTTTACCGTATTTTACGAAATCGTTAGAATTATAATAATTTAAAATAATTTAGTTCAAAATAATTTGTTCAAAACTAAAGAATCGAGTACTCTCTTGATAATTATTTCATTACATTTACCGTTAATAAATATAAATTTCGAATAAATCAGAAAAATAAGGATGTAAGAACAAATTGCAAATGTGTTAATCGGCTTTATATTACCCCTTTTATCACGTACGCTCCATTCCTTCAAAATTGTATTCTGTTTAATTTAATGCAAAACGAAAGACAAGTACAAACCAAAGCAATCCTCCTTTTGCTCTTAAGCTTTCTTTCATGTTTGGAAATTGTTGCGTAATTAAATATTTTTAAGAGCTTTGGGTAAAAGCAAAAGGGACGAAGTTGTTCCCGCCGAATATTTTAGAGTGCGTTTTTGAAGCTCCTAATAACTTTGAGTACAGCAGACGTTTATTAAAAACAAACAAAGCACTTCCCACTCATTCAAGAGCAACTAAATGAGTTTTAATCCCTCGAAGTCCTTTCCACACGTATATTAAGATACAATTTTCCTTTCGGAAGCAGTAATTCCTGCAAAAGTAGGGAAAAATCTGCTTAGGATAATCAAATATTGAATGCGAACATATATGTAGAGTATTTTAGGAAGCAATCAAGTGCCTGAAGTATGAAATCGCAATTACTGTCTAGTAAAATAAAGATAAATTTTGCTAAAGGCCACTAATGCACTAATGGGTTACATATAGAATAATTTAAGTAATCCTTGTAAAATATTTTTTGGTGTTTTATTAAATATTTGGAGCTAGTGTAAAGGACGATAATTATGAATATTGGACATAAATAATCTAATCAAAATTACTTCATTCTATTACATCGAAGAAACTAAATTTGGCACATGTTTGGCAATTAATCATTGTAAAAAAATCTTGAATGCTTGGTTAAAAAACAATGAAAAAAATAAATCTCCTTGATTTAGGAAACAAGATTCTATTAGATCTACTAGTTACTTCCATATACAAGTGAAATTCTTATTCCCCTCAAAATAATTAAAACTCTCGTTCAATCAATTGCGTTCCAATACAGAAAATCTCCTTACAATATGTTTTAATGACTATCATAAGCCTTTTGCAGTTAATATTCTGCATATGCTTGTTTGTTTTTTGGCAAAAATAAATGTTTCAATTTTGAAACAAATATTATAAATATCTGTGTATTAAGTTATAATTCTTATCTGACCAAAAATTGTTATTTATAAATTATGATGTAAAGTATTTCAAGAAAATTTTAAATTGTTTTGAAGCAAAATAAGTGCACATTCATAAAAAGATGAGAAAAATCTTTAATACCAATAAGTTTCATATTATACATTATTACTACTTGCGTTTAATTTTGTTAAAGGTACTAAATTCTATTTACAGATTTGATATGCTTAAATGAATTTATGTTTCTATGTTCTAACTTCTATGTTTTTATGATTCCTTTTTATATAAAAAAAATTCTAATTGCGTTGTAACGTAATATTTACAGCAATTTATAATTACAATTATTCTAATTCATCATTTAGAAGATATAACAATTAATAATTTTTTATAGTGCAGGCAAGTGGTGCCAGTATTTAATTAAACCTATGTAAGTAATTTTTCAGATAAATTTTCCTCACATTACGTAATTTCGAGTTTAATTATTTTGAAGGGGAAGAAAATCTATTATTCTTTTAATTCAAAATATTTTTTAATTTTGTAGAATTATGTTTCATCATTGTTTCTTGTATTTATTTTGTAACGCTTTGTCTTAGAACAGTCTGCGTAACATTGGACTTCTACGCAAACACGTAAATATGATGTCAAATAAACATCAAAGTACGAGCAGTGTACCGTACGATGATTTACTTATGCAAAACAAGGTCTAAAAGCAACCAAATGGATGGTTTGGATTTTAGATAAAAGCTATTCTTCAAACCAAAAAACTGAAGGTGTTCACCCAAAATACGCAAGATCCATCCATCAAGAGGTTTGTTCAAAGGATGCAAAAATATCATGTTTTAAATTCAGGATCGAAAACCAAGTATGTGTCTCCACAAGAGAAGATATTCTACTCAAACGAAAAAGATGAAATGACACATTTTGTATCCTATTCTTCATATTTTATTCGATTCTGAATGTCGAAATGGATTTCCTTCCACGAGGACATATCTAGGAGCGGCTATTTATTTTAGAACTTTAAATATATATTTTAATTCTTTTTCTGAGAAACATTTCTCCGTATTAAAAATAATATATATTGTATTAAAAGAAGTACTATATAGTTATAAATTGTTATAGAAATCACATAGTTTTAAATCAAAAAACTGAGCAGGAAATGCATCGTAGACTTTTTTTATGATGGTTTGCATTATTCGTGGGATGATGAAATTATTTTCTTTTCAGTCTCTGGCAGAGGAATTTCTCAATTTATAGCTGTCTTCATTTAATGTTAAAAAATAGGATTTGAATTTGGAATATTTTTTCATTATGAATGCACTCCAACATTAATATGTTCTGGTTTCGCCATCTTGTACAGAGCAGCAAATATATTTCATCATACTACTCTTTTTCACCGACCATTTTTTTTCTGGCATAAAATATGTTTCATAATTTTTCTCCAATTTCGAAATTCTAAATTAGCTATTGCATACTAAAAGAGAAAATGAATTATTTAAGAAATATTTTGAAATTTTAAAAATGCTTTACTATAAACTGATGTATGAATAACAACTTTGCAAAGTTTCATGAAAATTCAGACATGTTACAGACTGAAAGTGATCTTCACGTTTAGTTCAGGCTCACGTACATTTTGTAAATACTTTCTTAAAGTAATCTTAACAATTTTGTAAGTTAAACAGCAATAAAAGTTTATTTGAGCTCTTGTTTGCTGATTAAAATGATATTGAAAATTCATAAGATAATTTTGTTAATTAAACAAAAAAAAAGAAGACAATTCTAGGCGTAAAATGAGAGACGGAAAAGAATAAGACAAGAAGCAAGATAAATATTTAGTTTTCAACAAAAATATTTAAAATTTCTATTAATAAGAGTATTTTTCTAAAAGTTTCAAATGTTATTGAGAACTCATAGTTTCCCTCAGTAAAAAATATGATGACCTTTCACGATGAGCAAAATTATCAACGATGACATTTACTGAGAACCAGACCATTTATTTCTTGATCCTACGATTCTGTGAAAATGACTCGTAAATGGTTTGGGGTGGAGTTTAACGGGCTGAAACTTAGTCTTCCTAGTTGCAACTTCCTGGAAGATTCAAGAATTCTCTGTTAAATTCAGGCATGTAAACATATCTTTGGTTCTCCCTATCCTTCCTCACTTCCTAGAAACTCATCATCAACCTGAACACTGAGAGGTCGAGCATTATCGACCATTAAGAGAGTCTTCGAAACGTTTGGCATAGAAGAGCTGAGTTAAATCAGTATTGGATAACACATTCAAAATGCCTCTGGACCTCTGAAAGAGGTATATAGCCCTTACCCATAATCCCTCCTATACCATTAAGCGATAATTTTAAAGCAAGTGACATTTTGTTTTATTTTGAGGATATTACTGTTAGAGAAAAATGTGTACTTAAATAAACCAAATCTTGATTTCTCTCACAACAGAACACCAAACATGTTATATGTCAATAGTTCAAACAAGATAGTCTGAAAAAAATGAAACCATGCAAAACAGCCATAGATTTGGGAAACAATTCTTTATTTTGATAATGATTCCTTCTGCTACAGTAAAAACTTAATGGGAGTTGTAAAAGAAACTAGTATAGGATATGCCTCAAGATAATACTTAATAAAACTAATTTTCTTATATGTAAAGATAATTTTAATTACTTTAACCGAAAATTTAAATCATTATTCAATTGAACTATTTATCAAGCATAAAAAAGAATATCATAAGATCGACCGAATTCATTTCAAAAGCTATCTTTATGTTAACTTTAATACAAGAAAAGAGGAGCGTGTTGACCACTAATACTGAATTGGATTTTCGCTTAGTAAAAAAAACATTGGCATATTTAATAGGTTAACGAGGATTCTTAAAATTTTAAATTATTTCTATTTGAAACAAAAAAAAGTGTAAAAAAGTAAAATTACGTAAATTTCTCAAAATTTCTAGTTCAAAAAATATTTTGGGGATACTTTCAACAACAAAAGAAACTGAAGCAAAATTAAATTAGCAAAAAAAAAAGCTTTTTTATTTAGATTAAAATTTTGCAAAATAATAGTAAAAATAATTCGTACTAAAAAATGGTCCATTTTCCTTAAAAGTAAATAAGGGTTATTTAAATTCTTCAAAAATATAATTTTTATAATTACGGAGAAAGAGGATTCAACTTCGTCTGAGTCGAATCATAGTCTAGACAGTTTTAGCAATTTTATTTCACTTTTTATTTTAACCTTTTCTCTGCCATACAAAATTGAATATCCAATTTCAATATATCTTATTTCGCTTCTTATAAACCATGCACTTCTCAAAATAAAATAAAATTTCTAAGAGTTTCTGCGCTTAATTTTATTTCAAGAAAAATTTAAATCATTATTATTAGTGCAATATGTGTTTACAGTAGCAGTAATATTTCATTTGGATATTTTCAAAGAAATAATAATTAATGTTTACCCAAAGATTGAAAATGGTTATTTGTATTAGTTTAATTACAAGACGTATATACTAATACAAATAACCATTAATTACTTGGATTATTTCAGTAATTAAATTTTCTTTTTTAATTTGGAAACTGGGAATGCGCAATTTATTAATATTTAATATTTTCTAAAACGTTTGCATTTTTTAAATATTTTTCAAAGTAAAAAAAAATAATAAAAAAATAATAGCACTTTAGCATAAAAAATATTTTCTTATATCTTGAATAAATTAAGAGTGGGTGTAATTTATTGATGAAACTACCTTTTAAAGTTGATTACTATTTGATAAAACACAAATAAAGGATGAATTTTTTCACAACGATTTCGGAAATTGCGGTTTATTTTTGCTGTAGTAACAAGAGAATATCATTAAATTTTAATAATATGTAAATGTAATCTGTAATATATTCTAAGCCCAGTAATAAAGTTTTACGTTATTTTTTGTGTCATAAATATTTCAATATAGTTCTTACAATATTAAACTATTGATTTATTTCAAGAACTGCAACATGCTTAGATCCACTATTAGCTTTCAGAACTCTTAGATATTTTTTAAATTAAATTTCTTTTTTTTATTTAAAGTAACCTTCCTTTACAAAATACTATTTGTGTATTTTTTTTCTATATCTTAAAAAAGGTGTTTCATATAAATATTTTATTGCGAAGACGTATATTGACTTCATTCAACAAAAAAAAATTACATTTATTGGATTTTATAAAAGCAATGGTTAAAAATTCTCCGCTTTCACAACAATTGAAATGAAACGAAACATATTTTACATTTTACCTCATGTATATCTCAAATACACACAATAACCAAATATGTATTAAAATAGGGGTTTCTAGTAAATCTTCTATAGAGGGGGGGAAGAAAAATATTTTTCTTTTACATGAAACACCCCTCTTACACTATCTACAAATAGGATGGCAATAAAGCTTTGTACACTTCCTTCGCGAAAAGAAGGATGGAAGAAATTTCTAGAAGTACAGCTATTCTAGCAACATCGAAACCAATCATTGTATTCTTGCTCTACAATAAGTTTGAGATATTACTTTCATACATCCTTGCAGTTCTTAATATCTACATCACCCGACAAGAACGAAACGAGAAATTTCGGTTTTACGTTGACAAAAAACCCTAATATACTCCAGAAGTACAGCAAACTCAAGATCTGCATTTTTTACGCTAAAAGGATCCCTGTATGATGCAAAGAATAGATTTAGGAAATCGAAAATATTTCAAATGAATTTCACTGGATATAACCATTTCTTTCACAGAGAATTTTATTTTTCCTCAAGAAAACATGTCTCTCTCTCTCTCTCAGCTTTGAATACAGTAAGAGTGTATAACAAAGAGCGTCATGTTTCTTTTTTTAAAGTTTATTCTCCATTCTGCCACCTTGTATTGCGTTTCTCTTTTTTCCATTCTCCTTTTTTCCCTAAGAATACGACTAAAATTTAATACACATTGAAATTTATTAGTTAGAGAGAAAGTTCACTGTAAACAAGAAGCAGAAAATTATTACATTTTGAATACTATTCCCTCTGTTGGGGATATCCCTTTTATTTGAAGCCTATGATATGTGAACATCTGCATTCAAATAAGTCACGAACAAAGACCTAATAGAAAGCAAAGATTCTGATTTGATGTATGCAAGTAGCTGTAATTTTTCTTATTTAAATTACGTGATGAAAATTGTCATAATATTAAATATCAAACACGCATTAACTCGAAAATATTTGCCGTATTCATAATCATGTTCAAAGAATTAAAATAAAAGTTTATCATTTGTTCATAGAATCATTATATATAGGATCCGAAGTTGTATAAAACTTAATTTTTCAGTTAGAAGGGAAAAAAAATTCTGAAACCTGTAATGATTCTTTTTTATACATTTGATTAAATATTTAAGTTTTATTCTATGTATATAACATTTTCAAATGAAAGTATGGAAGAATTACATTTGCTGGAGAGGAAATATATATTTCAAGCGCCACAAACAATTTTAAATACGTATTTAAAAATTTTCCCTATGAACTTAAAGGAATAAAACAACATTAATGTTACTTTAAAAAGTTGTATCAACATTTTTTTAACTTTCTTGAAAAGAAAAAAAAGCAATGTAATTATTTGGAAATGTCTATTGTAGTATCAACTAGATTATTGCAAATCCAGGAAAAGACAACTCAGATACTTGGATTCAAATCCTCTATCACCCTTCTTAAATATATTTACAAAAAATTACGCATGTTAGTATTTTAATCCACACGTTGAATAAATCCTAACCTCAAAGTGACAAATTCATAAAAGAAACGGTAAGTAAATCTTGAAGTAATCAGTGAAACATAAAAGAAATGAAAAGAATAAATCTGCGAAAAGCTTTTTGCACGAGAGTCCCCCCTTCCTTTTTCTCTGTGTATGTATTGTCCAAGAATCTAAAAGCAAGAAAACTACTGACCCGGACATGCTTTTATCAAGGGCAGAACGTCAAAGTGAAATTGAATTTCAGCATTTTGCTAAAAGCCCTGGCTTCCAAATTTGTGTTTCTTTCATTGTCGATTTTTTCCCTTTTCTCCAGTTCTTCCCCCTTTTTTTTGGAAAGATCAGAATCAATACTAATGGCGTTACTACAGAATGTTTGACCTAAAGAGTTTTGCAGAAACTTAAGCAGCGAAAGTAGGCACAGTTTTCCGTCTGGAAGAGCCACGGTAAATAGATGACAATTTAAAATTCCGAAAAACGTCCCGTTGTAGAAGATATCTCCAGAGATACTGCTCTTATCTTGGAAGCATGGGTTTTTTTAATTTAAAAAGAAACTCGATTAAATCTGTTTTAGAATGCTCAAGAGTCTTGTAATTTGGAACTGAAGTAAGCTTGGTTTTGGGCCGGATTAATTCGATAATACATGTTAAAATAGAATTAGAGTTCATTTGATCATTGTGTACTTTCTGAATTTATCTTAATTTATTTTTGTACTATATTTTCAAATAAAAGATCTTGAGATGAAATTTGCAGTAAATTTGTTTGAAAGGATAGTTACAAAGTAATTTTATGGTTTCTAGCCATTTCATGGATACAGGGTCATCATTTCTTTTTTAATTATGTATAACGGGAAGAAAATCTCTTTTATAACCAATGCAATATTTTATTTCACTATTAAATAATAAATATATTACGCCTTAGAAAATTTGCTAAGCTTCAGCATTAAAATATTTATTTTTACTTCCATTGAAGTCTTTTTAAACTAAAATGTGCAGAAAATATAGATAATACATATTTAAAAAAATTGCTTTAGATACAAACTATTTTATGCTAAATTCACATGAAAAATGCACGTTATAGTGCTTTTAGGTATTATAAATATTTTTTTAAAAAATATTATGTAGTCTTAACAGAGTCAGCTTAATTCTTTCATAATGACAAGTGCTCTTATCACTAATAGTACACGTTTTAAAATAAAGCTAAATATTATTCATGGTAAGGTTCATGGTAAGGTTATGGTGATCAGCATAGAACCTCTCAATACTTAAAGCATTGGAAAGATAATCAAAGGTTGAAACGAAATAGTCCCTTCTCCCAAGCACTTGCACAAAACCTGAGTTTTAATGTGGAACAACACTGCCTAACTTCAGTCATGAACCCTGTCATTGGACTCCAGGGGGTCACGCTCCATTATAATTTAATGCCCAATGTGAATAAATGTTTGACCACCCCAAACTTCTTAAGCAATTGGCTCTGGAGATGACTGATGGAATTCCACTGGATGCAGCCAAAATCTATACTGATGGCAGTAAGGGAGAAATAAATACTACTGGCAGTGGAGTCTTAATTGAACTACTTGGCCGCGTCATCAAATTTCAGAGAAGAAATGCTGACCATGCCTCTGTCATTAGAACGGAGCTAATAGCTATCATGTGTGGTCTTTCATTTATTAACAACATAAGAGATCTGGCTTTTTCCGAAAGTTGGATACTGACAGACAGCCGACCATCCATCCAACATTTATCGAATTGGCCATCTAGCTGCGACAGCACCAGCAGGAGTATTCTTCGCCTTGTTCAACAGCTTTCAGATCGGCACCCTATTCATCTACAGTGGGTCCTTTCTCATGTAGGCCTTCTCGGGAACGAAGTTGCAGACGACCTTGCGAAGGCGGCTACCAGCAATCCTGTGGATCCCGAAGACTACATGGTCCTTACATCGACTCAGATCTACTCCAGGGCTAAAGAATTAATATGTAGAACCTGGGTCGTCCCTCCTGTACACCCATGGTATTTTCAAAGACACCCTGGATCCGCCATATCATTCAAGGGTTCCAAATCATATCAAACGGCATTCTCGCGATTTTTGACTGGTCACCTGAGGTGCATGCATTTTGAGGGTGGCAAAAGAAGCTTCCCAATTTGCCCCAAATGTAACATCAGTCCTTTTTCTCCTCAGCACATTCTGCAATGTCTGGGGTTTTCCTGTGAGGAGGCTGTGCATTCCCCCAGCTGTTCTTAAACTTTGTACAGATTTATGGACTCATGGATCGGGTCTAGTTTCACTAGACGAGATGGGGATTAGTCCCACCACCACCAAATATTATTCTGATTACTGCATTGCTTCTCAAAATCTGTCAATTTTCAATCTTAATTTTCATTGCGCTTCCGTTCCATACAACAACATATTGAATTCAATAATAATGTACTTTGACGTAAAACTATTGTACTACGTTAATTATAAACCGCACAAATTATCAAGATAAGTGCTGAATTTGGAATATAATTTTGTACATGACAGGCCCATGGAGTCAATAGTAATTATTAAACTTGTTCTTAATTTGGTATTGAGGAATTAATGATGAAATATATTGTGCAGTACTGATACATTTATAAGTATATTATATCAGAAATAAATAAGTATATTATATCAGAAATCAAAATCGCTCCCTCCAGGTAAGATAATCACGCCCCCTAGGGGGCGTTCTCCACAGTTTGAGAAATGATAGATTACTACACGTATAATGAAAGGAATGAAAATAGTTTTCCAATAAATTTTTATTTTTAAAACTCTTATACAAACTTTTTTTCTAACTATGCGTTTAAAAGTGGAAATACCTAATACATTTTTTAGAAAATTCTTTTTTCTTATGATTTATAATATAAAATATTATTTTATCTTGCATAACTATTAATTTAATTTTATGAATAAATAAACGCTAAATAGGACCCCAAATTTTCAAAACGATCTGGACCAAGATCTCAGCAATTTTTTTTCCATTTATCAAGCAAAAGTTATTGTAATTGTAGTCTACGAAAGTAGATTCAAATAACGGGAATTACCGATTGTAGATTTACTCAGATACCGTAACAACCATGCTGTGATCTCTGTTTATTGTTGTGCTACTGTAATTGAAACAATATTTCTAGTAACGTAGCTCAAAAACTTTTATTCGCTATCTTCTAAACCCATATTTAGATTTTTTTTGCTGTGAAAGTAAAAATTTTAATTGCATCAACTTCTACGAGGAGTCCTAGACAATGTCGATGATCGATATTCACGGCTGCATCCTCGTCATCATTTCTTACGCTCGAAGAAGTAGATGATTTCAAAAGTTCCGCGATACCATGCGCATGCTCGGATTGGTTGATTAAAAAGCTTTAAAAAGAATGGAAGGGGATGAGGCAGGGAGTAAAAGTCAATTTTTTTAAGAACACAAGAACAAGAGTAACGATATCTGTATTGGGTATTGGTTTAAAAGGATATTCTCAGAAGAGGGTAAAAAGAATAAGCGTGCATGTATCTGTTGTGTAAATTAAAATGTGACGGGCAAAGAGAAAAAGAACAATTCTGCCGATATTTATAAGACGTCTAAGAGTACATATTGATCCGTAAAATGAAAAATGAAAACCATAGGCGATGCAAGAGCCGAGCCTGTGTTTTTTCCAATTAAGAAATTCAGAATTGCGTTCACAAGAACAAAAACGCTTAGCAGATGCTGTCATATAGATCGAGATTTTTTCATACGTCACAAGATTTTTGTATTTAAGACTAGAAATAAAGAATGCATTTCAACAAATTGACGTTTTATGAAAAGTTATAGCAAGATTGTTTTCGTTGAGAAGAAGAATAAATTACCTTTTATTATTTTTAATTGAAGTTATTTATGTAAAAGTATATTACCAAGTGTCATTACTCAACTACTCTCTCTACTACCCATATTTATTATTCCTTTTTTATTTTATTACTTATTAATTATCAACTAAATTACGACTTATGAGTTGATTTCTTTCTTAATATAGAAAACGCAATTTTAAGTATTTTATATTGAGTTTTCACCATTTTTAAAATTTATAAGTGCAATAAGATGTAAAATATTTAATCTTTTAATGTAAAATTGGAAGCATCTTTCAACTCTATTATTTAAAACCAATTTGGTTCTAAAAACAAGGAGTTACTTACTCTGTAGTATTTTATTTCATTATACGATAACAAATTACAATAAAACCATTATTTTTTTAAATTGTTTTATTATAAAGATTTAAATAGCGATATTAAAACCTAAAAAAGTAACTACTTCATTTTTTTAAATAAACAAATTTCGCTATGTTCCAAGATTTTAACAAATAAAAATAACGTTTCTGAATACAAATTTTTACTTATGGATAACATAAACCTGTTAAAAATATTACTTAGTTATTAATTGTAAAAAGTATATTAATACTACATTTCACTTTAAATTATTTTCAATAATTCTATATTTACATCTCATAAAAAATTCATGCGTTATTTAAAACATTTAACTTTGTCAAACATTTATTTATATATTAATGAAGCGATTATATATTCTTCAATTTCATTCTAAATAAATATTGAAAATAAATGTTACTATTATGTGCATAATAAATTTATGAATTTACTTCCTACCTTGTTTTCATAGATATATTTTCGCCATTTTTCCTGTTCATGTAATCTAAGTATTGCAATTTAAAATTTAATAGTTAAATTTGTTTTTAATGTAATTTCAATTGCGTGAAATTTATATATTTTAAGAATCGAAATTCATTTAGTAGACTGTTTAATTGCTTATAATTTAGAGCTGAAATTCCAAAAGTAATTTCTTCGCAAATATGCATTATGTATGATGATTTTTAATCCTATGCAAGTTTAAATATCATTCTGAAAATATTTTTCAGAAAGTAAGAACTTGCTTTTAACTGTCGCAATTTTGATAAATTAATTATTATAAGTATTTCTATCCGATATGTGGTCATTTGCTTAACAAATAGTTAAAATTAAAAAAAGGTAAATGCGACAAAGTGCCGCTTAATCCCGATGTATAACACTGAAAAATATAAAATAATACGCAATATAAAAAAGATAGTGACCAGAGGTTTATATTGACAACTTAAAAGAAAAGCACTGGAATGGAAAGCCAATGAGATATATAATTACATACAAGTAGATATAGTTATATTAAGAACTATTAGAGACATAAAATATGTAAATTGTGCTTTTAAATTCACTATTGCTTACGATTAAATCCAAATGGCTAGGGAAGGAATATTTCATGATACTGCACGCATCTCTTGACTGAATATTGAATGACTAAATTTGGATTATTGTGCACTTTATTAGGATAATGCTGTAGTTCGCTATTGAAGATTAATTTGATAATGAAGCTTAAATATTCCAATCGTGGCCAGAAAATGATGTAATTTAATACTGTAAATATTTCTATATAGACAGTTCAGAACAATTGCTTTTTGACTGTAATTCATCTTTAGATAACAAATTGAATAGTTCTCTCAAAAGTTCAATTATTTATTCAAAGTGAAAGCTATAGTTTGACAATAAATTTAACTTGAAAATAAAATCGGAGCCGAAACGTTATGTTTTCAAACTTAATTTTCAAGAATAGTAATTTTTAAGGATAATAATTAGAAATTAATAACTTTTAGACTAACTCATCTTTGATCCCTTAAATTTAGAGAATAATTATCTTGTATATTTTAAATATAAAGGCATTTCTTTTGCATCTGTTTCTTGAAATGTAATAAATTTCTTCAATTTGTTTAGTTTTACTGAATTATATTATCAGAAGATCTAGTCTCCAGAAGTCATTATACATATTTAATAAGATATATTATGCTAAACTTCCAGTCTCTGTAAGATGTATTTCTTTTTATCTTTTTGTCAGTTAAAAAACTTAAGGTATACGAACATGTTCAGAGTACTTTTTGACAAAATAGCATAGTTAAACATTATAAAACTTTTTTGCGATTCAATACCAATAAATACTAATATTTAACCAACAATATTTAAAATAAATTGCCTGAATTTCACAAAAATCACAATTATAAGTGAAGTTTTAGCAATATTTTTGAAAAACTTCAAAGCAATTAGAGCAAAAAAGTAATAAACTTATATTAGTAAAAGAATTACCAAAACAATCTAGAGGCATTTATCTAAAGAATGTACTAAAATTTTAATGTTTTATTAGAATTTGAAAATTTTAGAGTTGATTCATTAAACGTTATAAGAAAAACCATACCTTTATGAGACCATTATTTAAATAACAAGCCCTAACTCAAAAAATATTCATACAATAAGAAATATTTTAGTATATTATCTAAAACATAGCATAAATATCAGGTTCAAAAAGTTTTATAGAAATACATTTGTAATATTTTGTGTGATCAGACTCGCCATGAGATAGATTTCGAAGAATTTAAATGCCTGCTTCTGGTACATCAAAGACCCGGTTTTTCTAACTTAATAAAGTTGATTGTAGCTTGGCCTCTAAGAAGCGTAGAATCAAAACAAAGTATGTTTTGTAAAGCCAAAAGATAGCCTCATTCAATAAAATAGAAAACAAAAATATCGGTTTTGTCCAAATTTGGTCATTTTCAACGTGTTCGGATACCTTAAGCAATAAGAAGGATTCTACGAAATGTAGTTAAAATCTTTATTAATTTCTTTTTAGTTTTTAAACCTAAAATAACATTCATATCTACTATTATGTAATATATGTTTTAGTTATATAAATACATTTGTATTTGTAACCAAATTTATTTATTTATGAGCTACTCATTTCTGAGCCTCAATGAGTAAAAGGCAATTTATATATATATATATATATATATATATATATATATATATATATATATATATATATATATATATATATATATATATATTTGAAAGAATTCTTAATAAAGCTATTTAAAACATGCTACAAAAACCCCGATGTATTTCATGTTACAGATGAAGAATTTTTTTACTCCATAGTTATTTCAAAATTACTATATTGCATTCAGTTCCAGTAATATCTAATCCCATATGCCCTTACTCAATATGTTCTGACAAGTCTCCAACATTAAAACGTGTAATTTTTACATTGATGCAAAATGTCTAATATTACAGGCAAATCGATTGATTAGCTGAATAGTGCGATGTTAATATTCACTCACTTACTAATATTACAGGAGATATTAATCCATAAAATGTGTTCAAAAACTAATGAAAAAACATGTAAAAGCAATGTATTAAGGGCAGAGATTACATTATGTAATCAAAATGTGTTGATTACATGTACGTTCATGTGAAGTATATTTTTTGCATCTGAAAATTTAAAGTTGAAAACAAATATGGTTGCCAAAAGTAATATTTTTTGTTTTTCTATACCTTATAAAAAGGTTCATTCAAAAAAAATGGAATTGCGTATTACACAATTTTAAAGAAAATTGTGTTACATAAATAAATTTAAAATAGCTTATCATAACCTAACTAAGTTAATATCTTTAACGTCAATAACATACTTTAAATAAATAATAATAATGGTACACAAAAATTACACGCATCGTACACAAAATCAACTAAATACAATATTTAAACATATGGGGGGGGAATAAAAATGTTATTCAGTAACATACTTTTAAAGTGAAAAAAAACGTGCAGGAAGCTTTTAAAAACCAAGAATTCATTTGATAACATAATCTATTTAAGAGGTTGTACTCAGTTATACGTTGAGCTCATCATCTTTGACATCGAGAACCTTTTTGAGAACTCAACTAAACATTCCAAATGAAATGCGGCCGAAGGGAACACAAAGGACCTTCTTGTGGGTAGGAATTCTACCGTCTCTAAAAATCGAAGAAGCCGCTGAATTGTCTCTTCTGGCGAAGATGGCGTCTCGAAGCTCCGAGATTAGTCCATCCGATGCTTTGTTTGTCACCTCTGGTTTAAAGGTACAGGAATGTCACTTGGAAAACGAAATCACTCATTTCACTTTCAAATTTCTCCACATCAGCATACTCGATTTTTCCTTTCTCCCCAGGTTAAGGTAGTTTCCCAAAATAGCCTCAAAAGTAACAAAAGTTGAAAAAGTTTAACTCTGCAACAAAATTGAATTGCTATTGTGGTCATTTTTTTTAAAAAAAAGTTGGATTACCAAGATTGGATAAATCTACATTTTTGGGGATTTCGGGAATGACCACAAATAATCTAACTTGACTGGATTAACACTTCCTTTGATTACGATGATTATCCAGGGCCTCAAATCCATATAAAAATTAAAGTTAGCTTAGTTTAGTCTTATTTTTGTTACATGTGATTTAGTTTCGTTGCATCCTGTATGACGACGGTGTTAATAACTTATAAGTCAGTGTATTGATATAAATTGAGTTTATTGAAAAAGTTCAAAACTAGATTTTAGGAATTTTTGTTTAAATTGATACATGCTTAAGCAAATATTAGGTAATTCACTTTTAGAGTGAATCCAATTGCAAAAACCCATGCAAAAAATGTATTTGGAACAAAATTACAAATTCAAATGTCCGTAGTTTAAAATAGAACAAACATAAAAATATGAGTACAAATAAAATAAGCTAATCCGATCAAATTTCTAAATATTTATGTACTTTCAAAATTTTCATATTTTTAAATTCAATAACTGTTAAACTATTCACTTGATTTTGACAACTTAACGAAAATCCATATTATTCTATACACATTCTTCGTATTTTACAGGAAATGAGTTTTTAATTATAATTTTTAACAGTTTTATACGTAAATGTTTTTGATTAAATCACAAACGAAGATAAATAAAACACATAGGAAATATCATCCTTCTTTGTATGTTGCAAACACAGAAAAATGATAATGTTAAAGGAAAAATTCAT
This sequence comes from Trichonephila clavipes, assembly GCA_019973935.1. Classification (NCBI taxonomy): domain Eukaryota; kingdom Metazoa; phylum Arthropoda; class Arachnida; order Araneae; family Nephilidae; genus Trichonephila; species Trichonephila clavipes. The sequence continues at coordinate 837,623 of BMAU01021215.1, read as the reverse complement.
TCGGAAATTATGTAATTTTGTGTTATCCAAAAAGCGCGTTGTAAAAAGTACATCACAATCATCATCAATATTGCGGGAAAAATCAATTTATGAATATACAAAGAAAAATAGCATATTCAAAATATGATTAAAACTTTTTCATCAAATTTCTTTGAAAACAAGTGTAAAAATTGAAATATTCCTGATTCGTGTGCTATTTGAAGGACATAAGAATTGTGAAGAAATTAGAATAAATTATTTTTGTGTATTCAGATGGAAATCATCTTGTCAATACAGTCATTAAGGAAATTCTAAACTTAATTTAATTTCCTTGATGGAATATTTCTCCAATTTTATTGGCTGTGAGAGCTGTGCAAATTTAATAGAAAACACTAAGGAAATTACAGTTTAAAAATAGTGTGCAATTTACCTAGAAGAAAATATCAATAAAGAATATTCGATAATTTATATTTTCGGTTTTAAAAAATTATGTAACATTTTTATCTCGAGAATTCAGCTTTTTATCTTTGCAGTTTGCTGAAGAATATATGATTCCAAAATAATATTTGTCTAATTGCTCTACAATAATATGAATTTGGAGAAATCAACAAAAATAGATGCGATCTTTCTAATACACGGGGTAAAATATGAATTATATATTCTGGATAGTTTTAAAGACCTTCTTTAGAAAATATTACTGTTATCACTGCTAAAATTTTGTATCTTAGAGTTTTAAAAATGCAAATTTTAAAGGATTTTTTTAAAATTAAAATAAGATAATAAAAGATTCCAATAATTTTAAAATATTTGATTTTCTCAAGATGGAATAAATGAATATTCAAAGAAAACGCAATTATTTAAGGTAAAGAATTCGATACATATGTGAATTTTCAATGTAAATTCTTCGACGAATAATATAATTAAGTATTCAAAAGTTACCTCTTTAATGAATTAGAAATCAGAACACAAAAAAAATATCGAAACACACATATTTATGAATAAATGTATATTACCTACATAATACAGGTGGAAGATTAATGCACAAAAAAATCTTCATGTTCTGATATGCATTAAAAATATATGCTAAAAAATCATTTTTTTAACTCAAAATTTTTCTTTTATAAACCAAAAGAATAAATTTATTATTTATGTAATAGCGCAGATTCAGTACTAAAATTGTATTGCAGATACAACATTTGGCTCATGTATAAATGGTTTTTAATTTTAAACTACATCGTATTTTAATATTAAACTTTTACATCTAGTCCCAAGTACATTTCAAATTCCTTGAAATTTGTTTCTAATAATTTTAAATTCATTTATCAGAATAATTTTTCCATGAAACTCTAAATTTTTATAAGATAAAGTATTAAACATTTTAATCAAAACAGAGAGGAATAAGTTATGGTCCTTAACTAGAATTTGAAACAATTATATTGGCATCGTTCTTAAATGAATATTTCTTAAATACTGCGAACATCTGAGAAAAATTCGTCAAGAATGGCTCATTTTATTTATTAAAATTATTTAAAGATTTATCAATATTCTATGAATATAAAACAATAAAACAATTCAGATAATATATACGTGTGTATTTAATTTTTTTAAATATTAGTATTATCGAGAAAAATAAAAATAAATTGTACTTTTAGTAATGAAACTCCTCTCTACTACCTCCGGAAGATCATTTAAAAGTAACACCTTTTGTGCAAGAAACTAACTAAAATATTCCGTATTAAACAATAATGTAAAATGACAAATTCCCTTCAACGAGTGAACGAGTGTGAAAGCAAACGAATAAATAAAATATATTTGCAACTGAAAGCTTCAATTTTACTCACATATTAAATATTTAATTGTTACTCCACTTTTCATCAAAAATTACAGTATTGTAATCTGATCATTCTCTTTCATTGAATTAGCTTAGCGTTCATCAACTCAGCCATTAAAAAGAATTAAATCTAAGAGCAGGTTCATAATTACGTAATTCTAGTTACATTGCAATTATAAGTTTCCTAATTAGTTAAATAATTAACATCATACGATTACATTACTGTGCAAGTTTCATTCTGAAATATATTTCTGTATATAGCGTTACATAAATTAAGCATAATTAGAAACCTTAAAATAATTAATTCATTAATTATCTGAAATGCTTTGGCTATACATTGTTATTCATACATTCAAAGCCAATTTTAAAAAATCAATTCACTATTCCTTACTAGAGGAAACTTAATTTCTTGTCAGATAAAATGTACAATGATTTAATGACTCCTTTTACTTTATTGCTTAACCCATTGAATCATTTAAATAGCTACCGTGACGGCGAATATAAATTCAAAGCTATCGTGACCGTTAACTCCTAATCATCGATAACATTAGCGGTGAAGGGGAATTCACGATCGCCGTAGCCTCAAGGGTATTCCTTCGGTAAGAAGAAATTCCATACATTGTCAGAGAACACTAAATGTGATAAAGGCAGCAACAGCTGCCGTCTTTCCACAGTCACGAAAGTTAAAGAAATACTTTACCAGATGTATTCATTTTTGGAAAGGGTTATGTATTGAATAACGATGCTACGTATCGACTTGGTATTTGTTCTTTCCGTCAGTTAGAGAGCAAGTAAGTACACATAAAAAAACCCTTCTTCTTTGTTAGTACAATACAATGATTTGGAGTAATGAATATATTTTCATCGTATGAAAGTTTTTTGAAAAATGTATTTAAAAATAGCAAATTATGAGCTCATTAGATTTCGAGAAGAGTTGTGTGAAATTTAAAGTCTAGTTTAAAACGTACATTAAATGTATACCTTACAAAAACGCAAGCAACTGGTTACTTTTTCAATGAAATCGTAAAATAGAAGCTTAACTATTCGATCTCAAATAATCCATCCTTTCTCAGCCACAAATTCATAAAATATTTAGTAAGGAATGATCTTACTTAAAGTATGAACTTCAATAAAAAGGTGACAAAAACAGTAAACTTATAAGCTCAGAGTAAGCACACATGAATTCTACACAAATTTACCTTCTAGGTACATATTAAACTCAGTTGATTTTAAAATAAAGTAAATCGGTAATCTATTCAACACAAATTAACATGTTTATTAAATTTGCAGAAAAGAAATTCTTACTTTATATATTAGCTCCATTTTCACTACATCTTCCGAAGATCATTTTTAATATTCAAACTTTATCGTTAACTCATTCAAATTAATAGAGTTAAAGAGTGTTGATAAATAAAAAAAATACTTAGCATTTAAAAATTTAAACACAAAGGCAAAGGAATTAAGTTCTAATATTAACTCAAAAAAATTAATGAACATTCCGATATGTTTTGTTATTTCAAAAATAACTTTACCTTGAATGAGTTAGACGCATGAAAATATACATAAAAAAAGAAAAAAATCTTTTGAATGTTTTACTGTCATACAGTGATTAAATATTTATTCATTACTCGTTATTTGAATACTGAAATATTCATTAGAAACTATTCAAAGTATAGTACAATAATTATTTTATACGAAAAAGAGAGTGCCTAACTGTTTTATATGAAAAATGATAGTGTCTAATTTTCTATACGAACAGTCTAATAATTATTTCCGACCGGCTTAAACGCCTAAAACCTCAAGACACGCACTTTCTGAGGTGCTAACGAATAGGAATTATTTAATTCCTTTTCCCCATGTCTCCTGGTTTGTTTGCATAGATACAATCTGTCGAGCGTGGTATATGAAAGATTCCCCACGCACTATACCAGGTTCCGAAGGTGGGTGTAATCAGGGTTTCAGACAATGAAGCAACCCTCCGGATGCAGAGCATTACCGGTGAACTTCCGTGCTTTTACAATCCCGGATTCGAACGTAGAGCCCTATTGTAAACAATACGGAATGTATAAAAGAAGATATTCTAATTTTTTTCTGAAATTTCGTTTCATTTTTCGTAATGTGTTTTTCGACACATGTGTCGAAAGTGCGAAAAAATGAGGCAAAATTTTAGCGGAAAAAGTTTTCCAATTAATTTTGATTAAATGATAATCACATGCGTTGATTTCGATTCCCATAACAGAAAAGTATCAGTATTTAAAGACTGTGTATTTTATTACTTGCAGTATTTTGGTAGAAACCATACTTCCTTATCTATATTCTAATTGCTTAGAAGGACACTTATAAACGTATAACATTAATATAAATATGGTACTTTCCTGAGGAAACTCTAAAAACAATTTTAATGGAGTAGATAACAGAGAGACATATTACTTTAAGAAATTGCAATCTTATTTAAATTGTCATTGACAAAAAATCAATGATATCAATGAGTTATGAGAAGAAAAAGGCATGAGTTAATGAACAATTTATCGTGATGCTTAAAAAAAGGCACTAAATTTAAGTTCTAAAACCTTGTTTTTTGCTTTCATTAAAGACTGCTATAAGTACCATATATTTTATGGATCTTCTCTCAAACTTAAAATTGTTTGATTTATTTTTGTATGATGTAGCCTATAATACTTTAAAAAACACAAAATCTCATTTTAAATTAACTGTATAATCAATTTTAATTTTTTACTAAGTCTTTATTTTTATGTTAGTACATTCGGATTTAATCACCCATTTAAAACAGCACTATATTTAACACAACAGAAATATTGAGCAGTTTTGATAAAATGATTCTTATATTTTTAAGAGGAAGGAAAATTATAAATCTTTTTGCTAATATTTTCTGCAGATCAGTATTTTAATTTGATTTTTCGAGAACAAATTTATAATATAAATATTAGTAGTTACAATAGCTTACCTCATTCGCAGTTTTTTTCCCAACATATTTGGATCATAGACTAGCATTTATCAACTTTTAGTACCTTATTCATATTTGTATTATGATACATTACGCGCTTATTTATTACCTTTGTTTTTATTTAAATATCTTTTATTGCATTCCCATTTCTATTAACTCAATCTAATGGCATTTGTCTTTGCATTCTTTCGCGTAATCAAGTAATTTAAGTTTCATTTAATAAAAGCTTTTCTCGTGCTAATTTCTTTCACTTACAAAACTAATGTAGCTAAGTATGTGAGAGAATCTCACCGTGAGATTCGGAATTCTACCATCATTACCAGAAACCATTAGCTGTCCTTTACACACATTTAATAATAGTCACCACTAAGTTATCACGGTCAGTTCGAATGCGTCAATTTGCTAGACTCATTTTCTCCTAGCTTTAGTTTTAGATGCACTTAATTTATGTTTTGCACATTGAATAATCAGCAAAAGGGATTTATGTACATGTGTAATGTTTGAAATATGCATGCAAATATTAATGTGAATCATTCGGTAAATAATTGCTTTGGATTTTTATTCAATTCTGTCTGTTTTAGATATAAACATATTTTTAAGAAAATTATTGATTTACATAATTTTGTAAGATACAGTTATTTTCAAAAATCATTAGATTTTTTACAAAGTAAAGAGTAACACTTTACACACTTTGCTTCAAAAATGTGTTAGTCAAATTTTAGTAAAAATATGTTCGGTTATTTATCAGAAAATTTAACTAATGTTTTTCATTATCATTATTAGTAAAATCACACTTTATTAATTAATTGTTTAGTAAGAAATTTATTTAATAATTAAAAAATTATAAAATGTAGTAACCGTTATAAATCCTCATTGAAAGAATCAACTTTAATGAATGAAACTGAATGCAATGACATATCTCCAAAGTGAAAAATCCGTTAAAACTCTTTGCTTACAGTTAACTATAAAATAGAATTTTCCGGTTTTCTTTTATATGAATGCTTGTAATTTCTGTGAATGCACCTATGCAATATTGATTGCGTATAATACGCCACTCCGCTTAAAATTATTATTTTTCAATATTTACTCAAAAAAAATTATGAATTATATAAAAGATTTTGGCAGAAAATCCATGGGATAAAATTTCCTCTGAAGAAGATTAATTAACGGGTAAAAATATTTGTGATGGTATTTGTTATAATTTTCATGACCTTTTTGTAACTGTGTAGTAAATACAATTGGTACTTTAAAATTCTTAGTTTTTACACGAATATTTTTCTGATTTTTCTTTTTGTATTAGTTAACTATTAACAGCGTTATAAAAAAACTGATAAGTACGTAGTAACTTATTATTAAAGACTAAAAAAATACTTTTGTAAATTATATAAGAATAGTATTTACGTATGTTGAACAATTAGTTTTATGTGATTTTTTTTTCAAATAATAACCGTTTAATTACGTTGAATGCTTTGAAATACTACCCAATTAATATTAATACTTATTTTACCCGTGTGCAAAGATTTTCTTATATTCTCTACTAGAAATCCATTTATTCATTACGTATTATTAAGTATAATTTTCGAAGATTTTTTTCAGGGAAGAAAAGAGTTTATTCACCATGCTATTTTCGTTTTTTCAGGTGCCGGAAAAGAATTTCAAATAATGATGTGTGCAATTAAGCTGAAACTGCTATTAACTGAAAAAAAAACAAATTGCTTACTTAAGCATTAAAATAAAATGAAATAAAAGAAGCTGCATATTTTCTTGTTACAAGTTATAGCCTCCAGTAAAGCAAATGCGTGGATTTAGAAAAGCTTTAAGTGTTTACGGAAATAAGACGCAAGAAAGAAGTTCAGAATTTTTAATTATCTTAAAAGAAAGTTACTCTTCCAAAGAAGATTTCTTATAGAGGAACGACAGAAATAATTTATGAGTAAACATAAAATGTCGTACTTTAAACCAAATGCATCCAAAGCATTTGTTTGAAAAATAACATGATAAGTACTATGAACGCAATTTCAAAAGAATGTGCGAAAGTTTTATTTCTTTAATGAAGTTCTTACCAGCATTATTGTTCTCACAATTATTCTATAATAAACTTAATCGGAAACTTACCTTTCTTTGTTCACATTCTTACCTTTCTTCAGACGCTTCATACTTGGCACGCACTGGTCTCTTCTGACATTTCTGACAAATGATAGCTGCATGCAAACACCCCTACTTTCAAAAAGATTCTAATTCTAGTGTGAACGAACTTTCCGTTATGAAAAGAAGCGTCATCTTAGTGCGCTGATGACACTAGACTTATCTAACATGGGCTTAACGAGCTTCAGGATGTAATGCACAGAATTAAAGCATTTTAATCTAGAAGTTGTGGCTTAGATAAGATGGAAGTATTTTAATACTTCTGTTTTAACTTCTGGAACGCAAACTACGAGGAAAATAAATCTGAAGAAGTGTTTTGGAAGTGGGGTAGTTAAAACTCTCTTATAAATGCTTTGAAACAACAGCATTGATTTCATCTAAAATAGAATTTTATGTAAAACGCGAAATTTTATGTTTCGAAACGCGGAACTATTTTATGAAAATGTGTCTAGGATTAAAGTGCTATTTTAACAATTAATACTGCATTTACATTTTGTAGTTATATGTGTTTAAAATTGCTTCTGAAATATATGTAGATTTCTTACGCAATTAAAAATAAATTATAAACTGCTATTTTTAAGTTATTTATGATAATGTGTTGAAAACAAAAATAACTACTAAAACTATACTAAAGTATATCTGTGTGTGTGTGTGTGAAATCTGTAGTCTTTTATACCTTAACTAATACAAGTTTTAGTTTCATAAGAACCTTTGAAACCGAACTAACAGATTAATTTTTATCACATGGAATAACTGATTTTACATATACATTGTTAAGAAACACTCTCAATAATTAATAATTATATTCCGAGTAATAAACTCTTTAAAATACTGAATATAGCGGATCAATTAGCGAATACTTTTATAAATTATATTATCTGAACCTGATATAAATATAAAACATAAAAAAATAATCTTTTATAATATACTACACAAAATTGTTTTAAAAGATTACGTATTACACAAATTTCTAAGAATCTATTACTTTTCAATTACATTTTAGAGTTAATATATTAATAATTGATGCACACTAATACAAATGAGAAATTAAATGAAGCATATTCAAATACATTTGAGATTACGGAATGGAAAACATTAATGACTTCGTTTTATAATCATATTTTTTTAGCGCAACACCTCATAAAAAACAAAAAGGTCACATTCAACACTTCCAAGAATATCTTGATACTTTTAACGTAACAATGTATACATAATCCCTAGAAATAAGTAACATGCATACAAAGTTACTTTTACTGATAATTTTACCATATTAAATACTACAATAAATTTATAATAATCAGGAAATATTGGTAAAAATATTTTATATTAAAAATATATAATCTATAAATAAATATAAAGTCGCATTATTTTATGTACTCACCTGAAATCGCCGAGGACAGTCTAAAGGACTTGCTGCAGGTTTTACGACCTGAAACCGTAAGGTATATTTTGTTAACGACTTGTAGTTTGCTTCAGAAATAAACAAAGATTACGTTTTAAACATATAAAATCTAGATATTAATATTTAGCCCTTTTCTACCCCACATCATAGTTATGAATTTTAAAAATGTAGGGCGATAGACTCATTTCCGTTGATAGATGATTATTGGATTTTTCATATGTGCTTTTTTTATTTGCGGAATTTCAGTGCATCTGCTTTGAAATAGCCACACAGCCATAAGTCCTAATATGAGTAAAACTACTTGGTAATTTATTGACTAGCAAGGAAAAAAAATTGAAAATAGTTAATTTAATCCCTTATTTAATTTTCTAGCAAGTAATATGAAAACGTATTATAAATTCTTCAGCATATCTCTCTTCTGTTCTAAAGAAAACTAGTTTAAAAAACAAAATATAATCATTATAAGTATTTCTCACTTTATTTCTTATTATTTCATCTTCCATCCCAATGCACATTACACAATTAGAAAACTGCTCTAAAAATATTACAAACTTTTAGTATTTGATTCGTTTCTGAGATTAAATGTAATAATAATAATAATAATAATAATAATAATAATATATATATATATATATATATATATTAATGTGTTGAATTTAAGAGAATGCATCTGAAGAATGTACCCAGTGAAATTTTTAAAGGATAAATTAATTTTAAAACATACTGCTAAACTTAAACTAACTAATTTTGAAATCTAAAAAGAAAATATTTTTGATACGTTGTCTATTACACTTTTGAGAAATGATATTATTTTTTTTTACTTATTTATTGAACTTGAGAAAAATTAGATTGCTTAGAAAATTTAAAATTGCTCTTTTAGTTTGAAACAAATTAATCCCACTTGGGGACTTTTAAAAACATATTTTTAATGTATTTCATAAGTAACCATAAATTATAAAGTTCACGAATTTTTTATAACTACCTCCATATCATCATCCTTAATGATAGACTGACATGCCAATTAAATTTTTTTTTCAATTGATTTTTTAAAGGTTGGAAATTAGAATGATTATTACGAGTAAACCTTTCAAAAAGTTGATAATATTTGTAAAGGACATTCTAAATTAATTTTTAAAAGTATTCAGCCAGTAGGTTCAACCTAAACGTATGCTAAGATTGTGCGTATTAAAATATATAGCAAAAATTCCAGTGTGTCTTTATTTATAAAGTTTTCCATCACACTTTATTTTGCAGTCTAACAAAAAAATGAATTTTATAACAAGAACAAATAAATTACTTTTCAGAGTTGTTTTCATTACATTTGCATAACCAACGCTCCCAATTTTATTTTAGCACCTTTCCCGTATTCGGAAAAAACATTAAACGAAATCTCCTCATATCTCTTTAAACATAGCAAATATTCATTTGCAAACACCATTTGTTCCAACGCTGCATTCAAACCCTTCCAGAAACCTGAACATTATATTCCGTATTTGCATTCCGCACTTATGCGTTTATTTGTAAAATAAGATACAGGTGGTGCAATTATTTAAATAGGGCTCTGCAAAGACATAACCCCTAAACACGTCTTAACGTAACCCTGCAAACTGTGTATGATAAAAATATTTAGAAAACTGAGGACCATGTCAATCCTACAAAAATGCATTCTTACTCGGAACAAAATATTCTCGAGCCTCCGAGTTAGAATCACGCATTAAGAATTCCATGAATTTTAATAAAGCAGAAAAATGGAGATCTGGTCCACGATCTGGATAGGACTTGAACCGCGTAGTGAATCAATAAAAATATGCATTCGAATTTTTATTAGGGTTTGCTTTCAGTGAGATATTTTCTCTTGCTGCATAGAATCAAAATAAGGATCTATAATTATATTTTTTTTACTTTGTATGTAGTTAGTTTTTTGCATTTGAATTAAAATTTAGTATGCACGTCATGAGCAATTTTTCAAAGGACAAAAATGCTTAAATGTAATGATTATTTTTGTGGCTTAAATTTTTCCTTTCTTTTTTAAGGCTGTTTTCGGTTAATGTTAAATAATAGGGCCCGAATTTGGAACATTTTTTTAAATTTAAAAGAAATGAAAAATTAATATGATATTCTGGCTTCACTATCCTTTAGAGAGCAGCATTTTTTATCATACTTCCCATTTTTAACCGAATTGATTCATTTTTTCTGGTATAAAATGTGTTTCGCATTTCTTATCCTATACCGTAATGTTAAATGGGCTTTGCCTTCACGTATTAAAAAAAAGAAAGTATACACGGGATATTTTGAAATTTTTAAAAACAATATATTGTTGACAGAGGTACGAGTTATAATACTGCAAATTTTCATGGAAATTGTGCCATTTTTCTGTCTGAAAATGTGCTTCGCGTTTAGTTAGAGCTCTCGTACTCTTACCGAAGACAGCCTTAAGGAAAGGAATATGGTGGGTTATTTAAACAAATGTTTTATTTTTTTCAATTAGTTTTTGAGAAAAAAATAGTACATAAATAATAAATTGTGGAGATATACGATTGCATAAATTCTATCTTCTTGAACTAAATTTTTGAGTTGTTTGGGTTATTACGCTATAAATATTTAGTACAAAAGAATTATTATATATACACCAAAACAGAGATTTAAAAAAGAAAGTCACACACTCAGGAAAAAATTTGAACTATATTTGCAAATGATAAGCTTTTCCTTTTTTAATGTGATCTCATAAATGTTTTTTTATTCCTAATTCCAAAGCAAACATTTAATTGAAATTACATGCATTATATTTTTGAATTATAACGTGAGTTTTTGAATTAGTTTTAAAAATAACAAGTGCTTAATTTGATCTCGAAATAGAATTTTTTCTCTCTTTTTTTTAAAAAAAATAAGCATGGAGAAATGTTTAAAAGTACATAGGTACGTTGTTTACGTATATATATAGCGTAATATTTCACCTCAAGCATATTAACTTTATATATGCTTTAAGCTTTAATATGAAAATTATTTAGTATAATTGCGTTGCATAGTTACTTTCCTTATTTTCATGTAACTTAAAATATATTTTAGTAAATGTCTTCGTATTATTACTATAATGAAGCTTATATTTAGTTGACAGCAGTGATTGTAAATTTTGAACTCATTAACAAATTTTCAATTAAAAAAAGAGAATTCGTATAAAACTAATTCTTGTACATAATGAATTTTACATCAGTTTAATTGAGTATTCTTAATGGAATCGGAAATTTTTAATCTTTTTAGAAAATCCAATACATAATTTTTTAAATTATATTTTATAAATAATTCTGTTTAGCAGCATTTTTCTTTGTGTATATTTCTTTTATCTCTCTCTCTCTTTCTGTTGTTTTTAATGAATAAATATTTAGTTATAAGACCATGATAATAATGTTAACCGGACAGCTCTATTCATACAGCATTATTTAGTAAATATAAGACGCACTAATATCCCAGTAAAATGATTCATAGTTATCTTCCTTTGGTTTTGATTGTAATCTTCATTACGTCCCCATATTAAAATTTTCTGTACCAAAATTAACAGTCGGCTCTGACGTGATATGTTTCCTTATTCTATTTCAGGTTTTATTTTTACAATTACATGCTTTCTTTCACTTTTATTACTGTACACATCGAATGTACTAAAAACACTCAGAGATTAACATCTCAATGGGTAATTTTTTTTTACTAGGTGAATTATAACTGCAGTTATTAAAAAGATATATTATATGATAGTAGTAATAATTTTTTTTTAAATACTGTATCATTTTCAGTCATTTCTTTGAAAAATTTATACTTATGTAATATAAGCTATTTCACAATAGTTTTTTCTTAAACTACGAAAAACTTAAGTTTTTTCACTGGGTACAGGTCAAAATTCGTATTCACTGGGTACAGGTCAAAATTCATAAATATTTCCACCATTTTGTACCTCAAGGGATATCTTTCCCCTCACATTTACCGAATCTCATATGCATTTGCTCATTTCATTTTCTATGATGAAAAGCATCCGTATGCAATTCAAAACACCCATCAACGCACACAGCGTCCAACAGCAGGGCATCTCTTCAACATTTGACCTTCCTCTCTTTACCCCCAAAGGGGCCTTCATAATACATGCAACTCATTCCCCTCCATCCTAAAGCGGACCAGTGATTCACCGCGCTTCTTGTATATAATACCATAATCCCAGTGAAGTTCTAAGCGTGCTTTCGCTGCCTATGCTTTTCCCCTCTCTTACCCGCACACAGTTCATAAATTTGGTAGCCTGTCAGGAGCTGTAGTGCGGAAAAAACCGTGACCATTATGTTCATTGCCAGTTTAGCACTAATCACGATGGATTAGATACAGACCCATCTCCGATTTCTGATTTTTTTTCCTACCGTGTCTGCTAGCGTGTCTTTACTAATTCGAGGAAAAGTGACTCTGCGATCTTTTCCGAATCGGATCACTAATCGCCACTCTAGTTTTCGTTCTCATATAAGCCTTTTTGTTAAATAAGCATTCAATTAGTGATTCTTATCGTTTGAGCTTGTCTTTGAGTGAGAGACAAATTACTTATATCTGAAGAATTTTGCTTATAGGGTTTGGATAAGGGTGGTAATAAAATAAGATAAAGCGTAAAGTTTTGATTGCAGCTTAAGCAAAGTGTATGTTGTTTTAAAGTAATAAATGGTTTTAAAGAAAAACAAGATGTGAATTTCAACAAATAAAAGCCTTTTTCTGTTTGTCTTTCTGGCCATTTCCTTTTTGATTTTTATTTTGTTTGATAAGGCGGACAGCGATTTTTCGTTTCAACGTTACGCTTATCGCGTTAACGAATAAAGATTTCAAACTTCAATAATTTTTTTGAACTAATTTTTTAATTGAAATTTTTAAAAACATTTTTCTCTCTTCATTTTCATAAACAATTTGTATTTACTACTTGTTGTTACTTTTAACATTTCTTTGCAATATAAATCTCTTCTTTTTTTTTCTTTTTTAAATTAATTTTAAATGTGAATGTATTCTTTATTTAAATACTATACAATGTGTTACTACGAGTAATTATAGGGTATTATAAATTTACCGCATTAAAAATAACATAGCGTATCAATTGTTATTAAAGTTTTATTTGCTTGAAGGAATATTAGCTAACTGGAAATTTCTCCTAAAATATGCGTAATTACTATGCAAATAATTTAAATTTAAAATAGCATTTTATTGGTTTTGGTGAAAATAGGTAGAAAGCTACTTCATCTAGAATTACCTCTTTAGAGAGGAGCATTAAGTTCTCAACCGACATATTAAAATATTTCTTAAAATAACAATTTTAGCGTGTGTTGTATTAGTTATAATTATTCTATATATTTATGTTATTCATTGCTTTAACGAATAGTTAACAGTTTTAGTACTTGAAATTAAAATGTAATTTAGTTTAATTAACATTGCTTTATTGCTGTACATCGGATCATTGGCAACGAATCTCGTAATTTTAAGCTGCTGTCAAGCGATTAAAAAGACATCTAACTTGACATTTCACTATCCTAACTCTTCTACGTCATAACATTTAAGACTATGAGACCCCATTCAATTTTTTAAAACATGTTTAATTATCATATACAGTGACTATGTCTTTTGGAAGACTGCATCTTGAATCCATAGGTATTCGTATGTTAAGGTTTTTTCTACTCAAGGTTTGTCAGAGCGATAATGTAATAGTAAGCATACTTTAATGTAAAAAATGAAGATAATAGTATTATTAATATGCAACAGTTGTCTTTAAATGGAAGTTAAATGATATTATTAAATGCTTTAAAGTTAGCTACTATTATAATTAATAATGGACGTATTGTTAAACAATCTTAGGAAATAATTTGCTCCCACCATTCTGTTCATACAGAAAATTAGATAATTCAAATTATATGAGAATTCTTAGACTATTGTATTTTTAACATCATTTACTTAACTATTCCTCTCTTCTTGATTTTTGTGTAAGATATGAGTAAGTTACAAACCAAATCTTGAGATAAAAGCTCACAGCTCTAAAAAAATATAAATGAGTTTACAGTACATTTAAAATGCAAATTAATTTAATGTTCGTTTAAAATATGAATCATTTTAAATGAAGTGTGAAATTTGTATATCTCTTACATGGTGTCTAGCTTAATCAAAAATTTCTTGAGGCCTTTCAAAGTAATGTTGCAAATGCTATTGCTCCCGTCTAAGTGAACGAATTAAATTTGATGAAATTAAAACATTCTGTTGCTATAACTTGATTTTATGCAATAAAAATGTATGTCTGACCCGTGTTACTTTATTGCAGTTGTATGGGTTTAATGTAAATTATGTTCTCTAAATCGTAAATTGTTTCCCGTTGTGTGTGTGTGCTCCATGTAAAAGCTCATTTAATCGGTAAACTTAAATTTATATTCGAACACTCATCAAACTACGTTCAGTATAAGTACTGCATAATTGTAACTCTTTCTTCCTAAAAAAACTTCATATCTTGTTCTACATTCCTGGGAATTATTCAAACTTATATTCAATTACTCTTCTGTTCAAGTATATATTCATAAGGAATTTCCATGAAATTAGAATCCTGCTACTCTTATGCATCTCCAAATACTAAGATTGGGAGGTTGGATTGAAATCAATCATTTCTTCAATGAATCAATTTATATTGAAATTTTTATCTCCATTGCTCATTTTTCAGGATTCAAATATTTTACTGCTAATATCATGTAATAAATTTAGCAAACTTATTTAATGACAGTGTAAAATGTTGTTTGTATATATATTTTTCTCTCGCACTGTTATTGCCCCGCATGTGGTCCTTTCTGGCACGTTAAAACTCAACAGTTTTTATGCCAAAAATGTATTTATGGATTGAAAATGTCAGTATGTAATTAGATTTATTTTTGAATTCTTTTTTAAAATTAGGAATTTATTTTCTCATTTTCTATTTATTTGATATTTTCATATTGTTATCGTTGCATGGCGCATTCGGTAACTCAAGGCTCAAGGTAGCGTAGCGGCGTTCCTGTGCCTTCGAGATCTAAAATTAATTCAATGAAAAATATATTACTACAACAGTTAGAAGTCAATAACTGTAATTTAAAAAGTTTAGTTTTGGTAATTACATAGACTTGTTTTATTTTCATTACTCCTATATCTTGTACATTAATAGTCTAATATTTTTTTAAATAAGACCTTCTGCCATTTACTTCTATGAAAATAAAAACATAAATGTATTTATATGCACATAACGATTAATTTAATCATAAATATTTAACAAATTAATAACAATTGAAATAATTCTCATTTATTAACAAATTTGAAGTAATGACAAGAATTTTTTTTTAAATAAAATAAAACAAAAAATTATCTTTTTAATTAATATTCTATGTTTATATACTTTAAAAAATACATTAGTAGTTATCAAAAGCTGGTAGAATATTTTTGAATATATACTGGCTTATTTAAATTTAAGTAATGCATAATATTATCATATTTGATATAAATGTTATGAATTTTAAAATAATTTTAAAATACCTTCAAGTATCATAAAACAATTTTTAAATAAATTTATCATTATAATTATAGAACCAGATATTTTCAATCAAAATACAATTGACTTTTGAAGGCAGTCTAGGCATGTGTGCGCAATGAATACAAGCATCAATCACTTAGAGAAATTTAAAATACAATTTATTTCAAATAAAAATACCACACACATATTTTATTTGGTTATACTTTTAAAGCAATATTTTAAATTCATGCATAACATATTTATTAGGTATTTAATTTAAATAAATTTAAATTGGTATTAAAAATTAAATGGAAAAACAATTATTTCACTTAACATTGTAAACATAACAATATGAACAAATCGATTGAAATATAAATAAACAAGAGACAAAAATGTAAACAAACTTTTTACACATCAACTTCTTAAAAATTTATTGATAAATTATACAATCACAAACAATATGAGATTTTTACAGCATAAAACTTTTGTAACTTAAACTTTTCAAAACTTTAAAATAAAAGATAATTTATTAACGCGCTTCTCAAGATCGCTCAACTGATTTCGCCAAAGCTGTCACTACGCTTATGTAACTAAAGAAATATATTTCAAAAATGCGCTTTACTTCATAAACTTTTTGCCATGGCATTGAAAATTTACTGAAATATTATCTCCACTGATCACGCTACCCACACAGTCCAATCCGTTGGAAACATTCCTAAAAGAACGGAGCGGACTTCCTTAATTTCATTTCCCCCCGTGGCATTCCTACATCTCTGGAGAGAAAGACTAAAAGAACGTTGCGAAAACTTTTTTCGCGCATTTCCCCCCTCCCTTCGCTTTCATCCGGCGAGCGAAAACAAAGTCTCTACATCGGAAAATTCGACATTCAAAAGCAGAACTCTAGAGTGCGCTGTCCTTGGAGGCTTCATCTGAGGGTCGCCAGTTTTTCACCTTGCGCAAAAAAATGAAACTTTTACCCTTTACCAAATCTAACCAAACTCTGTACATGGCAGCCATGAATATGCGACTGGAAAGCTACCGATACCGGCGCAACGCGCTTTTCCTCCAGAACAGAGATTGAGAGCATGCAGGCAAAGTAGGCTTACCTCTTTCGATTTCTCAGTTTAAGTCTCCTCGATGCGGGTCTGTACTCTAGCTAGGTCCAAATGGGAACTGGTCGTTGAGAAAAGCTGCTCTGCTGTGGCGTCTTGTGCTTTCATACGGGTGTTGGAAGATCGTCCAATCAACGACGTTCGAGAGGGGCAGTGGTGTGGGCAGTAGACATCGATCGGACTGGGTTGTCCCGCCGATCGCTATACCCCCATCTCGAAAAGCAGCATCTCGGCCGAGTTTTGCTCCGTTTCAGAATATGCGTCAAGGTACTACTGCGCATTATGGCGCTAAAACATACGGGATGCTTTTGAAAAGGAGACTTTGTGGCTTTTATCGTAAAGCTAAAGCTTGTTTCATTCGGAGAGAAGTTAGGCTCGCGGTGTCTTTTTACGCTCCCGCCTGGAATTTTAACCATGATGCAAGAGTTTTACCTACACCTCCGCAGCAGGTATGGTTTGTTTTGGTAAAGCTTTTAATTCGAGTTGCATAGGCTTTTTATTGGAATAATATTTCGCTCTTTTAGAGTTCACGAAATAAATTTTACTATTTAATTTGAAAAACCCGCTTTGAGGAGGCTGAAAATAAACATAGGAGCAAAATTTATTGAGACTTCGCGCGGATGTAATTTAGTATAGGTTTCGGTACGCGATACGGTCTTTCTCGGTAGCGGGTTTGGAGGAAACGCGTTCAGCGTGGTAGTCTTCCCGCTGAGTATTTGCTTCGGAGAGTGGTTAGTTTCCCTCTTTCTCTCTCTTTCTTTTCTAAAGTAGAAATGTATTTATTTCTAATGCTTTATGGGCATTGCCGTTTTCAATAGTTTCTTTCTTTTATTTCATAGAAAAGTTACGCATATGTAAGTTTTCAAAAGTTTTCTCAACTTTTCAAAACTTTTGAAACTTTTCTTCAAACGATTTTCCTTAAGTGAAAACTTCTAAATGTTGTTCTAACATACTTTGGTTTGACTTTAAAGCATTTCTTCCTACACAGAAAATTCCAGAAATTGAAAAATTGCTCTCAATATTTAAATTTTATTTATAAATGGAGATAATTGATCTGTGATAATTGAAATTTTTACATTCCTCTAATTTTTATTTTTACATTTATACTTTTTAAAAATATCATTTGCATGTTAACAGGATAAGAAATATGATAAGTTTTTCAAAAAGTTAGAACTTTCAGATTCAAAAACTCTTAAGCCAATGAATTAATTACAAAGTATTAAAAAAATCAAGGCTTGTTTTCTAGACTTTTTTTTTAAAGTTCTGCAATTTTCTGAAATTTTATGAGAGCTTGGAAGAAAATCCATTGAAATTATTTAAATAATTCTTATTGGATTATTCATGATTTATAGAATCGTCATGCAGCGTCTTCTTCAACAATTCTGCTACTCTTCAGAAAATTTCTTGAAGTACAATCGAACATCAGTAAAAACGCTTAATTGTACTTCAAAAAATAATGAAATTTATTTAAGAATTGCTTTACATAAATAAGCTCTAACTTGTGTGTGTGCCACAATATATAATTTAATACGATATATTAGATAATGACATATTTAAAATTCTCAGAATCGACTAATAGTATTCCAAGTTTTTCTAAGAAGATAATAACTGGTTAAGAGGAAAAAAGGCTGAAAAAACTGTATTCGTGATCTTCATTTAAAGTTTTAACTTATTCAAAACTGTAAATCTGGGATTATCACTTTCGTAAAAAAGTTTCTATATTTTAAAAATTAAGCATATTACTTAAGAACTGCTTTAAATATTTTATCTTTTTATATTTATTTTATTATAAATTATAGAACTTTTATTTGAATTAATTATAAAAAAAGCTTCTGTTATACTTTTACATTTCCATATTTTGAACACACAACAGAAAACACTACTCGCATCACAGTTTCCCTTTATCTTACTTTTACAACTCAGCACTTCACGTTTCTCCTTTCGTCTGCTACCACAACCATTCTTCTCCCAATCCGCTCTTCACTCGAGGTTACGGCAATGCGTGAATGTTCAGCATCTTCATAATAACTAATATGCTCTTCAGTTAAGTACTTTAAAAGATTTTATGAACGGAAATACTGATTATAATTTGTATGTAAACACATAAATAACAGCCGATATAAAAATATAAAAATACTTTTTTTTTATTTATTTAGTAATACTTGTATTTTTACAATGTTTGTATTCATTAAAACTATGCTAAGGCCTAACGCTTTCCAGAATGATACTTACATTATTATTCAAGGGAACTAACTGCAATTGGAATCGTGATTTTAAATAAGTGATTAAATAAATTACTTTTTGAATCTTAGCGTAAGTTGAATTAGAATATACTTATAAAATTATTTTAAGAATACTATTACAAGAAAAACTATTTAAAAGTAATTTTTTGACAAAAAATGAAAAAAGAATGATATATTTTTAAAATATTCGCCTTTTTTATGGAAAATGCTGCTATAATGATAATATTTTGTCAATATAGAGAAAGGACTTCTATAGAGGAACATGAATTTTTGAAAAATTCACATTATTTTCAGAGTTACAATCATTTTAAATAATAATGGATGTTCTTTAATTAAAATTTCTTTATTTTGATGAAATAAAAAACATGAAGAAATTCATTTCTGAATAATATATCTCAAAATGTTCAGTTCAACCTCTATATAGAAGCCCTAGGCAAAATGTTATCATTATGTAAGCATTTTCCATAAAAGGAGAATGTTTTGAAAACATAAAATGTTTTCTTCATTTATTACCAAAAACAACTTCAAAATAATTTTTCTTGTAATAATATTCCTACAAAAATTTTATATGCATATTCTAATGTAATTGAGACAAAATATGAAAAGAATTATCCGTTTATACACTTTTTCAAAATTACGACTCCGAATATAGTCATAGTCACCTTAATAAAAGTAAACGTATTTATTTGTGGAAACAGATTTTTGATAATAAATTAAATATGAATAGAAAATAATAGTTAAAAGGCTCATTTATGCATATAGCTTCAATTTTAATGAGTGATGTTTTAAAAAATCTTTACAGTTTTCTTACAATTTTTAACATATATGATATGATTTTTAGCATATATGTCAATAACAAATTATATTCAGTAAATAATATTAATTTATCATTCATAAAATTATTAGAATAACAGAAATTGTAAATAAGTAAAACAGTCGAAATGAACGATGCTTTATTTTTGTTTATGTCTTCGAAAACCGTAACTTGTGTAAATAAGTTTGAGATTAAATGTTTAAAATTGGTTTTATACAGTAATTTAGTAATTTTTGGACTTTTATCTAACATAAATTAAATTTCTATCCAAAACTTTCATTTTTTTAAAAATGAGAAACAATATTTTTTTTTATTCCAAAAATAATATTTTTTATGAATGATCCGAAATTATGTTTCTGGAAGATTAATTGAAAAGTAATAAGAGCTAAAGATCCACCGGAGAGCTAAAACCTGCATTTCAGGTATTGAGTTTATGAATAAGTAATGCACCTTTAATGAATAATGTAAATCAAATAGAAAATACGTTTATTTGAATAAATTGTGAAACTTCAGAAATAACATTCTGCAATAGAAATATTTTCTAATTAAAAAAAAATGTTCCTGAAATATTAAGAAACATATTAACATTTTAACTAGACACTTCCCAGATTACACACAAGTAATTATATTTCTGACGTTCTTCATTTATTAGTTTTTGATTTGATAAATGTAGTAGGAAAACTTACTAATTCTATTAACAATCCCTAAAACTTGGTTTTCCTGAGTTTTATTTTAATAATTCTTCACACAATATTAAAAGTGATACATATAATTTAGTTAATTTGATAAAAAATTGCAAATTAAAACATTTTTTTTAAAATTTGTTTTCTGTAAATTAAAAGGAAACATTCTGATTTACAATTAATTCAAAACTGTTCTGAGTTTGTCTGTATTATACAAAACGTAGAATAACTAAAAGAAAAATAATTTATTGGATGTAGTATGCAATACATTTTATGACCAAAATTTGCTTCGGAAAATACCTTATCATTTCCCTTTCAAAATTTAAAAAACCTTGCTGAATACTAACATTTATTGAAGAATAAGTTAATTTCATAACAGCATCTAAATTATAAATTAAATAGTTACAAAATGAAAATTTGTTAAGTTCTCTAACTTTAACATTTAAGTAATACTGAGTTATAAAATTCTGTCACATTATTTTATAATATAAAAAGAATCCGAGGCATATACTTATAATTCAGCGTATGAAGCAAATGTGGCTTAGGTGTTTTCTCCATAATCAACTTCCTTATGGAAAATATAATAAAAAGTACATAGATAAAAAATTTAATTAAATTATATTTTTCTTGTAGAACTATTTAATAAATTTATTTTCCATAAAAATAAATATTTGATTTCTTTTTAAAAAGGCTGAAATATGAAAGAACTTTTCAAAAACTACATAAAAGAATTTCAAATACGTTGTGTAAGCTGTTTCACATACACATAAGAAAAGTCAGAATCCATTATTGAGCCATAATTCCAGAAATTTTGTTTAATAAGATTTATTTTATTACTATGGAATATTAATAGATTTAAATTGCCAGCATTTTTCTTAAATTGCATCCTTAATTTGCATTTTGCAAAAAGCTTAAATTGCATCCTTACTTTTCTTCTGTGAGAATATAAAAATTTTAACACGTTAAAAAAGCTCTATAAATAACTAACTGAAAAAAATAGCAACAAGATTGCTACATTGAGTAAGCTATAAATATTATTTTTAATGATATCAAAACAAGATATCCTAAATGTATTTATTGAATTATTTCACTTTCTTTTGTTATGGATTTAACTACCTTCGAAGATAATTTTGCAAAACATCTTGTGTTACAAGAGATCAACTGGTAGAGGTTAGAAAAATAATTATTTTATGTTGTCAATGAATTATTTCTCTCTCTCTCTCTCTCTCTCTCATTATGGAAAATAATTTATTTAATTCGATTTTTTTTGTGTGAAAAAATATATTGCTACTGAGAAACTAAAATTACGAATAATTTTCAACCCAAGTATAACAAATATATCTTCCTGATATTTTCAAGGAAATAATATACGCCTTTAAACATTTCAATAAAATAATATTACAATTCACTGTTACATAATAGATGATTCAGTATATTTCTATAATTTCGATTGAATTATTTATTTTAATTTTAGATAAGTTTCTTTATATATGTGATTTGGTGCATATACAGTTTTTTTTTAATTGAAATCATTATTCATCGAATGTTATACTTAGTATCCAAATAAATGTATCATAAAATACAGAAAAACCTTTATCAACACTGGAATACAAAGTAAAAGTTAGAGAAAAAAGAAAGTGGGAAAACTATTCTCCCGTTTCTCCCTTTTATATCCGTCGAGGAAGCCTGACGGAAGAGCCTATTCTCAACTTCCCCCACCATCCGTGGTTTCCTTGCCCTTTCAACTTCATTACTGAAATGCTTGCTCTTACCCTGCCTCTGATAACAGCTTGATAATGCGGTGACCGAAGTGTGAAATACGTCGTTCACGATAGCCTTATCTTTCCCTTGTCACATTCATCTTGGACGCCCAATTCCATTGAGAACTATCGGTATGTCCATGCGCCGAATATCAGCCGCTTAGATTTAAGCTTTACTGTGAGAATACTAAATTAGCTGATTACCAAACGCATATTTTGGGAATTAATCAACGTAATAAACAGTTTCGATGCTGCGAATGGGCTTCGAAGAAATTCGTAGTCTTCCAACGATTCTTCGGTTACAAATTTTTATATTTTAACGGTTCATGGTTTACTGAATAAATCTAGTCATTTGTACGTATTCTCTTTTTTTCCTGTTCCTTGTCTTTTATTCCAAATTCAGCATTTTTTTTATATAATGCCGGTATTTTACTCATTTTTTATGCAAAATATACTTTTTGATTACATATTTAAATTAAAAAGGACAAACACAAATTTAAGTACTTAAGGTATCCGACTACGTTCGGAACCGTGATTTTGCAAAAGCGTATAAATGGATAATATTTATGATATTTAGTGTCACATAGATTAGAAAATGTACCTAAAATTGTTTTAAGAATAGTATTACAATTAAAAATTATTCAAGTACAATATTTTGACAAAAAATTAACATAGAATGACCAATTTTCAAAATATTCTCCTTTTGCGAAAAATGCTTCTATTATACAAATATTTTGCCTGTCTGTAACTCGGACCTCTGTACAGAGGCTCAACTAGAATGTTTGAAATATATAACTTAGAAGTGGGTTTATCCATGTTTTACGACAACAGAGGGGAGCAATTTTAAGAAAAAAACGCCAATAATTATTTCAATTGGTTGTAACTCTGAAAATAATGTGAATTTTTCAAAAATTATAGTTGAGTCTCTATACAGAGGTCTGAGCTATATACAGGAAAAATATTATAATAATAGAAGCATTTTTTCACAAAAGGAGAACATTTTGAAAAAAATTATTCTAAGTTAATTTTTTGCCAAAATATTGTATTTAAATATTTTTTTTTGTCAAAATGTCCTTAAAACAATTTTATACATGTATTGTAATCTAAGTGACACATAATATCATGAAAATTATCCATTTATGCGCTTTTTTAAAATCACGGTTCCGAACGTAGTCGGATACCTTAATTGAATTCGGTTTAAATTTGAAATAAATGGTTATAATTGAATATTAATTATTATAGGTTTTATGTTTGTATGCATAACACGTTCTTTTCAATCTTAATTTTATCTCTATTTAATTTTTAATATTTTAAATACTATTCAAACATCGAATGGAAGCCTTAAAAGTGTATTTTTAGTAATGTATCATGCATTTAAAATTTATACGTTTAATTTTAAATTAATTTATAAATTGTATTAAAATTAATACTAATTTAAAACCAAATATGGTTATTTTGCATTAGTTCCTTTGTTTTAATTTGAGCAACATTCAAGTAAAATCACTCCCTTTAGATTTTGACTATTATTCTTTAGTTAGTTCCAGTTAGGGCGCATTCATTTTTCCAAGTTAATATTCTAATTTGACAAACTACATTCTTAAATGGATCAAAATCGTTATTTATATACCTAAAAATACTTTACTTAATTTCTAGCACCGTTCATTACATACAATGAAAATATTATTAGCATATTTTTCGTACAAAATAACAAGTTAAACTAAGGAAACGGGCATAAAACAATAAGTTCAAATATACTAGATGAAAAGTCGTATTAATTTTTAGTCATTATTAATGCACTGAACTAGTTAGTGTTATATAAAGGGTGTTTTTTTAGAGGTATAGAACTTTAAATTGCAATAAAACAACGATGTATTATTCGATTGACATGATTTTTTTTATTCGAAAGATAATCTTGTAGCATTACATTTTAAATATGATTTCTGGCATATGACTGCCACGGCTGGCTCGGATGTAGTCCAATCTGGACGTCCAATTTTCGATGACTTTTTCCAACATTTGTGGCCGTATATCGGCAATAACACGGCGAATGTTATCTTTCAAATGGTCAAGCGTTTGTGGCTTATCCGCATAGACCAATGACTTTACATAGCCCCACAGAAAATAGTCTAGCGGTGTTAAATCACAAGATCTTGGAGGCCAATTCACAGGTCCAAAACATGAAATTAGGCGGTCACCAAACGTGTCTTTCAATAAATTGATTGTGGCTCGAGCTGTGTGACATGTTGCGCCGTCTTGTTGGAAGCACAGCTCCTGGACATCATGATTGTTCAATTCAGGAATGAAAAAGTTAGTAATCATGGCTCTATACCGATCACCATTGACTGTAACGTTGTGGCCTTCATAGTTTTTGAAGAAGGATTCCATCAGCCCATAAAGCGCACCAAACAGTCAGTTTTTCTGAATGTAACGGTGTTTCGACATACACTTGTGGATTAGCTTCACTCCAAATGCGGCAGTTTTGTTTGTTGATGTAGCCGTTCAACCAGAAGTGCACTTTATCGCTAAACAAAATTCGCTTAAGAAAATCGGGAAAAATGGCAATCTCGTTTTGGGCCCATTCGACGAATCTGCGCCTTGCTTGATCATATTTAAAATGTAATGCCACAATATTATCTTTCGAATAAAAAAAATTCATGTCAATCGAATATTACATCGTTGTTTTATTGCAATTTAAAGTTTTATACCTCTAAAAAAACACCCTTTATATTTATATAAATCACATATTTTTCTAAGTACTCAGAAATATTAAAATAAACACTCTAAAAAAATTGATATTTATATTCAGAATCTGGGCAACTTAAGAATAAAGTAAAGAAATAATAATTACAGTTCTTTTTTCTCTAATTAAATGCTGCTTGTTTTGTATATATAAAAAGCCTTATTTGCTTTCTTTCCAAATTAGAAATGCAAATACTTTTAGAAAACTTAGTGCTAAAACTTTTTGCAGTTTCCGGATGAAAGGAATGTACAGTTTTTTTCCTTTGCTATATTTTATTCATTAACTGCTTTAATTGAAATATACACAAACAAAAACGAAGAATTAGCATTTTGAAAACAATCCAAAACCGAATTTAATTGTTTTCAAAGACGTGTTGAATTTGTTAAAGATATTTCTTGTGATTCATCATTCATCAAATAAGAGTTAGGAAGATATTTATTCAGAATTAAAGCTTTTAAAAGGGAAATATTTTAGTACATTTTAAAAGAAATTATTGAAAATAAAAAGAGATATTGAGACATATATATATATATATATATATATATATATATATATATATATATATATATATTGAGTTGATTTATGTAGACATAGCTTGTGTCTATGTTTATATGGCTAATTTTCTGGTAAAATTGTGCTCAAAAAATGTTGCATGAATCATTCCCATGGATATATGTGTATAATTTGTTCTAATGTGCGTCTTGTGCAATTTTACAAAATATGTATTCACTAGCTTTGCTTTAAAGTACTTTAATTTTAAAATTCCTGTCTTAACTCAACATTGTATTTTTATGAGTTAAAAGTACCGTAATAATAAAAGAAAATTCATTCATTTTTTTTTTAATGTTTAAGAAACATTTTTAAAAAGGAATGCTATTGGGGATGCATGCATGTAATGATCACACATTTTGCTACGTTATCAGAATAAATTTTTGGTTTATATAAGTTTTATACTGTTTTAAGGGTTTGAATTATATTTGTTTGATAGGTAAATAGAATATTAAGATGAAATTATTATGCTTGGCCTAATAGAGAAAAATACATTTTATCACGCCATTATTTAATTTAGTAAATAGATTTAAAATTTTGTTGCAATGTTTTGCTCTAGTAGATTTAGATATATATTCTTTATTTGTACATATAGCTTAAGATGTACAAAAGAAAATTCTAAAACCCTTCATAACTGATTCTTATCTATAAATACATTGTTTTAAAAACACTTATTAATGATGTTCAGTTTTTTTTTGTTGTTGAGAAAAACAGAAGCAACTCACTAATTGAAGATATTTTTTACCAGTGTAAAACTCTTAACCAGGAAAGAAAGTTATACAACTACGCTGTATTTATCCAGTGGTTTTATGATAATGGTAGCCAAGTCGTCAAGGTCATGGGCTTGTGACAAACATTCCCATGCCCTTGTACCGCAGAATTCGAGCCTAGTCCCGCAGATGACTCGCCATGCAGAGGGGGAAGATTCACGTTAAATATGTCCAGGCTCAAACGACCTCCCGTCGGTGTGGTGTGGAAGTTAGGAGAGAGGGGTTTAAGCTCAGGTGTCGTTCACTTCATTTGACCATGGTTCAAAATTACGAGGTCCGTCGCCAATAGCTCTCGTGCAGCATTATTGCACAATGTAAATATAATCCCCTCACTAACTTTCATGTAATGGTTTCTTTTCCTTTCGGATATGCTAGTTGAGGAGAAATCGTTTTACAGATGTTGTTTATGCAGGTTTTGCATATTCGCATTGAAAATGAATAAACGCTAAGCAGAAAAAATCTGCATTTTGATAGAATTTTTTTAAAAAAATTGCACATTAAATATGGAAATTAAAAATGAACTTTCATTCTTAATTTTTTTCAGTCCACTAAATACAATAAGTTGAAATGCTATAAGATTAAAAATAATAAGAAACTTGAAAAAAATGTAATTAACAGAATCTTTGACGTGGTTTGTCTACGATAATATTACACATACAAAACGATGATAAGAGGAATAAGGCATATTTAGAATTTTAGAATAAATTACAATGTATAATTTATTTCTTAAAACATGAACCAAAATTTTGTTCGATTGTTTTAAAAATATAACATTCTATAAAAAGTCATTCTGTACCATAAAAATTGTACCCAAAGGGAGATGGAAATGCAGAATACATGGGGTGAAAATTCTTGAAACATCAAAATGTGACTTTATTTCCACATTCCCCTCCACTAGAACCACGCAAATACCTTTCAAAACAACCGTAGAAGCTTTTGAAAAAGATTGAAATGGCGTCTACTTAAAAACTTTTTTTGAATGCATCTCATCAATTTTGATGTACTTTCGCTTCGCACTGCGGATCCAAAGGATTTCGTTCTTAAAAAGGAATGGGGGAAGTAAGCAAAATATGAAAAAAGCCAACTTTCATTACTCTCTTGTATGCGGAGAAATTGTATGTTGGCATCATAAGCCTTTTGGAAATATGGGATGGAAAAAAGCTAATAATGCATTTAATTTGGATAAACTTGGAGATCCATAAAATAACTTAGTTCTAAGCAAGTTAGATTTTCTCTGGGCAGCTATGGCCATTATTGATAAATTTTATTTCACAGATCTCTTGTTAATACTTTTTTTTATTTTTGTACTTAGATAATGTTTTTTAAAACTGTTTCCTGCTTTCTGTAAGATGTTATTAAAACTTTTTTCCTTTTTTGTGAAAAAATAATTTTATAGCAATTATATACTTCCATTCATATATATATATATATATATATATATATATATAGTAATACGCGACTTGTATAAGAGCATTTTATTATAAATTTTGTTTCTGTTGTTTTTCGCGGAACAATTGTAGGAAAAACAATTAGAAATTTATATTTATTTAGTTACGTACAAAACACAAAGCAAGACATTATTACACTCTATTTGCATGACTTCACAAAAACAGCCTTTGTTCTCTCCAGAAATCTCATCTATTTAAAGTCTGTGTCAATCGGAAGCTATTAAAATCAAATGATTTCCTGTAAAGGCTTTCCTGATTGATTCCGAATACACGGGTGATGCAAAATTGCATCATACTGATTTAGAAACATTGAACTTTTAGCTTTTTAAGAGATAAAGTCGTTGTTAGTTCCCGTTAGGTGAGTAAAAATAAAAATTATTAACGCGCGAAGTCTTAGAAAGCTCTAGACCTTTAGACCATCATGAATTAAAATCCCTCGAGATTCCCTTGTTTTTCACTGCTTTCTTCATTTCAGTCTAAGTCAGGAGTAGAAGTTATCATAAATAAAAATACGAAGGATAATTTATTGTTAAAGAAGCTGCTTTTATATGGTGAATTCATGAGATAAATTTATAAAGCATGAAAATTCACTTCTCAAGGTTAAATTTGTATGAGAGAATCACAGTTGTATAAGTAATCTTTCAAACTTTTTAAAATTTTTTATTTTATACGTATCAGTTAATTACCTACAATAAGATAAATTGTATAAATTAGTTCATGTACTAACAATAAATATAATTAATTATTATGCTGATTTTTCATAGTAAAATCATTGAGAAGTTAAGGACTGCTACTTACACAGACCTCATGGGAGAATATTAGTATATTTTAGTATTAAGATAAAAGTTCAGTGTGTATATATATATGGAAAATTGTTATTCAGTGTGAAATATTTACTTTACATATAAGTATTATCTTAAGACAATACGTCATTTGAAAACATTAGAAACTGTATTATCAGTTCTTTTATATCATCATTTCACAATTATTTATGAAAAAGAGTAGTTTTGAGAAACTCAAGCTGTTAACATGAGAAGCTAAAAATTCAGAGTTGAAATTTGAATTCAATAAATTTGAATTGTTAAGTAAATATATAATTATTTAAATAATATAAAAAATGATAATTTTTGACAAATATGTCATACATAAATTTAAACTAATATTAAAAAACTAAGTATTTATTTAGTACTAATTTAATTTTGAAAGTTTAACTTATGTGTTAAAAATTTCAATGAAATTTTACACAAAGCACAGTTGTACTGTACAAAATTTATCTGCAATTGCTGTTAAAAGTATTAAAGAATAATCGCACTCAAAGAGATCTAAAAGTTGGCTTTTTCTTTAAAGTTCTTTATTAGTTGAGTAAATGCTTTTACAGAAAGTTTTCCGGCTATTCTTAGTTTTTTTCACAGTATTTCAACTTTGTGGGTGATATATTTCCTGAACTGTCATAGTAGAAAATAAATTGGCTGGTTTTACGGCATATAGTTTTGCTAACGTCTATAAATATGTTTAATACAAACGCTCATAGTTGTATAAAAATAAAACAAAATATTTATTTGATAAGTTTCTTAGATGTATTTCGTATACACTGTTATTTCTTCGTAATAATGCAAAAGAAGAAAGATATTATTTAGATAAAGTGTATCGATGTGTTTTGTACTCATGGTTAATGCTTTTTAAAATGATAATTAACTTTTTTCTGTGTCCACTACCTTCATCTGGAACAAATAAGCAACATAATGAAAATATATATAAAAGTTATAAACGCATAGCTAAGTATAAATTTATTTTACTTTATTAGGAACACTTCTTTTAGAAATTTTATGTAATATTTCAAACATTTTGTGTAAAGAGTGTAGGAAATCTATTTAAACTATAACTTAAGTCAATGAAGTTTACTCTTTAATTATTTTTCAATTCAATAAATGCAGGGTCATCGTTACTTTTAAAAGTTACAGTTATAGTGTTATACTATGCACAAATGTAGAAATTGCAAAACCAAGGAAAGTAAATTAAACATGAGCTAAAAATAGTATTAACAATCCTAATGTGTGTGGCACGGTAAAGTTCTATCAGTAAAAAAAGTACGAATATTCTAAGGGCTTCGTAGAATAATTACGTATGGAATTCTGAAACGGATTCATCAGAGGTAGTAAACTGCATATATGGTAATGTGATTCAAAATCATTATGAATCTTAGATGAAATCTAAGCGGAAATATGGCTCGAGGAAAGGCTTATCAATCTATGTGTATACAGTCTGATCATACAACATCTCTAAAATAGCGTATCTGAACTGAAAATTGATTGAAACTTAAGCTTTAAATAGCTTACAATGCCTATAATTTAAAAACATTTCTTTACAATTGCCATTTTTATCTTGGTAAAGCTACCATTCGAAAGCTAGCTATAACTCATCGGAAAGTATACATCCGCTTCCTTGATATATATATATTAAAAAATCTTGTTTTGATTCGAGTTCTAAAAATAGACAAGCCAATGCCTTTGAAAGAGCATTGCCACCGCAACAATACTTAGATTATCGAAAAATGCGGCCTAATATTATAATATTATAGAAATTGCGATGAAAGCCATTTCTCCAAGTATCTTCAAAACGTATCCATATTTCATGAGTCAAATTGTGCCTCTATATCAATGAAGAAGTGTGTTATTGGCAAATGAATACGCATTTGAAGTTTCATATGAATTTGTGAGAAGGTTATTAGTAAGAGAGAGAATGCAAATGACACAGGCTGTTACAAGCTTGTGGCTTATAAAGCCCACTCTGGGATGGTGTAGAGATACATATAAAAATAGAATAAGAAATTTGTATTTTCGTAAGAGCATTCTAATTATTGCAAACTGTACGAATATTTTTGAAGCATCTATTTGTTCATGCTCATTAGTGCAGAAATAGTTTCCAGACCATGCCTTTTCCAACAAAAGAATGCAAGATCCCATGTCATGAAGCTAACAACATTTCGTAAGTTATGTAATGAACATATGTCTATTTTGTAATGGCCAGAAATAAGCACAGACCTTCCTTCTACAGTGAATATTTTGAGAATTCTTAAAAGGGCTCAAAGAGAGTCTCTAACCACAATTACCAAGAATTTCTGCAATAAAATTGGGAAATATCTCCATACAAACATGAATTTTTAACATTTTTCCATGTCTGTGTTTTGCTATAAAATTGAAATGGATTCATAGTAATCAAACCAATCGAACGTTTTTGTCGTAAAAATAATCTATTCGCATCATATAATTTTCATATTTTATTGAAGATATGAAGTACTCTTCATTACATTGCTTACAATATATATTAAAATTGTTTTCAATGTATGTGGTAATTTCTATCCTGCTAAAATTTTAAAAATATTTCGCAATTTCACAATATCTTTGAGCTATGTCCTCGAAAATGAAAAAATGAAGTTATTTAAGAAAAAAATGTTATCAAAAGGACAAGAAAAATATAAAAGACCATTAAATTAGAGAAATTTCCAGGTTTAGTGCAGTTTCAGTAATTAAACCAATAAAATTATAAACTCAAAGAGTACCTATGGGAAGATCCTGATATTTTTATTAAATGTTAGAAATTGTGTGAATCATTCGAGAATTTATTTTTAATTCTTTACATTTTTCTATACTTTAAAGTAATTGCATTGACTACTGAATCATATATTAGAATCTATAACAGATATAGTTTGTTATCCAATATAATATCTTACGATTTCATTACCCGGTTGCAAATTTACTTTTTATAGAGTATTGTGCAGGAGTTTAAATTACAGTTAATTCTATTTGAAAAGCTCTGATGCCTTCATTAATTGATTTCTAAGATAATAACTCTCTAATTAATTTTCTTACATTTAACAAACGAAATAGACTAACAATTTTCATTTCGTTACGTAGTAATGAAAGTGAAAATTCACATATGAAAGTAATCATCTTAATCAATTTCTTTAAAGAATAGAAAAATCAACATAAAATTTTCCATTTTTTAAGAGATACATAAAAACCGTTTATAGTTAGGTACCATGGAAAAGAAAAAAACTATTAGTATTACACATCTTACATAATCCCAGCAGCTAAATGTTTATCTTTTCAAAGTTTTCTGTGACACGCGCGAAAATAAAAAAAATCTACTGAAGAGAAATAATTAGTATACATAAACTAATTAATGTCTTTTAGAAAGATTACAATGTACAACTCTAAGTTAACTGTGAATGTCATGAAACAAATTAACTGGGATGCAAAACTATAAACTATCTTTCTTTAAATAAATGTAAATGACGGTGTAAAAAATCTTTTCAAAGAATTACATTTGTACTAAGGGAAAAAATAGTATAGTTCATTCTTTCATGATAAATAGCGTTAGTGAGTAGTATATCTCGATTAATTTGTAAGTGAAAACCTGATTGTATTAAGATAATAACCTTAGAACTTATTGTTTTAACTTATCATCAATGTATGTAATTTTGAAAAGATCATTACCATTATTACTTTATATTAATTAAGATTCTTATTATAATCACCAATTTAATTTTGTGATAATCATGTACAAGTAAAAATGAATTAATTTCTAGTAAATGAAAGTACCGAAGTAAATGTAGAAATAACATATTATCCCTGTTAAGTATAGCTAGCAATAGAAAGAAAACGTATTCTTATATAATAACCATTAATTAAACACCAAATTAATCCTAACTATTTTAATTATTCCTTAATTTCATTAAAACATTTTTGTGCATATAATTAGAAAACCTATTTTTCTTTTCAGTAAAAATTACTTTGAAGTAATAAAGTACCTACAATTTTACTATGTTTTTAAGTTTGTAACAAGTTCTGTTTTAGCATAAATATATAAAATTCTGAATAATGTATCCCTATTTTAGCGAATTTCATAAAATGCTGTTCTGACGATTTATGAGATGCTTAAAACTTATTAATTCTTTGAAGCTATAAACTTTAATATGCATTTAAAAGATTAGATTTTTCTCTCTGAGTTATTATCATGTAATTTTAATAACTTGTCTTTCATTTTTCAACAGCTATTTTTTAGGTAATGATATTATCCGATGATTTTTGATACCCACAGTAGCATTTATTAATTAATGAACAGACTTTAAAATATTTCGCTCGAAATTGATTTTTCTGCAAAAAATAATTTTCAGTTATTTACATCTTCATCAACACACACATACACAAATATTTTTTATTAAATAAAAAAAAATCATTAACAGTTCAAGCAAGTGCTTACAATAATTAATCTAAAGTTTTTTGATTTCGGAACAGTTGTTGAAAAAAAACACTTTTGATTTGAACTTTTTTCTTCACACATTTCTCTCTTTCCATATTTCTCTATAACTTTTCTCTTCAAACTTTTTTCAAATCACCGAACCCCTAGACTTTGAAGATGCTTTTATAGAACCCCATACCATACACATATTTCGAAGAATATATCTCAAAATAATATTTAAAGCAGACCAACATGTTATAGGCCCTTTAAGTAAAGGTAATTAAAAAAAGCATTGCATTTATTATTAAAAAATTATAATCTAATTTTTAATATAATTTACTCATTAGTAACAATAATGTGTGATCCAAATGTCACCTATCCATGCATTATATTTAGTTATTGGGATATTTGCTTGCTTTTTTTCACACAAACTGTTGAAATCTAGGTCTATTGAGATTAAATGCAAAAGCATTACTTATTCTGAATTTAATTTGTTTTTATACTTTACTTTTGTAGCCACTTACGTTGAGAAATATATTTCCCTTAAACACAGTGTTCTAAATGGCATTAAAATGTTTATAGCTGTGTGTGAAATTCCGAGTATTTTGCATGAATTAACAATATAAAACTTAGAAGATGTGTTCTTGTTAAATTTAGATTTTAACATTGAATCTCTTGATATGTTGATAAGTTGTTTCCTCTCCTTCATTATAGATGTTTTCTCTACAAATGAAAAAAGGTACATATTTCATTAGAAAACTATTTAGTTTTGCAAGGCATTATACTAACTAACGAGTATAAAATTATCTCGTAAAACCCGAGACAGTAAACAATAGAATATTCATAATTTAGTAGGAACTATATATATAAAGTTAATATATAAAACGCATTTTAGTATTATTTTAATAAGTTATAATAAAAGTTTAAAAAGTGTTGAATAACAAAGTTATTATATATAAATAAAATTTTCAGTTTTAATGAATTGGCGGGGGTGGATAATCTTTAGATACTTGTAACTATACAAACTTCATAGAGAATATTAATCCATTTTACATGCTTATTTATGTCTTCTTGATTTTTTATGGTGACTCGTTGAACCCCTAGACATGCCTTATAGAACCCCAGGGTTTCGTGAAAGACAGTTTGAAGAGAGAGAGACCACTGCTCTATGTCATAGGTTCCCAACATCTTTTGAACTGGCACCCCTTTTCTAGTGAATATTTCGATACCGCCCCCCCCCACTCCAGAGAAATAATAGTGTACGTAATACATGGGGAAAACAAGAATTAAATTTAAAAAAATATTCTATTACTAATAGAATATATTTTTAAAGCCCCCCCCCTTTTTTTTTTACTTGCAAATATGGAATAACTATTACCACGAATATACAATTTTAAATACATACAATCAACATAAGGTAATCAGTATTAAAGTTTACTCTTGTTAGTACATAAACAGCGTGTTTTTTAAAATCTTTTTAAGACTATATTTGCTTAATCTGCCCATTTTCCTCCATACCATCTTAAAACCTCCTAATTTACTCTGGGGTTTTACTGCCCCTCTGAAAGCCTCAAACGCCAACAAGGGGGTGTTATTGCCCACTTTGAGAACCTATGCTCTGTATGAAATAATGAAATTCTGAAATCCTAACAACAATTTGTGAATTGATTATGAGTATAATTTAAAAAAGGATTATATATATATATAATGTTTTCTGTCAATATAAACTAAAGTAAAATCACTAGTCATTATAAGAATCATGCTATTTGGTGCATTTGAATAAGGGATTTCGGAATATTTGTAGTTAAAATATTAAAAATACATATAATTCCATTAAATAGTATATATTAATAAGAAAAATCCATCTACAAGACATTCTGTTAAAGTTATTTAATGAAATTATTAAATTTTAGACATAATTCTTCTTTTTTTTTATCTATGCAGTTGCAAACTATGTTTAGTTAAAATAAAGCACACTCACACATTTGAGATAACACATTTGAGCGGCCTTTTTAACGTTTGATAAATGTATGCTTGTAATTTTATCACTATTTTTGCTTTCAAAGCAGAAAAATCTTTAGTATAAAACGGTAATTAATTAAATTGTGGTAATAAGTTTTAAATTCAAATATAGTATCTCGAAAAATATATTCAATATAATTATGTAAGTGTAGCAGCGGAAAAGTACTAAATAATGTTTAAATAGTTTTTGAACTTTTTCACTAACATATGTAAAACTATTATTGCATTGTTTTTCTAACAAGATAAACATCATTAATATATTCATTTTATCCTTCCTCAATAAAGTTAAATAGTTTTAATTTTTTTTTATTCATTAAACAAAAATGCAATTGCATCTCTTTTATAAACCAAAAAACATCATTTCTATACAAAGATTTCTACTACATGACACGTGATTTGAGAAAAGATAAAATAAGAGGAGACACAATAACAAATACAGACTTAAGTAACAAAGAAGCGATCGAAGTTTTTCTCAGAAAAAAAGACAGTTTTTCTGATGGATTGCCCATTACATATCCGAAATCTTCTACTTAAGTATTGTGATCAAAGATTATCTGAAAATAAAGTTAGAGCAGCTATAGGGTTTCAGATACATAAATACAGAATATTCATACATATCTACAAAATGAATACAATCTATAAGAAATTCAGAAAGCAAAGGGAGAAAATGTTAAATAAAACAATATTTTGTAAAAAATGGAAAAAAAATTAAATTTTTATTGTTAAAGTTTATATTGTATATTTTTTATTCGTATAGAATTCCCAACGCTGTAAAACACTAAACCAAACATTTAAATTAGAATTATCTTAGCAAGCAATCTTTAAAATTTCTTCAGGGTATATTCTTAGTCAAAAAAAAGTTGCGGGCTGCAAAAGATTTTTAAAAAAATGTTTTGTATTACTAGAGGAAAAAGTTTTATTTCACAGTGAATGAAACTAAAAAAAATGGTTTATCTATGCTATATTTTTTTTTCATTTTTTAATCTAATTTTTTCCTTTTGGGAGGCATAACAATTTTAATCTAAAATCTATGTAAACAATTTTAATTATTCAATAATTAATGGTTAGACTTATAAATAAATAAAAAAAACCATTTCTCTGACCTAGTTGAGATGCAAAAGGCATGTAGGGTTGGTTTCCATGTAAAATGTATTTGTAAATAGACTATTTACCTTACTTAAGTGTTCACTTGAAATAATATCGTTTTGATTGTTTATAAGCATATTTATAAACACTTTTCACATATAAATAGTTGTAAAGAGTCAATGCTTAATTAATTACATATACAAACTTTAAACAATCGCCAACTTGATACACTTATTTGTACTAAAGACATACTAACTTAATGAAAATGTAAGAAAAATGTTTAGAAGTTGTTTCCGTTATTCCTATACTTAAGGCTACACGGTACCCTTTTTCAAAAAAATTTTTTGGAGGCAGTTACAGTAAAAATAATTGATGTTTTATATTTAGATTATATTATTAAGCTGATTCTGTAAGCAAAAAGTCAGTTTGATCAGCCATCATTTTACAATTTTAAAAAATTAGGAATTTCTTTCAAACTCTTATAAAATACTCAAATTTTAATTTTTTTAGTAATTTTAAGTTATTTATGATTCTTAGATTATTACAAACAATATTTAGTATGGATTTGAAAATCTATTCCCTTGTTGATTTTTAATAATTTTTTTTTCTAGAAAAACCTGGAAAAAACACGAAAATTTTTAAAATATCAACTTTAGAAAAATAACTAGAGTTCTCAGCCCTAAATCCATACTAACTTTTATAGAACATACATTTGGGAGTATATACAAAAAAATTCAAGGCTCTATCTTGAACAGGAAAAAAGCCTTAGGGATTAGAAAATACTTATACCTTCAAAATTAAAAGTCTGAGAAAAACGCATTTAAAGTTTTTAAATTCATAAAACAAAAACTTATATTGCCCGCTAAACTCTAATTTTTAATATGTTATTTTACAATGTATGTTCTACATTAAAACATTATTTTTATTAAATATAACTGAAAATTATATTTTTAATTCAAAATATATTTTTGCAAAATATTGATAGCATTTGTTAAGACGTCTGTTTATTCAGCTTTATCTTAACCTAATATTTCACAAAAGTTTTGAAACACGAAGCATTTATGTACAAAATAATAATGATACTAACTTAAGCTAAAAATAGTCAGGTTTGCTCATAAAATTTAATTTTTTTCAGTTTTAAATTGGGGCAGTTTAGGAAGTTTTAGCTCTTGTCGTACGACTTTAAATACTAAAATATAGTACAAGAATATGTTTAGTATAATGTAGTTTGGTACAACAAGGAAATATTCAGTTATGTCTGCAGCATTTGAATTCAAAATACTTGTATTCGGAAGTCTAATTGCAGAATCATCTGAGGACTGATTTTTAGATGCATCATTTTCAGTAGTATTCCATCTCTTTGAAATATTGTTTCTCACAGAAACCCAGAACGCATTTGCCATGGCATTTTCTCTACAAGAAAAATTAATGATAAAGCTTTTAAGTTATGTAAACCATTTTTAAAGCAAAAATTGGCCATGAAATTAATCTTTATTAATTAATTATGAGAACTCAAAAACCTCAAAACATAATCAAGCAGAAATGATTTTAGTAATGAAAATTGGAATTAATAACCATTTCAAACTAAAAGCTCAAAAATGTTTTTAATTAATTCAACTTAAGTGTGAAAAAATGCTTTAAAAGGAAACCAAAACCAAAACCATAGCTCATAAAACTTCAAATATCTTAAAAACCAATTTTCTAACAGATCTGAAATTTCGTGGCAAGCATCTCAATGATACGGGCCACTAAAACATGCAAAAAAAACTTTTTTGGTAAAAATGAAATTTTTAGGGTAATGTGTAGCCTTAACTTATCATTTAAAAAGCTATATAGTTACTTCTTAATTCAATCAAGTCATCACATTATATTTGCTGTACTTTTTTCTGAGTGTATTGTAATGCCACCTTTTATAAATCAAATATTCTCATCTTATTTACTTCACAATAAAGCTCTTTATGACCTGGAGAAATTGAATAGATCCCGGCAACATGGTTAAATACACGATAACGTCATAAAGGTATTCCTCCCCAGAGGCATCAGTTTTGAATAATTTACTACCTGCCACATAGGAACAAGACAAAGATTTTAGAAGTCATAATTTTTACTATTTCCCAAAGTACATAATCGTAGTTCAAGAGCTTGAGAGACATTATTGCTGCTAATTGTTAAGTACAGCTAAATATAATATTATACTTGACTCTATTTCAAGACGTTTGCAACCTTAAAAAGGACTTCTTTGAGGCTGAAGAGTTATTTTGGAATCTATTTCAAAACGTTTTCTCTAAGAATATATATAATAAGGAAAATTAAAGAGCTGAAGCCAATTGTTAAGACTTAGAAATTGGGTTCAACTCGTCAAATAAGAGCTTTTGAACTCCTCTTTACATTTTTTAAACGATATTAGATCTTATATGTGAGTGGGTTTAAATGTATTTAAAGACGTTTAACATCCTTAATAGCTGATAATAAATATCCTTGCCTTAAGTGGAGTCTGTAAACATATTAAATAATTCAAATCAGTTGTTTTTAAAGCTGTCATTAAGCATTATTACTGGTAACTTAAGCACTTGATGTGAACATTTTATTAATAAAAACAAAGAAATATTATATTCTCAGTTTCAGAATTTCTTCCAGTGAAAAATATTTGATGTTAAGTTTCAAGATTCTTGCATTTTTTTCACCAGTTAATTAGAAGACATAAGTACAGTGGGAAGATAAGCGGCTTATGAGATGAAAATAGGTCTTTTGATTCAAATAGAGCCCTAAGCGTATTAAATAGCCACGTTTCTCTTTACTTATATTGGAAATCATAAATTGCCATTTTACATTGGCTTAGAATTTAAGGGGTGTTGGAAAGGTAAAATCTTATTTTTTTGACGATTTGAGATTTTAACATTTTCAAACTGTATAGATTTCTACCTTTCTGAAAGTACCTTACTTTAACCTCTAGGGCCTTTAGAAGTCCTTTAAAATGTATTTTTAAATATTCGTTGAATTTGGGTCACGCCCATTTTAATGGCGAAAATTGTAAACAAATTACTTTGTTTTTGCTTAAAAGTGTAACGACTAATATAAACCAAAACATGTATCTTTTATTGTAAATTTAGCCTATTATTTATTTTTATTTCCTAGTCGATTAGAAGTCTCACTGTATACATTAAAATCAATATATCTCAAAATGTAAATTTTAATGTGCGATGTACCTTTTCTGAGAAACTACTGTTCACAGGTATGTAAATTTTTAATGAATTATTTATAATGATGTCTAATGCATACTAAAATGAGCTTTTTGTAAAAAACTCAAAAATTTAATTTTTACAAATTTTTTAAGTAAAAAATGGGTCAAATTTTGCAATGTTTGATAAAATATTTCATAATTTACTAAAAAATTCAAAATTAGCTAAAAGCTCATTTTAGTATAATGAGAGAGGTGTACTTTAATAGTATGAACAATTTCAAGCATGTACATAAAAAAGATTTTGAGAAAAGGTACATCGAAAACAGCCAATTTAACATTGTCAGTATAGAGAAAGAGAGAGGTTTCCAACTCCCCTTAAGATTGTGTACAATTTTATATTTAAAATATTGCTATAAAATATTTCAAACTTAATCGAAAAATTCCTTTTAAGAGACTATAAAGTGTGATTTATAATTATATATAAATGGTTTAAAACTTTTTTAATCTTAAATTAACGATTAAAATATTACTTGAAGAAACAATGCATAACTTATAGTTTTGAAAGATAAAAA
Organism: Trichonephila clavipes; assembly: GCA_019973935.1. Lineage (NCBI taxonomy): Eukaryota > Metazoa > Arthropoda > Arachnida > Araneae > Nephilidae > Trichonephila > Trichonephila clavipes. The sequence continues at coordinate 797,558 of BMAU01021215.1, read as the reverse complement.
AAGAGCAACTAAATTGTAAAACTTTGGTATTAAAGTTGATTGTAATAAATAATTATTTAAATTTTTTTAATATTCATAACTTATTTAGATTTAAGTGCAATTACAAACGAGAGAAATACAGTTAATAAAGTGATATGATAAAAACATAGCATTTGTATTTCATCATAGAACATGCATATTTGTATTGTATCGTGAAATATATGTATTCGTAGAGTGTCATGCAACATAAGTATCTTTATTGTCTCATGAAACTGGTGTAAGTTGATTTTTATTCACAATAGTAACTACGAGTTTTTTTATTGACTTATATATAGGTAATGTATGAAAAAAAAATTACTCAAATTTTATAACACTTTCATGAATATGTTAGGGATTAAAAGTTCATAAAAGTTTCTTAGAATCTATTAATAATTATAAAAATTTATTATAGCTATCTAATATACAAAAACTTAATAGTCTTATGTATACTTTAATTTCTATATATTAAACACAGTAACGTAAATTAAAACTTTAATTTCATTGTAAGAATTTCAGTATACAAAAAGGCATAAATTCAAATCACTCTACAAGAATGAAGAATAAATATGAAGGGTTTTATATATACCCATCTAAGCATGTTTAATATTCTGTGATTTAATAAAGAGTTTCAATATTTTAAGTATTTTTTCTTAAATATCGGTAATATTTCTTTGAAATTTAAAAACAAAAATGCTAGCGAAAACTAAGTAAAAAACTTAATATATTTTTAGTAATTTTTGTAAAATAATGAGAAAAGTATAGAATAAAATTTACATTACGTGTGTGATTTATTATTATTCTTGAAGTAAAAAAAACACCTGATTAAAGAGCTGATGTTTTAAAATATATTAATATTTCTTTCATTATCTCTTTATAGTAAAAATATCTCAGAAGACTTTCAGCTAATTCAGATCTGCTTAAACTAAAAGCCTTTCCTTTCCTCGTATTAAGCATTTTGAAATTTGTGATTAAAAGTTTTTCACAGACGGTTCTCTTAGAATAATATCAGATATCTGTAGATTGATAGAAAATTTGAAGTATAAGATTTAAAAATATAACCTAGCTGGAATATAAATATCAGACATACATATTTTTTATTCGGAAAACTAAAGTTCCTGCTAATAAGCATTTTGATGATATTCTCGGTAAGTAGCTTTCATGTTTTTTTTTATTTAAAGGGTATTAATATTCTATTAGTGATATGTAAAGTTATATCTTTTCTTAGATTTAACTTATGGTAAGGGAATATTTTGTGTACATTTTCCCGTTTGATATTGCCTTCAGTTTTGTTAATAAAATGACAATTGTAGCTTTGTTAGAAAGATAGACATACTTCCTCAGATGAATAATGACAAAATGAAAATTAAAACGTCCTCATTATACATTCTGTGTTAAATAGGTTTTTAGAACTAAACGACTGTACATGAAAATTTGGGGTATTTAGATTTTGTATATTGGAATAAGTTACATTTTCTTCAACAAATTTTTTCTGGGAAATTATCACTATTATTTTTCATAACACTTAAATGTATTTACATTTAACGGTATATAAGTATGATATTAATTCATTCATAACTTATGTTTTGGTTAATAAATAATACAAATTTAAAATTTTTAAAAAACTACATCTGTCGTAGGAGGAATGTTGAATTCTTCGAATTATTGGATAATCATAAATTTTTTCATTTAAAAAAAATCTAACAAGTTTATATTTTACAAGTCTGAAATATATTAAATTATTTAATAGATTAGTGAAAAGCATGATGTGTGTGTGTGTGAAAACCTATGTAACACTTAAAGCTATGATATTTTTATACTTTGGTAACTAAACGCAAAACTTTTACTTTTTTGGATGTAAATCTAGTAAATAAACTTTAGAGTTTCAACTTTGCCTTATATAAAAATATTTCTTGAGATGCAACTCTATTAAAGTTATTAAGAGAAATATGTTTCTATGTAAAGTGACGTATATAATCTTAACATCAAGTAGACCAGTATTTGCAGCTATATTATTCTGGAAAACTTTGAATCTTTTACTTCAAGTTTTATTCTCTCCCTTACCAATCTCATAAACTCTTCTGAAGCATATTTTTTGCTAAAGATATTTGAGACTTGTTTCACTAGGGAGAAAAAATAACAGTCGAAAAAATAGCTTTATATATTTCAATCACGTACCAAGAATTTTTTTTTTCTTTTTGGAGCACAAAGCATTAAAATATACAGTGGCAAAACAAAAAATTAAAAACGAAACGGTGTTTGGTTGTATATCTTGAATTTTTCCGATTTCAATTACTTTAATTTTATTTCCATTTGAAAAATAATTCATTAAAATTAATTTGTTTTTAAATAAAATTCTGTATTTTATAAATACAGCATTATATGAGCACTTTTATAGCATTCAAAATTTCGCATCTGTATTTTGAAAGTTTCATTCAAGAGTATAAAATAAATTTTCTTTTTGAAATTTGAAAATGAAGAATATTTGGCTAATTTTTTCAAAAGATGTTGTTATACAGAAATTAGAAGGTTCATTTTTATTTGAGATTTTATATACAAGGCATCTTATATATCTGGATTTATTTTCTTAATTTAAAAGTATATTATTCTAGAAATATAATAATTCAATACAATAAAACCGTTAAGTGATTATTAAAAGCAGTTTTACAGTTTCTTTAAAATTTATAGTTTCAGCAATGCTCTCATCTCATTCGTAAACCTGAAACCTGCTTCACTGTTTCTAAAATTTATATTTTGAAATTAGAATAATATTATTTCAAGTAAATTTGTATCTTGCTCAAATATTACAACTCATAAAAATAACTTGAGATTACTGTACATTGTCTACCATATTAAAATGAGCACTTTCTGTACATTCAGTATGTTATAAAGTCAATCGCCCCATCAAAATAAAACGTAATAACTCTGTAATTATTAATACAAGAATTTTTTTTAAATAAAGAAGTTAAATTATTAGCATGCAACATGACACATAAAAATAACGATAAAATAATTTTAAATATTTTTAATTACTTTCAATGCGTTTCTTATGCCGGGCAGAATTCATTTCAGTTTTCAGTCAATCAGTGTTAGCGTTGTGTCCGATAAATGACATAAGTTATTTGAAAGGAAATTTATTATTGAACTCAAAATTTATATTAGTAGTGATTTCATTGAAAATCAAGGAAAAAACTCATTTTTTATCATATCTTTTTGATTTTATTTCCACTAAAATTATAATTAGAAATTCTTTTTTTAAATATAATTTTATGTATGCAAAAGGAAGAAATTCCTGTTTAGCTTTCACATCCCCAAGGTGGAGAGAAAAAGCATTCTTATTTGAATCACATTGCAAAAAAGGACTTAAAATAAACTACTATAGATAAATTTCATTTATTTTCTCTCTTACTTTTTTCATTTCTCTGACTTCATATAAGTAAGTAAGATTTTATGATAAAATGTAATCTCACTATGATGTATAAAAAGAGTATTTACTTATAAAATGTTTCTTTAATAGTATCGCTTAAATCTGGAAAAAATGCATAAGAGGAAATTAGAAATTATAGATGAGCTGGAACTTGAGAAAATAATTTTTTAAATTATGAATCCTAATTATTTTTATCCCTGGTTAGAGCTAATATTTAAAATAAATTTATGCAAATGTGGCCCAATGCTTACTAATAACCTTTCTACAAATCTCTTTAGACACGTTCTTAAAAGTTATTTAAAATCTACAAGAAGTAAAAAAATCTTATTACAAATTATCTTATCAAAAATCTTATTAAAATCTTATCTAAATGAATATTTAAAAATTTCAGTATCCTTAAACTCGTAGAAATTTTGAACGAATATATTAAAAAACATATTTATGAGATGAGAATTTATAATAAATAGTTTACACATACACTTTGAGGAATAAAATTCTCTGTATGAATGAATTATTTGAAATTCTAATAAACCTGTGGAGGCACAGGTATTGTGGGATGATATTTTTTAATTCCATGTATCTGTAAGATTTTCCGAACCGAATTACATGTGCAATATGAATCAAAACAGGTTTAATTATTATTCTGGTGTTAAAAAATTAATTAAGCATATCGTTGCTGATGTATTGGAATCAGTTTTCAAGCGCTTCAGTTTCAAAACTTCAATGTGACAGTTTAACTAGCTTATTTGCAATATTTTATTCTCTTTATTTAACATCATTCTCTCTATTTAAACTCATTTGTCCGAAGAAACTTTAATCTATATACATATGAGGAAATCTTAGCTTAAATTGTAAAAATAACTTGTGTTTGAACGTTGAATTAAGAACTCTAATTAAAACGGTGATTTTCTATTGATGTTGAATCTGCATTTCGAGCATTCTTTTTATCATAAATGTTCTTAGGGTTATTAAAATCCTAGAGCTAATTGGAAATTTTCCTTCGAAATAGAGTTATTCACTTGTTAGTTAAATGTATAAATTTCAAAGATATATATTAAAGAATCATCTTTCTTTATATAATGGTCAATAGTTACTTAACAAAGGAGTTATTTCTGCTAAGAGTACGAAACATCTCATTCACATTTTTAATTTGGGTGGTTTAATGGTGTAATTTGGAAAGTATTTAGGTGCTCAAAATTCGTATATGCAATCGAGTAAGCAATATTATTAGTACATTTTTGCACAAGATACTTAGTAATGTAAGTTTAGTAATATAAATTATCTGCGTATACTTAATTTAGATTTCTTAAACTTTAGTAAACTGTTATAGCTATTTAAAAAAAAATTTAGGTTTTCTCTGGTATTTTAATTACTGCATGTAATCTTGATCTTTCTCTTTTTATATGCTTAAAAATATATCAAATATTAACTGTCTACTACATGACTAAAACAATAATCTCAGTTTAAGTATATAGGTTACTTTATTGTACCTAAGAACTTTCTTATTGCAGGAATCTATTTCTTATTAAGTTGAAAATGTATACATAATATAGATACGTAAAAATTTTCTCTTAAAAATCAGAGAAAGCAACAGAAATAAAAAACGAATATAATATTTCTATAAATTAAGAACATTAAAGCTAAAGTGACCGACAAATATTAATGATATCTTACGTATTTAAAATTAAGATTCTATGTAAAATTGTCATGGCGATTAAAATTTTTATCTGGTTTTAATTCTATCGTTGCAATGTGTATAGTAAAATTACTTTGAAATTATTTTTTATCGTTTTTAAAATGTATGTGCATGATAATGTTAAACTTGGCTGAAAGTTAAATCTGTGAAAATTCTATATGCACAATTATTTTTTTTAAACTGAATTAAGTATTTATAGATCATGAAATAACTTACGTATCCTGCAAATAAAGGCCTGTATAAATAAAATGAAGCTTTACTTTTTCTTTTTAAATAAGAAGTAAAATATGTGAGATCATAATCTTTTTATAATGCTCAAAAATAGTAAAGTGCACCGTTGTAAAGTTGTTTTTTTCTTCATATACCCTTATTTTCAAATAAGTCATATTATTTAAACTGAATTTTTCTTCAGATCTCAAATATTTATCACACTTACACGATAGCAAGAGATTCCACTTTCACCTGAAAAGAATTAATCTAAAGCTGCATGATAAATTATTTTGTGGTATCCTTACGATTAAAATAAAATTTATTTCCAAAACAAGAAGAGATGGATAGAATTCTGATCAGGTTCCGCAATATAAAAGTTTGTGACGTCAATTTTAATCTATTTTTTCCCCTGCATTTCAACAAAATTAATATTGTTCATGTATGTATATATGTGTGTTTTTTCATCAATGGTTCATTTGGGAAAAGAAGTAAAGGAAAAAATAACCTATACGGTAATCTAATTTGTACGAAGAAGATATCGGGATCAACGTTGTGTAAATAGCCGCTCCTCAAATAACGCAATGAGACAACGCTGCCAGAATACTAAATCAATAAGTTGATGCAATAAATTCTTCAATAACAAGACTGTGTTAGTGTGAAGGGAGTTCAGAGATCAACTAAAGTGGAGTTTCCTTCAATAAACATATCCTCACAGTGCTTCCTCAAGTTTAAGTATTTGCGAATGCCTTTTCACAGTTCCCGCTATTTTACTCTTCATTGCTCATCTGGAGTAAATATTTGCCCAGTAGCATGGCATTTTTGAAAGATATTTGAATACGTCTTGTTATTTTAAATGTGAAATGTGCTTTTAAGATTCTTTGAATTCACTTTAAAGGATACATTATTTAAATGTGAATTTATCAACATATTTTGAAAATGAACCCCGAATTTCAATAAGTTTTTTGAAACCTCTTTATTAATGTATTTGACTTTAAAACTACCTAGTATGAGGATTGAGAAATGTAGCAGAAAATTTTACTTCAAACATTGGAATAATAAATGACGATTTTTAATTATATAGAAATCAGTTTCTAATTTTTCAACTGAAACAAAAAATTTTAAAAAATAATCTTAAAAGATGTCTTTCTTAAATTTTAGAAACTAGTATGACTGGTTTTATTTCATTTATGTATGATAGAATCATTTGTCAATTATTGTTACTAAAAGAACTTTTGTTCCTTTAGATTTTTTCCTGTTGAATCATATAAATAATTGAAATGAAATAGTTTAATATTGGCTCTGTAAAATTATTTGGAACTTACATATATTTAAGTTAATTGTGTTTGTTACATATATCAGAAAATATTTCATTATTTTTATTTAAAAGAATTGGCAAAAAGTTATACAAAGTAATTTTAATAAAATATTCTACATAGTTTTAAAACTAAAATAATAGCTTCATATATAAGTTTTAATCTCCTGTTTTCTCTAATAACTATTTTTTGCTATTCAAAATATATTTAACAGGATCATCTCATTTTATATATATGCAATGTAAAGTCAATTAAAATAAGTAAATATTATTTAATGTTATTGTATGCTTTATTGAAAAATAAAACCAATTTAAGCGAATACGTTAAAAAAAAGATAACGTTTATGGGTATTCCAGTATATTTAAAGAAAATAATTAAGTAGATAATAAAATAATAGTGTACTTTTTAGATTTAAATTTCAGTTATTTACACCTCATAGAGAAAGTAGATTTCTTCCATTAAGATAAAATTCATACTTACATTTGTAGCATACCATTATACAGTTGAACAGTTGCAAAAAAAACAGTAATTGGTTGGATTTCAAAATGGTTTTCTAGTCAATGAAATTAACCCTGACTAGATATCCTAAAAGAAAAAGTTTGAAAAAAATAATGAGAGTCTCTTAATATATTTTTCCTTATATAGCATATGAACTAATTTATATAACTCTTGTTATAGGAACTCTAAATGATTTTATAAAACATATAGTTAATATTTTTTTTAATACGTTAAATAACTTGGCATCCTAGTTTACAATAATGCAGCAAGAAGAGCGTCATATGCCTCTTTGTCCACAAACGTGTCCATAAGTTTAATGCAAAAAATATCGTTTTTTTTGTTTCAGAATTTTAAAATTAAGAATATTTTGAATATTTTTCTAGGTTGTTTTAATTTAATTGTTGATAGATACATAATTCTTGGAAAATGTTTTGGAAGAACGAAAACATTTTCCACTTCACGAAAATCCATGAAATAATCGATTTTTCAATTTTGATTGAAACATAAAATACCATTCTTTTTCTTTCTAATGCAGTTTAAATTTTTGCTCTAGCTTAAATAGAAGTATTTTTAATTTTTTTTTTAAAAAGTTGTTTACATCTGTCAAACCCCAAAACCGCTGATTGCCACGCCCTCTCAAAGCAAAACAAAAGACACATGCTACTTTTCAGCCTTATCAAATGGTTTAAATTGATTAAAAGAATTTATTTTGATCAGCAGCTTATCCAGGAAAGAAGTGAAGTGAATAGTTATAGATGTTTGTTTACTTACAGCCTATTTTTTACCTCCTTAAATGCAATGGATTTCTGCGATCGTTTTCAATAGTGTTTTCCATCAAAAACATTAATAAAACGTTTACAAAACGTTTTTTAAACTCTGTTAAGTAATAAAATGTTTAAAAAACGAAAGAGTTAGGAAATAAATGTACAACATTCCAAACTTTTATGGATTTAAATGTTGATAAGTCAGACAATTTCAACATAAATAAATCAGCTTTAAAATCTAAGTTAGGTAAGTTTAATAAAGAGTATGTTTCTTTTTTAGATTCATTTGAATGTTTCTGTGAAATTCCTGACATTATACTGTTCTTTTGTGCTTTGAAACAACATTAATTACATAAAATTAATATAAAAACCAAGGTATTCACATAAATTTTGGTCACCAAATCTAGGGTTTGGCTACAAAATTGGTAATATGTTGTAACTTTTGTGGTCTTATTCAAACATTTCTTAATACCAGGTTTTCTAAAACAGTAGTTAATCAAAAAAGGTACAAAATTATATGAAGTGTACACAATAGAATTTCATATGCTATGAGGTCTATTTAAAAAGTAGCAGTTGCAAAAATATTTTGCGGAGTTATGCATTTGTCACTTACACCATAGTGGTTTTGTGATTCCATGCATACATTAAATAATGTGACAGAGAGAGTAACCAAAGTGTCTATGGCTTTAGCTGCTGCCGAAACAATATTTAATAATGGATAACCAAATGTACCAGTAGCTATCAATGGTACCTGGCTAAAAATAAGCTATATATTTCTAAATGGTGTTGTTACGGCAGTTAGTTTGGACACTGGGAAAGTTGTTGATGCTAAAATATTATCGCAGAAATGTTTGTGTAATTTTAACAGCGATGTACATAGCAATGAGTTTTCGGCAAGTTACATTGAAAATAGTAGGGGAATGGAAGTTGAAGAGGTGCACTTTTTTTTGTATCTCTCATCACTCGCAGACATTACACAATTAACGATATACACAATATTTGGACTATATGGGAACTCTAAAGCATACAAATCAGTTTTAGAATCTAAAGATGTGTCAATATTGAACAATTAGAATGTGTTAATCATGTTGAGAAAATGATGGGGACATGACTTAGGGCCTTAAAATTAAAATTAAAAGACAGAAAGCTTAAAGACAAAAAATCTCTAGGATGCCGTAATGGCTTGACAAATGCTGAAATAAACAAATTGCAAAGGTTACTGTTTTGGCTGTTCAAAACAACTCGGGAAAATCTGTCAGCCATAAGGCAAGCTATATGGGCTATAATTTTTGATAAAATGTTCACAGGTTTGAATCTACGAGACGGTTTATGCACCATGGGATGTGACTTGTGGTGTAGATTTAATATGTCCACATACTGAAAGGTTACACATACAAGCATAAACACGACTTATCTGTTGTAATTAGGAATTACATAAACAAAGTATTTAGAGGTCACTAATCTTGAACATTTATCTGGATGCTTGCTTGATAAAACTCAAAATATTAGTGAAATCGGAAATAGTTTTTGGTGTATAATTCCAAAAACTGTATTTGTGCAATTGGGAACTTCAAAAACTATAGTACATGAAGCTATATACTTATATAATCAAAGCTTCATTACCAAATTGAAAGTTTTAGATGTATTAAACATTCTACTCCTGAATTTTACCAATGTCGAGCATTGCAAAAAGTAGATCATCCGTGTATTAGGAAAGCAGAATAGTCAGTTTTACAATGAACCAAAGAAGCCAGAATTAAAAACAAACAATTAAAATGTAGGCAAAAAGATGATCTTGCAGATGACACTAGCAATCCCCCCAAGTTATAGTTCTGGTATGCATTAGTTAATAGTAAGTTTGTACTTTAAATCACTATTTCTCAAAAGTGTAAATTTCAACACAAAAGGAACATTTTTGAAAAAACTACTTATTTTACAGTCTTGAAACTTTGCACATATGTTAACACTATACAAATAAATATTTTAATGAGAGATGTTGTCAAAAAAATTATTCAAAAAATATTTATGGATTAAAATGTACAAGAACTTTCATCGTTTTAAAATTTTTGACGTGTTACTCCACATATGAATTTTTTAAAAAAAACTAATCAAAATTTTGAAAAATGCTCCCATTAAAATAATAAAAACAATACAATGAATACACAAAAAAAATTCATGACTGTACAACCAGCCAATTTTTAAAAAATGTTCCTTAAACTTGGTCATTTTTAACATTACGGAGAAAAGAATACAGTTTACGTTTGCATACACCAACGTTAACTAACAATTTCCTTCATTTTTGAAAACTCTGTTTTAATTAAAAATAATTCAGCAGTATTATAGCTCATAATGTTTTATTCAATAAAACAACATCTTTTGAATGAAATTTATACTGACAGAAAGCTTTTTAAAATGAAAGTGCAAATGAAAATTTTCTTTCAAATTCGATTATTTATGCAGGATATGTTTAAAGATTGTTGTTGTTTAAATCTATCATATAGTTTGTACAATAGTATCAAGAGCAAAATAAGTTTACTTGATAAATAATTCAGCATTATTTGCACAACTAATGAAAGTTTCAATATTGATTCTACTAAAAAAAGTATATGTTCGGTTGATATTATATGTGTATTTTCATTACAGAATGTATACTATAATGTTAATTGTTTTTGATAAGAACTCTATCAAAATTAACAAAAGCCTCTTAAATATACAACGATACACAAATGAATCAACATTTTGTTACAATATATTTAAAATAATGTATTTTATTTCCAGTTACTCATCCATGCTTTTCAGAATGAATTGCTTTTTTTTAACTTTCATATTATAATTAGATTAGTTTCAAAAGATTTAAAATGTATAAATGTTTATTTTTGATTTATTTTAAAAACATTTTTCTTTGTTAATTTATTTTATTTTATTTAGTCTACTAATGTAATAATTAAGAATATCTCTTCATTGTGTGGACCCCCTTAGAAAAAGGGATAAATATATATCATTTATGTTAAATTTTTTTCCTAAAATATTTCAAACTTGTTTCTTAATTAATGCTACCACTTGATAATTCAGCTGAAGTAAATACATCTCATAGAGTGTTTTTTAATAGTAAATTTATCAAGCAAACAAAAAAAGTTATACAATACTGAAATTTTTCTTAACGATTGAATGTTATGCAAAATTATGAATACATTAAATATTCTACAACTAAAAAACAGAGGAAACTTGAATTCTGAAATAGAGAAACAAAAAATTCAACATATGAATAAAAGTCAATGAACCACAATGTAGAACTATTATCTTTTCCAAAGGGGTCACGTTTTTAAGGCTATGTTATATATATATAATAAAATATTCTTTTTTATTTGCTTTTTTTAAAAAAAATATATAAATTTTATTCATAATATTTTTGCATTTAAAGTTAAGGGGACATGGTACGATTTACATAAAAATTTTTAATTTAAGAATTTTCAAAATTTTTTCGGCTGCCTCCTGTGTGCGTATACTATGTAAAACAGATTTTATGCTCAAAATTTCATAACAACTTAACCATACATTTTTTTAAGGAAAAAACTTAAAAATTGTGAAGTGATTTTAAAATGCTACTCCTCCCCAACAAAAATTTTTTTACACGCAGGGAATTTGATTTACAAGTAATAACCACGTATAACAAAAATTGGTATAGGTTTTGCGATAACATGATTGATATTCGTACAATACTTCTTTTTATGAATGCTTATTGAAAATTCCTTAAAAAATGAATAAATTCTGAGTTCACTTATTTTTTAAAAAAAATAAGTATTGCTTTGACAAAAATGCGTACCAAGTTTTTAAAAATTTATTATTAGCAATAGGTAAAAAAAATTCAAAGCATTAGGCACAATAGAAAAAAAGCCTTAGAATTTTAAATGAAGACAAACTAGTTATTTTATCCTTCTGAGATAAGCCAGTTTAAAGTTTAGATTTGCGATAAGATTGTGAATAAAAACGAACGTAAAAGCTATCATAATTCTATGTTTTTTTTTTAAGTTTAGAGCTTTCAAATTTTGTGAGGTTATAGTAAAATATATAAAGAATAATTTAGGCTAAAAAAATTACAGTTGGATTTTTTGATCGATTTTTGTCAATTGAACCGTAACCTTAAATATATTAAGATATTCAACGTTATAAATATTTTATAAAGTTTAATTTAATCTGACTTGTAATGTTCAGTGAGTTAGTGCTACTAAAGATTCTATATATTTTTATTTCTTAAAATAAGAAATAAATATATCAAACATCTCAATATTTCAACATATGTGAAAATTATTCTTATCACTTAGAAGTTGTGTGTGTGAGTAGTTAATTATTCTTAAATCAAGTTTTCTAATTATATTGTGCAATAAAGTAAATTTAATTTATTCGTAATTTTTTTTCAAGACGCAACCTGAAAGGTTTTTATTTTGCTTCATACACACCTAAATTTTTATATTAGATTAAAACTCTTTATAAAAAGTTTACAAGCAACTATAATGATTTTTTTAATTTTTTTTTAGCTTTGAGAAATGTTCAGCATTATTTATTGTGTTTTAAATCCAATCCTTTAATGTATTTCTGTATAAACATAAATAATACAATGCCTGCTTGATTATTAAAGTAAGTTACAATGCAAATCCATTTATTCCATTTTCGTCAGAAATATGATGAAATCCTGGTTTTAATTGAAACATTCTTAAATAAAATTTATTTAATAAGCAAATATACCAAGAAAATAAATAAACATAGTTTAAAAAATAAATTCCCTTCAGTTATCAAATTAAAATATATTTAGAATAAATAGAATTAGAGAATAAATGCATAATGAAAACTCATATTGAAAATCTGTATTACTTATTTCATTTAAAAATCAGTACATTTATGAAATACATGCTAAAAAGGCTTAATATTAAGAGGACTCGGTACCCCAAAAGTGACCATCATTTTTTTTATTTAATTTTATTTTTTGCATTATTATCTTTCGATTGATATATCACTTTTGCATGTCAGAATGTTAGAAGTTGGATAAAACTTCATTTGAAAAATATAAATTAACAAATTAGGCAATTCAACCACTCCCTTTTTTTCGAAAAAAAAAAGCGAAAATCAGTTTTTATAAAAAAAAATCTATTTTTAAAAGAGAAATTGTAATTATAAAAAAACAGGTGCAATATATAAAGGCATTACAATAAGGCCTTTCTTTTCTCTGTGAAATGTGTACATGTACAATTTTTGAATTAAAACATTTTATATTAATAATTTCATATATAATTTCAGTTCTTACTCCTCATATGTTTTTCATACAAATATAATACTTCAATTGTAAAGAAAAAAAACTAAAATTTCTGTCATGAGGGAAAAAAATTAACATTTTTCTTAAATTTTCTTGTGCAATTAATATTACATAAAATTTGATCATATATAAAAATGTATGGGTTGTGATAAAATACGAAAATGCCAATATTTTTAAGAAAAATATGAAACTAATGTCTTAAAGTGGTATTTTAAATTTATTTAAGCTTATTATAATTATTAGGTCGTCAAGTATGAAATAGAGCAAAAAATGCAACACACGCACACAAATAATTGAATTCGATTTTTTTCAATAAAAACTAAGATTTTAAGATGATCTGTTAATTTTTTTTCAAACTGAAACATGCGTTAAAAAGAGGAAAAGATGTACCTTTCACACAAAAAATAAATTATGCCAAAATATGGTGTCTAAATGAGATTAAGTGCAATTGAAATAAATAACATGAATTTTTTTCCATTTCATACTTGACAACCTAACATTTTTTCAGAATTATAAACTTTAAAGTGGTTTTTCTCTGTTTGAGTTTTTTCTATGTATTAGTACATTCAAAATTCTACTTATTCCACAATTATTTACCAATCACTTCCTTTTTCCCCTCTGTATTATAAAGCATGTAAAAAATTATGGATCTATTTTGCTGTAAACTGAATACATTTTTTTAATAAAAATTCAAATGTAGGAGATATTGACTTTTTCGTAGAAATTCAGTATTCATATCAATAGTTTTTATTGTTTTTCTCCAAAACTAATTAAATTATTGTAAAATAGATCCCTAAAGTTGTTTAGAATATCCTTAAAAATTTTACAAAACAATTTCAAGCCAGAAAATCAATAATTACAGAAGGAGTAGGCTTTTAAAATTTTCCAAATTCTCTTCAAAAAAATTTATTTTTAAAATTGTGTGAATAAAATGTGAAAAATTTCATCTCGCATCATTTACTTGAATAGAAAAATTAGGTATGAAATGCTTACATACAATTTTTAAAAACATAAATAAAAAAAATTGCTCAAAGGGTAACGGGTTCCCTTAAAATTATCTCCACTTCTCTTACTTATTGTAAAAGAGAATATGCATTTTAATGTTCAAACATATGTGTGTAAATTTACTTTAAGTAATTAAAATAATTTATCTCTTGAAGTATTTATATTGCTACATATAAAATTTTATTAATATTTAGAAACACTATTGAGATCTGTTTAATATGCATTTCATATGTTGTGAATTAATTTTGTAATTTGCACTTAATTATGTATACCGCAAATTTTATTACAAATATATATGATATTACTTGTCTTCTGATTATCCACTGGAAATGAAAAAATGTACCGTGGTTTTAAACCAACACTTGATTTACGTTTTAAAATTATTTTTATCTTACATTTTTACGTTTTCAAAATTTTTATTTCATAAGTTTTTGTAATTAACGCATTTTTAATGGTTATATTGAGCATCATGAAATTATAGTTACACCAACAATTCTATAATATTTAATTTCATCAATCTATTCAACTAATTGTTAACATAAAAAAAACATTGCTGGGATATTTTTACTATAAATAAACTAAAAATAGTTTAAAAAACAATAAGCATCGAATTTAAAGTATACCTGTTCATTGCTTAAATGTAAACAAAAATTGAAACTCGAACAAGAATCTAAGTAAAAAAAAAACTAAAAGTTTATTTTTTGTATTATTTTTTATAGTTATTTCAGTAAAAATAATTTGAATGCTTGTCAATATTGCTACTAATCGACCTTTGTTTCTGAAGCGTCGAGTCTGTATTTAGATCATTGAATCTGGCAAAAGTTGCTTTATTTTTTTCATGAACATTGTCTACACCTTTTCTAATGCTTCTTTAGAAATGTGAACTATTTTATTAATTATAGACTTAGAGCTTCTATTCATTATATCCTACAGGATTTCTATTAATATTATAAACAAAGAGGAGAAAGGTTGGCTAATCATAACCTGGTTAAACTCACATTTTTATTAAGCAGTCATCTACCAGCAATGTTTATAATACTACACCCTCCGTCTTTATACTGTGTGTTTCCAAAGTTTCAAATATCTCTTTTAATCGTTTTAGTGCTAAAAAAAATTTGTCTATCAAGTAGTGTATGTATGCAACAATTATATGTATATTATACTTCTCAAGGGGTTCTGGTACATAAATTACTGAAAAAGGATCGATTTTTTTATGTTTCCTGAATATACAAATATTTCTGTTCTGTTATATGTGACTTATGATTCGGTAATTGGAAGTATTTGTATTTATTTATTTTAAAATAAAGCGATTTTCCTTGATGTGCATCTTTAATACAGCTGTGCTAAGAATATTTGTGTTCGATTCTGTAATAATCTTTGTCGATGGCGTGGAAAAATTATAGTGTCCTGACCAAAAGTATATGGGTACTCTATTAATATATTTTAAGAGCAAAATTTGAGCAAAAAAACAGAGATTCATTTTTTAGAGATGTGACTGGTCCTATTTTGCTCAAAGAAAATAAAATGCAGAGAAAAATTCCGGACCTCAATGAATCAGTTAATGATACCGCGTGATCAGTGGTATTAAAATCATCGTTTGCTTATTTAAAAATTTCAAAAGTAAATGAAAAACTAGCAATTACACCCAATTCAATTTTGCAATGATCCAAGTTAATGATTATAAAATAATGTGGCATTGAATCAGGTTATAACTTTTTTTGTCATGTTTCAGAGTATTATATGCACGTAGAGTTCAATTAGCTGAGAGTAAGCAACTTGATATAAAATCAAAATATTAGAATTTTAATAATATTTAGAAAGAACGTTAGAAAAGTGCTTTGTAGAAGAACTGAATAAAGAAAAATGTTTCATATGCATGCGGAAAATATTTAAAAAAGAAAACGCACTAAAGTCACAAATTTCAACTTTGTGATTCGTTTTCTTAAAATCCGATATTTTTCACATTATGCACCTTTTTCTCGAAACTAGTAGATACATAAATATCATGTGATCATATTTTTAGTACATCAAAGTATTTTAACAGAAGAAATAAAACTAAAGATTTTTAGATAAGGTCTTTATAAAATATTTTTCAAACAAGAAAAAATTGGGCGTGATCTTAAAAATCCCCCCTCCCGTAGTTATTTTAACAATATAAAATCCTTCATTTGAGTTTTTTATAGTATACATAAAACTTGTTGAAAATACATTTTAACCCAAGTGAAATAAGTAGTTTCTGAGAAATAAGTACATAAACTTACATAATTTAACATGGATTTCTATGGATGTGTGTGTGTCAAACCCTCTTCTCTCTTAAAATTTATTTTCACAAACGTGATGTGGGAGCAAATAACGTATTATTCTAAGCACAGGCCACAATAAACATCTTTGGGTTTCCATTTCAATGTAGTTTGGTTCAAAAATGGAAGTTTAATAAATAAACAGCCGTATTTACTTTCCGAATTGGCGTTCAAACATATATTTTATCTACCCCCAGGTGCAGAACTACTCATTAAGACATTCCGTTAAGAAAATTAAAAATTACGACATTATCAAACTCTAGGCTCTTGCAAAGTATTTTATTCCATCACAGAAAGAATAGAAGAAGTAAATATCATTCTTCGAAGAAGTACAAATTGAATTATAGTGGAATTTACTGGCATCAATGTGCATTAATCGTTATTGCGAAGTAATCTAATTAGGAGTTTCACGCTGTTTCATAGTTAAGCATTTTGCGATCTTTTCAGATGTAAATGAGGCTTGGTAGCTCGGAAGCAATTCATTAGCTTCCAGTTAGTACTCTATAATTTCTGCGATGAAATTAATACAAGAAAGGAATGCTTTTAGTGAGAGGATTAAAAGATCTTAGGTAGAAATGTTTCCTTTGCTTAAAGATTCCAGTTGCGAAACATAAGTGGCTGAGCTGGAGATTTTTGAAATAAACTTCTGCCGTTTTCAAAAGCATGCGGAACTATTTACATAAACTTTGTTCTTCAGAACAATAATGAATTTTTAAGAGTGCCATAGTGAAGTTGGTACTGTGATTAATTTAATATTACTCACTGTAACTGGAAATTCTGGTTTCAATGTCGAGTATTTTGGTCGTGAGTTTTGATGTGAACACAAACCACATTAATCATAAAAATAAAATAATCATGATTATTTCTTATTGCGTTATTATAAAGGAAATTATGTATAGAATTAGATGTAATAAAATGTAAGACTGCATTGTAAAAAAGGGAGGATTTCAGGTATGTGTAGTACATAAAATTTTGCTAACCTACTAATAGAAACATATTAAGTCGTCTGGGTGGTGCAGTTGGTTAGACACTGGCCTTGTACGCCCAAGTTTGCGGGTTCGGCCCTGGGCCCAAGTCGGTGGATTTTCATGACGCAGATAATCGGCAGCGTTCATGTCGTATGATTATGTGACATGTTAAATATCCCTAAAGTGCCTGTTTGGCTTGGATGATCTCGTCAAAACTAAACTACCAGTACAATTTCGCATCGTCAAAGCTCAGGTGCTCATTCTGAAGAGAAAATTGGGCGTCAAAATTGCATAGTGGCAATTGGATCTGCCTATATGGAGCCACACTAAAATGCGCTCCCAGGGAATGTTCTAGGTCTGTAATAGTAATTACCAATCCCCTGACTCACTTAAAATTAAAAAAAACATATAATAATAAAAATGAAATACATTTAAAAAAATTTAACAATATCCTGCAAAGCAGAAGCTTTCTGAAATTACGCACAACTAGTTTATCTATCGCAATGTAAATATAGTTTTCAATAAATTATTCGCATTTACACTCTTTAGCATTTAATTATAATTAACCTTAATCTCTTAATGACCTAAATAATAGTAATTAGATTTTACTTTTTAAGGAAGGAGAGAGAGTATAGAAAGGGCTAAATTATATTTAAAATGAATTATTTTTAACCATACTGAATTTTGGTTTTATCAACCAACATAAACATTCTCACAGAATAGGAAATTCAAAGAAATACTCCCTAACTCTGAAGATGATGAATGTGATCTAGCTTACCATCTACTGCGTTCATTACAATTTCGGAGGTAACAGCTCTTTGAGATAATTAGACCTGATCATCACGTAACAGTTGCAGATGTTGCTTTTAAAGTTGGGAAAATTTTATGAAAGCTATTAAAATGTCATTAAGGGGTTGTAACAGAGAAACACAGTTGAGATTTAAGAAAACTGATCTGTGTTGCTTGTACAACGGTGCTATGTTCATACAAAGGAATTGCATTTTACGCTTTGGTCATTTTCTCGTACTTAAGCTAAATATATAGTGATTCTTTCCAAACCACATATAAATGGAATTATATTAGTTTTAGTGTTTTCGAAACTAAATTTTTGAGGTGTTAGAAGAACAATAGGCTAGATCGCTTTTTTTTCAAAATTTGAAACCTACCTTTGCGAGAAAGATGTTTTATGATATATAGATGAAACGAGAAAGGAAATTTAAAAAGATCTTTTTTTTGTAAGGAATTACCACAAAGGGAATAAACTTTAGGTATTTGAACTTCTTTATGGTAAGAAATCAAAGTATTTTTGTAAAAGTGAAACAGGCATTTTAGAGCGTTTTAACATTTGTTGCGATAAGAGGCCATCTAATAAATAGTTACAAGAAAAATATCACTTACATTTAACAGCTCTTTTAGTGTTAACTTTAAAAAAAACATACTGTTGAAACTACAGGGCATGGCAAAGCAGAAGAAGGAAAAAAAGCTTGGATCCGATGGTTTCGGTGATATGTATATATTGCAATGTACGTTGTACTACTCAATACTAAGTTTTCCTCAGTAATTAGTACCTTCAGTTACTTACATTGTAAAATAATAATTATTTTGATTTTAAAAACATCTAACCCAAATTAAGGATTTTACCATTTGTGTCAGAATATATTCAGACTTTTGGTGGTAGTATTAAATTAAAAACAAATTTAGAATCATTTTTCTCCTAGTCTCCATACAATAAAACATCTTTCCTTCATAGATAAATTCTGAATCATAATTGTTTTCCTTTTATATAATCATGATTGACACTAATGATAAAGAAAAGTAATTAAGTAATTGAGAAAGATATATGTATCTTCCTTTTTTATATCTCTTATATAAAATTGTCTCTTATAAAAACTTATATCAATATCGCTTTGTATTATTTTTTGAAGTAATATACAATCAAATGAGACCAAATTAAAAACCAGTCCAATGTAATTAATTAATCACTAACGCGTATATAATATTTTTATAATTAATTTTATCTCATAAATATTTATTATTTATTTTTTTAAATTATACAATACAGCTTGATGTAAATTATAATGCCTAAATAAATTTCTAGAGATATGTTTCAAACAAAAAATGAGCGTTTGTTTTGATACATAACACTTAGAATAATTTCACTTGGAAAACAAGTTTATCAAAGCGTTTTATACATTGTTGCTTTTATTTGAAGGATTTATTTTAATTAAGTATTCACTTAAGAGTTAAAAAATGCATTTCACCATCCTTATAAAGAAAGTTTTCATTTAAATATCTAAATTTCGTTCTGAGCCATGTTTATTTATTATAATAATTATTTCCGTGCTTCCAAAACTATTCATAAAGTGTTTTCATCAACATTTTAAAAGTATGATAATGCCGACTGAAATAAAATTCATGTAGAATGCTTTCAGTTTTTTTTGCTTAATTTTTTTTTCTTAAGACATCATTTGTACTGAGTTCTTTTCTTACAAGCAAAAGAATTTCTAGGATTTTAAAGTATTCTTTTTCTACTTTCAGTTGAGAGAAAGACAGAAAGAGTATTGTCTAACGATTAAATGTCAATAGAAATGTCTCTAAAGCTCATTCGGTTCAGAAATAACCTCCAACTACATCTCTAGTGATTTGAAAGTAAGTAACATTCTTTGGTTATTCCTTTAGATTATGTAGTTTTATTTTTTTACTGAAAATTTATCTCTATTCTTTAGACTTTTTGTTCTTAAATAAATGTTTCTTCTTGTGATCAAGTACAACAATCCTTCCGTTAACAATTGAATAATTATCCTAAGGTACATCAAAAGAAATTCCCTTTTTTATTTTAAAAATCCGCTGTTATTAACAAAATGAAAAAAAACCTTGTATTTGCTTACACGAAATGCTTCATACATCTAATTAGTCTTTGTATAGTTTTTTACTTGCTCAGAATACTTTTCTGATGACTAAAACCATTACGTTAGTTTTATCTAAGAACACTAAGTACTTTTTTTTTAAAAAAATTAATATTTCGCTAACAATTTTTCAAAATGTTCTATATTGGAAACACGTAGCTTTAATTTATTTGATAAAAAAGAAAATTACAGTTTTACTTACGTTCACTATACAAGTTAGAAGTAAAACAACTAATGAAAAATAAATGCAAAACTTTTATTTACAGTTATTTGTTGCTATATTTTTTCAGAATCCAATGAACATGAATATCATGATGAATCTTAAGCCGAAATGTAGTAAGAGCTATTAAGTGATTTTTTGATTTATCATTTATTAGTATCCATTTTTATTTCATCCTAATCTTCCACGGTGCAAATTCAAAAAATGGCATTTGGTAATTTCAATTATAAATGTTCAATAGCCCACCACTATAAACACGAACGATATCAAGTCGATGGAAAACTCATTGCACACATTTTTCAAATTGTTCTTTGTTACAGTTAGGACAGTTGAGGTTATTCACGTCCTTTTTTTTTCTTCAAGGATACATAAACATTTTAACGTTTTTTCTGATGTTACCTGATAATACAATCAAATTCAAAAAGCGAATGACTGCAATTATCTCAACTGTAACACCAAACATACAGAAAAAGTATTGGATGTGTTCTTCAATTGATTGGATATTGTTTGTGCTTCTGATGGTTGAATTAAAAATTTACAATTTTAGAAACTTTAAAAGAGTTAAAAACAGCCATAACACATATATTAGTTTTGCAGTTCTTTAAAACAGGGATATTTTTTGAAAACATCCAGCATATTAGCATCCTGAAATTTCTCCAAATGTGCACAATGGCAATTTAAAATATTATATAACTTTCATGTATAATATATTATTTCATTGATGATCAATTGTACTCTCAATTTAGACAGCTATATTTACATTGAAAAGCAGCTATTATGCACAAACTTACCCAAACAATCTACATATATTTCGCTGTGTAAATTAAATAAACTTTATCTATAAATAAACTTCACCTAATTGTTTATCTATAACGAGCGAAATCACAATAAATTAATGGATTTCTCAAAAGAAAGCGAACAAATGGTATTCAACATTTTTCACAGTGGAAATACATTAGTCTTTATGAACAGTATAATAGCTAAGAATGAAATAATTACGTGCATTGGATGTTGTGTAAAGATGCTCACTGTGTAATTACGGTTGATAACTTTAGGTAGCATTCTAATCTCAGAATTAATTCGTTATATTTGAAGGAGAATTTTATTACTCTTTATATTAGTAAAAAGTTAACAAAAGGACATTAGAAATACTCGTATATTTTAAATATTAATATATTAGTGACTACGGTGAAAAATTTTTATAAAGTAATATGTAGCTACACACACACTTTGAAGTTATTTCTTACGTTACACTTTATGGTCACACTAAAGCAAGTACCACATATTGACATAAAAAGCTCATTATCGTTTTTAGAATACAAATATTTTTCATCCTCTAAGCAAAGCTATTTAATCTTCGAGTACTTCTTCGATTCTATTATAACTCATTATGTTAACTGAAATTTTACAGTCTCACTCTATTACGATTTATTCAAAATATTTAAATTTCATCAGCACTCATTCGATTACATTATATAAAATGATATTAAAATAAAATAAATCAGTTTTAAATGGGAAATGATTTATGGGCATTTTTTTTTCTCCACGATAAATTGAAAATTTTAAGATAAACTTCTGTATCACAAATAATTATTTCAGAAACATAAACTAGAATGAATCTTTAGTCTAATTTCAACTGATGGTTTTCTTTCTTTTATACCCGTAGGGAAAAATAGGTGAATACGACATCTCCTGCTTGCAAAAAACCTCTCCTATACCAAAGACAAATGGGATAATAATATGAAACCCTGGTGGAACGGACATGTCCTAATTTCCTTCATATGAATTATTTTGTACTGTAGATGCTGAAAGTGACTCCTGATTCGGTTTTTTGATTGGCTTTTATTGTTTGGGGAAACATTTAGGGGTTACGACATCATTCAGCTTGTCCCTTCTGACATCTACAGGCGCTTTCTTTAAAAAAAGAAAGATTTGTATTATTTCTTTATTACATGCTTTTTAGTATAACCTTATGTATAATGTATTTGGTTACTATTTGTGTAGAGATTTAATGTGATTTCTTAAAAATTCTTCTAATCGTTCGTCAAATAATATTTAAATTAGTAATTTAATGCTCTACGGAACTAAATGTACATCTTTATCTCCGAATTTACTTAGGTAATGTTCAGTTCGTTTTAAGTTTTTAAACTTTATTATAGTCTTAACTAAGGCAAATTTTAAAGTAGCAAAATGGCTTTATAACTTATAGAACTATATTTTGCCTATTATTCATTTATTTGACCGAAGGAATATATATTTCTTAACGCAAAAAGTCAGTTATCGTAATTTACAATACTAATTATATTGATTCTTATTAAATTCTTAATCTGTGAGCCTATCATGAATTATTATGGTGAAATTTTTTTTGGAAAGTATTCACACTTTAGAAATTCAAAATCGTTTCATTTCAGCATTCAGTATCGTTTAGAGGAGGATTCTTTTCCAAATTTAACATTTATGAAGTTAAAATATGGTGTATAATAGTTGTCACCAACTAGTGATTATTACGCTAATGGTAGTCTGTGAAAAATTGGGATATTATTTACATTTTTATGAAGATTCAGTTTTAAAAAAATGACGAATAACAAAGCGTATTACGGAATATGTGAATCATACTTTTAAATTAAATTTTGGTTACTACTTTTGGTTAATTTCTCTCCAAGTTACTTTTCAATTTATTTTGAAGGTGTAAATTGGCTGCACAACAATTCAGATTTTTGTATTGTTTTACGTTGCTGGTTAGTTTTTACTTTTCGTGAAGTTTCTTTTTAGTGATATGGAACTGTAAATAGAGACTTAAATAATTGACAGTATAAATGTACTGTACTTTATGAAAATTAAAAATGCTTATCTTGAGACTATTAATTGAAGAGTGCACATACAAGCTTTCTACTTAAAAATTAAGGCTTCATTTGCAAAAGCTTTTAAAACTCGGCAACGTTCTTAGCTTGAAATAAACGAGGATCTCCTTCTTGCAGTAACGTCATTGGAACCAAAAAGCCTCAAATTATTTCAAATAAACAGGAACAAATATCATTCCAAAAATGTGTAATATTTAAAAAACTTAAATTTTTCATTTTTTAAAAAAATTGTCACTCTATAACTTTGTTACTTATAATGGATTTATTTGGCATTAATAAAATAAAAGCTTTCTGATTATTATTATATAAATGTATTTACATCTGTTTTCTATATTCATATTACTAGTCCAATAAATATAAAATTATATATTTAGTGGTCTATAGAGTTTTAAAGTTTTTCGATCGCCGTTGTATAATATACAAGAAGTTCAAATGCAAAACTCTTATATCTATAGAGTTATTACGGCAAAAAAGTTTGTTCATAAGGTAACATAATGTAATAAATACGTTTAATTGACAAGCTTCTTTTTATTAGACAGTAATCTGAAATTTAGATCCTTTTTAGGCATGGAAAATTATTTTATATACAAATATGTACTACAATAACAAGGTTTTCTAAACCTTAAAATTGATAATTTAAAAGTTATTGATGCATTTAAAAAATATTAAGCATATTCTTCTCGGATATACTACTATTTAGTGTTTATTTTCGTTATCAGCAAATTTTAAGTTGTATTTTCAATTAAAACTTCATCTGGTGAATGAGTGAGTGAGTGAAAGTGGAGTTTTATGGTGCAAAAGCCAAACCTGTATATACTGCGCCAAACATTTGTTAAAATATTACAACATTTGATAAAATGTGTAAAAATATTGACAACACAGTTTTTTAAAAAATTAAAATTTCAAATCACGTGTAAAACTCGTTTTCAAGTAATAAACACAAACAAGTCAGACAAGATCTAAAAATAAAAGCAATAAAAAAGACTAATGAAAAATTTTAGTTTAAAACAAAGTTTAAGCAATCCATGTTATTAATAAAAATTAGCTCCAACATTTTCTGAACTGCATGGAGTTAATGTGTGTACATATTCGTGGGGATTTTTCCGAAAAAAATTCCGCCAGGACGAATTCACCCTTACGTACCCGTGCTACGTTATAAACAAGTTTTCATTTGATGAAAATTTGTTGTTTATAACGTATAATTATTATAATTGACACTACAAAATACTCCAAATAAGAAAACAGAAGGTTTCGCTACAAAGTGATAAATTTAAGCTTTTTAATAATATTTTAGTAAACATATTCAAAAATTTAAATCAATCCATGTTTTTTACCAAATCAGCGACCTTTAATTTAAATGAAGCATTTTTAAGAGTGTTCATACAATTGCTTCGTAATTTCATTGGATAAATTTGAGAATCTAAGCCTAAAAAATTCAGATGGATTAATGCAAACTAAATTAATAAAAAGAAAATTCAGCAGTTAATTAGTTGAAATTTTTATCTAAAATTCAGGGGAGAGCATTGAAAAACACATCAGAATTAAACAATGTTATGACTTTAAATATAAAGTAATTGTAAGATCATTTTTACAAGGTGTAACTTGTATTACTATTTACGAGTGCTTATTTAGCTACGAATAACCTTTGATTAAAACAAAATCGTTACAAATGATAATAATATTATATAATAAGTTACTATAAGTTATGAATTTTGAACTCGATCTATTTACTTGAGCTGAACTTGAAACTCAGATATACAGTACTTAGTTCCTTAAATTAATTTTTCAATCGCATATCATTTTATGCTAGTTTATTAATGCATGCATTTGAATCACAATATCTTAAGCAACTGTTGAGTAAGATTCATAATAATTCGTTCCAATACAGAAAACATAATACATCATTCAAGTACCCGTGAATAAACCTCTAAAACTAAAATTAGTTTTTATAACTTCTATTAATAATAATATATTTCTCCAGGGAATATAGAGCATTTTTAAATAAAAATAAATAAATAATATCCGAACTATCTTTACAGAAGAACAAGTTTAAATTGGAAACATTTTTCTATTTGATAAGAGTTTGAGTTTGGGGTATAATATATTTTTTAAAAAAATTTATTTTTTGTATTAAAGTATCGTGTTTTCTTATTTCAACGCAAAGGCAGGCAATGATAAGTTCCCCTTGGTATATATTGAGTCCATTTGTGAATAATATTTGTTCTTGGATAGTAAACATGAGATATCAGTCAGGTGGGGGCTGCTTTCGATAGCGTGCTGAGTCACTAGCAACTGCCCAATGTTATGTACGAATAGAGATTGTACGTCACGACATTCTTATAAAGAAGCCGGCGGAAACTTTGAAAATGCTGCGACCAGAGAACCCCTTTTCAGTGTCACGCTATAGAGGAAAATACATAAAAGAAGGCCTTTCCAGTTTCATTATGCAAACTTGGAGACCATCTGTTGGGTTTTCGGACTTAAAAGAAAAAGCCCTTGAAACTTACTTTGAATTTTTATTCTTTCAGTGGGGACGAAAATTTATTTTAATTACTTTGGGGCTACCCTGACTGGGGGCTTAATGGTATATGAAAAAGGAAAAGTTACAAAATTTTTGTGCAAAAAAATTTCCCGTGAAAAGAAGGAAAATTCTAAGAGTATTTTCATGGTAATTCGAATTTCAATAGATTTAGAATATAAAGTAAGTTTTCAATATGTAAATAGTTTCATGTGTTAAAATTCATTGCGAAGTTTTCTCATTTGTTTTTTATGAGTCAGCAATCTGATAAGACCCAGTTATTCTAAGATTAGACAAAATGATTACTTTTTTAACAAATTTTCCAGTAAAACTGTGAATATAAAGCACACACAAAAGGAGGTGATATTTTACCGGAATTTTTCAGAATAATTTTAAAGAGCAAAAAACCATGAATAAATTATCAAGAGGTTTTTGTTATAGTTGTTATAATCTTATTAAGAACTTTTAAGGCTACAGTGGACAGTAAAAAAATTTTTTTTTTTAATTTTTTACAAACATGCCCCAAATTTTTACTGGCTGTATGTAACTTAGAACTAAAACCATATAAAAAATTTGGTGAGAAAAAAATGATTAGTTTTTAAGAAATTTAAAATTAAAAAAAATTTTTAACGAAAATTTCAAAATTTCAAAACGTTCCATGCGTTTTGATTTTTTTTAAATTTCATATTTTCACCTGATTTAACTTCTTTAAGCAATTCTTTACAAATGTATGCATACAATGTAATGTTTTATATGATAATTTACAAAATATGGGTAAACGCAAATTTTTATATAAAAATTTCAAGAATTTTAATGATTTCCTACATAAAAAACTTTAATTTATTCTTTCACCCTATCACTATTACTGCAATGCGTCCAAGAATTTATAAGTATACATTAGATGAATACTTTTGGAAAGTTTTGTTATAATTCGACAAAAATTGCAACGCATGGAACATTTTGAGTTTTGGTTTCGAGGCAAATTTTTGATTCTGAGAAAAACAGCTTTTTTTATTTTAATGGAAATTAACTTAGGTTTCTTTAAAAAAAATTAAAGATATAAATATGAATTTGAAATTGCAAAACACTAATATCATACAAATATAAGATAGATGCAGAATATATATACATATGGTTCTGCAATATTTATTGTAATAGTCACATTGACACGTGGTATATACAGTGATAAAAATTGAAGTAAGCTAGAACTTTCTTATAATATCTGAAGTAAATTAGCAGAATGTATTTCATTGTTTTATCTCAACCAGATAGTATATTATATATTTCATTAATCATGATGAGCAAAAATAAAGTATTTCAAAGGGATTAAATTACAAAAATTCAATGCTTTCGAGGAAGCTTTCATTTTTTAGAACAACAGCTATTTTTATTCTAAAGGAAAAAACTTAGTTGTTTTAAAAACAATTAAAGACATTCATATAAATTTGAAAAACACTAATATCATAAATATAAGATAAACATAGAATATATGGATAAGATTCTGCAATATTTATTGTAACAGTCACATTGACATGTAATATATATAGTGATAAAAATTGAAGTAAGCAAGAACACACATTCCAATAAAATCTAAAGTAAATTAACAGAATGTATTTCATTATTATTTCATCAACCAGATAATATATTATATATTTCATTAATCACAATGAGTAAAAATAAAGTATTTCAATACAATTAAATTACAAAAATTCAAAAAAAAATAACAAATCTAATTACACATAACAAGAAAACTGTTTGCTAAGTCTGATAAAAAAATTTAAAAAGCACCGGCACTATAGGCTGCATTTGTATTCGTGGCATTTCTTTTCCTTTTCTTTTGTTTCATAGAAACATTCTGAGAAATGCGTCGTTTATCTTGTCTTTCTGCAGTAGTCAAAGAAAAACTGTCATTTAGACATGAGTCCTTTTTCGCTTCAAGAGATTTCACATAGCCCAAATTGTGCTTTTCGATGGCATCCGTTACTGCTATTTCCAGCCTCCTTTTGGAGACGAATACCTCTTTTGGGCATTTTCGCCAAATGCAGCTATGTAGACTTTCATTCAAATTTTGCGTCTTGCCTGCTACGCATCTTTCAAGAATGGTGTCTGAAGCTAAACGTTGATAAATAGGCATAATTTTCTCCACTACTTGTGGCGACAAGTAAGTTTTCATGGAACTGTGTGACCCTGGGGTCTCACCTTTGGCTATAGCTCTTTTATAGGAACACCATGATGATTCCCCTTCAGGACACTTACCATGCATAGGCTTTTTCTCAGTTGACGAGCAATGCATCAGGCTGGCATATATAGCAGTTTTCATTTATCGGTAACAGGGACATTATCTTTTATTGCCTTTCTATAGTAATTTTGCAACTTTGTGATGTTTTTATCTGTAAGACTTCCTGCTTACGCCCACCAAGAGTCACTTTTTTCACCTTCCATTCTTTCACTTTGTTACGTAACGATGTGCCTAGCCTCTTTGCAATATGATTCAGGCACTCTTCCTTTTCGATTTTTATATCAGAACCATATATTTTATTGTCCGACAAAAATTGAAAAGTTTTTTGAGTCACCATCACTCAGCATGAAAACTAATCTCATTTGGCAATCACTAATTGATCGCCTCCACATAATTAGTGCAGCGTGCATCTCCATGGCTCCAGAAGTTCCATCAAAATTTTTGTCACACTCATCCGCATGTCCTTTTGCCATATGTGGAACTCCGCACTATCGACTCCCATATCTCGACAAGCAACTACACAATTATGACAGTATTTCGACAATACTTCAAAGTCAAGGACAAGTCCACTAAGGATATCGATGATTATTCCTAATCCTAGATTAGATGTATGTCCTCGTTTTTTGCCAAGTACCGTCATATGATACACTCACATCAATTATTTCCTGAATTTTTAGAGAAGCATCAACTTTTACGTGAGCTTCTCTAGCAGCTTGACGTGACATTTCGAGCATTTTTCTTCACCTCTTTGTTTTTCACGGATAAGTTGTGCATGCATTTGGCAAATGTTTTCGGTCCATTGTTGGCATGTTGAGCACAGATGAAAACGTTTCCAAAGCAGCATGCCCTCTGCGTATGGATAGGAAGGCACTCACCAGTTTGCTGTTTATATCATGGGAATTTTTGGCCTCTTCTTGGAAACTTGAAAAAACACTTCCATAGCTTTCATGACATGATTCGCAAAAAGTTCCATCTTTGTAGAATACCCCATGGAATGGTGTTGTTTTATAACAAGGGTACAGTTTGTACAATATTTACAAGGAACTGTCTGCAATAATTCAGAAAACACAGCCTTGTGGGTGAAAATATAGCTTGCCTCAGGTTGGGAAGATGTACTCGGTTCAGACAATGTATCTCTCTGCAATACCATACTATTACTGTTTTTTTTCTTCAACAGTTTTAGAAGATTTCTGCCATCGCTTCTTGCTATTTTCTACCAACATCTTTCTCCTTCTGGTAGGATGACCTTTAGGTTTTCTATATATCGATGATATAAGATCCATTATAAAAATTTTAAATAACAAAGACAATTTAAAATGAACTTTAGTTCTGAAAAGAACTTTTTGTTTTGGTAAAATCAATATAAAGTTTGAATAAAATTGAACGAAAAATGCAAACGCAAGTTCGAACGAATTGTAAACAAATAATGCCAATTTAGGTCTTAGATTGTTGCCATCCAGACCTTGATAAATTAACATTTAAAAATAAAAATTAGAGAGGCTATGTCTACAGTAAATAAAATTCGTACTGTCAAAGTACATGACAGCTTTGTCAGCATGACATCAGAATGTAAACAAAGAGGCGTGGTCATGAATGACTGAATCGGAACTACCCCATAACTCAGTAAAAAATGCATGAAACCAAAAAAAAATTTTGCATTTGATAGAGAGGCTAATATAATATTAAAATAAGCCAAAAAAATTTTTTCGATATTTTTGTCAATTTTCCACATTTTAACTGTCCACTGTAGACTTAAAATATTGCAGACTGAATGTTTAATACTTAATTAAGTAGACAATGGGAATGTTAAATTTCTTAAGCTATTTCTTTGTCCTCTTTAGTAAAAGATACCACGAGCACTTTTTTTTAAAAAAAAATACTGTTACTTCTGCAATAATAAATTGGATGTTTTTTTAAAAACGAATGTTTCAGCCACAAAAGGGGTCACTGTAACCGAGTAAAACCGTTACTCATGGGTTCGAATCCCACCGTTACTGAATATAACCGTTGTTGTTGTTTTGTTACTAATACCACCTGATCGTCATGTGCCAAATCGAGGTCCACGAAATTCACCAGGGCAAAGGCTAGATTGTGTACCTGTCGTTAGCCGTATCCTTGAGTACCATGAACGTGGCAATGCGTTTTGGCTCGTTTCTATCCCAATTTTGAGAAAGAACACCATGGGGACGGTCCGGGGTCTTCCCCTTCCACCAACCTCGCGAGAGAACTTGAGGCTCGATTGCTATTTAGAGTACCCCCCTGCCACGAAGGCGCTATACATTTACAAATATCCATGCCTTCTCCGGGATTCGAACCCAGGCCCATCGGCACAGCAGTCAACGTCACGAACCACTATACCAGATGGGTGGCTGAAACTAACCGTTGTAACCGTTGCTGAAGATGCTTCAGTCAAAACTCATGGGTTTAAATCTCAATTCCATTACAGACTCGTCCCACTGAACGACTGATGCATATCAGAACTTAATGATTTAGGATGCATACTCACGTGAAAGCTTAGAGTAGCGTGTGGAACTCAAGTGTCTTTCTCGTCACCTGGCAATGATTCAGGTCCAATAATCCTCATATTGTTCCTAGTGTGATTTAAATTGACAAGCAATAATACTAGCAAGCTTGAAAGAGAAAAGTTTCATATCCATATTAAAGCCTATTCCATATTAAAGCCTATTTCATGTTTTTCAAATTGTCCTAAGGAATACAATTTTCTTTAAAAGAAAATTGTACAAATTTTAAGTAATGAAAATGAATACAATTTTCTTTTAAAAAAATTGTAAAAATTTCAAGTAATGAAAATTTAGACTTTTTTATAAAAGTCTATGAATGATTTGGGGGATGGAATTCTCATCTTAAAGGAACATTAGAGTGTAATAGGTTCACAAAACAAAAAATCAGAACAATTTCTTACATATTTTATTAAACTATAATTAAAATTTCCCCGTTCTTTTTCAAAATAAAATGTGTTTTTTTTTATTTTAAAAGAAATTTTAAACTACATGTTTGCGAATGCACTATTTTAAAATTATCTGAACATGTATTAAGCTTTAGATTCAAGATCATGCTATAAATACTTCAGATGTGCGTTTTGTAAATTCCTTAAGTAATTCAAATTTACTTTTACTAAGCGATGTTCAGAACTTTGATTTTACAAAAATGTGCAAATGAATAACTGTTTTAATATTTAGAGTTACTTGAATTAGAATATGCATAAAAAACTGTTTTAGGAATATTATTACAATAAAATATTATTTAAATACAATTTTTTGGTAAGAAATGGAGAAAAAATACATATTTTCAAACACATTATTCTTTCATGGAAAATGTTTCATTAATAATATTTTCAATATATATATATAAAGAAAAGAGTTCTAGCTATATATATATATATATATATAGCTAGAACTCTTTTCTATTGAGCATGAAATAGGAGTTTTGAAAAATTCACAATATTTTCACGGTTACTATCAATTGAAATAATAAACAGTGTTTATTCTCAAAATTTCTCCACTTTGATGTATTAAAATATGAATAAATCCACTTTAGAATAATATGTTTCGCAAATTCTTGTACAGACTTTGTACAGAAGTTTAAGCAGTGGCGTAACGGAGAACATTTGGGCCCCCCTGCAAAGTCAGGTTTGGGGCCCCCACGTTGAATTTTACAAAGGGTAGGCACTTGCGTCAGTCAGGCTTTGGGCCCGTTAGAATCCTGCCCCCGCGATGCGGGGGTTGCGGGGGTGTGCGTTACGCGACTGAGTCCTAGCTATTTAAAGACAAAATATTATTATCGAAGCATTTTCCATAAAAGAAGAATGTTTGGAAAAGATGTTTTCTTTTTCATTTATGTCAAAAATAGCATTTAAATATTTTTTTATCTTATTATTAATCTTAAAACAATTTTATATATATATTTTAATTAAAGTGGCTATAAATATCAAAAAAAAATATTCATATATTTTCAAAAATATGTTTCCTAATGGATATCTGAATGACAAACAAAATCAGTGAAAGTGTAGTGGAAATGTTTTTTAACTATTTTCTCGGTTTATGTATTTATTTATTTGTTTTTGTTATTACAACCTCAATCATAAATTTAGATAAACAGGAGTGTTATTTATTTTTACTGAGTGCAAAATTTAAGAAAAAAATATTTCTCAAGAGGGCCACAGTAGCTCAATGTTATTTGTATTAAAAGTAAGAAATATTTTCTTTAAGATTAAGGTCTTGATTAAAATGATTTAAAAGCAAAAAATAAAATTCATTGAATATTATTCAAAGTTCTACCAAAACATGTTTCTTTATCAAGTGAAATTAGTTCACAATACAATAAATCTATCAAAGACGAGTTCTTTGTATTGTTTATTTTCATGTTATCTGCTCTTAAATTCCGTGTAGCTTTTTTGTGAAATCTAAGCAATAATGCTATATTTAATTAAACATTTTAAATATCAGTCCCCTAGTTTAACTCCAGTAATCGAAAACAGTATTGAAGAGCTTAAAAAGTCATCTGTGGGTTTCATTCTTTGTTTAAACAATAAAACTAAAAGAAAAAGGCAATTAATCCACCATAAGAGAATATTCCTCATACTGCATTTTACCAGAATCTAATTTTTCCTTTGGATGGGAGACCTTTTTGTGTTCGAAAGAAAAGCATTTGTACCAATTACTCCAAAGCATTTCAGGAAGTACTTCTGCATTATTTATGTTGCATTCTTATAGATTTTCTAATGCAGACGGATATAAATAATTCGGTACTTATGAATATATAAACGCTGAATTTTAAAATGTGATTTACTATTCACGTTTTTCTGTTTCTTGTAGTGTTGATAGAAAACAAAAGTGTCTAAAGCTTTTATTCTTTTTAAGAAGAGGAATTTTGTAATGTGTTCTTATGAATAAGAAGGCAAAAGTAGTGTCTGAGTTCGAATTGATTGTTAATAATGCCTGTATGAGACTCCCCTCTCTTCATTTCATTTTACAATTTAAATTTGCTTTTCTTTTCTTTTTTTCTTTTTTTTTTGAACAATCGTATGAAAACTTCAGATTTTTTAAGCTTTCCTGTTAATTCACAGAAAACTTTATGGATTTCATAAATGCTTCAATTTTTAAGAGATTCAACAAATATTTTTAACAACAATCAATATTAATAACAATTACTGATTTAGATTTTAGGTAATTTCAATTGTTCTCATATCTTACTTATTATCATTTCTATATTCTCTTTAAATCACATGAGCATATTTAAATAAATACCAAAGAATCTATCTTTCATCAAAGTTACTCGTGTCTCATAACTTGTGTGGTAGATTTTAGCACTTAATCTATTTGATAGCTTAAAAATTTTCATGAAAAATAGTTTCATTGTTTAAATGCAGAATATTTACAAAAATGATTTGTTAGTCAAGATTGTTTTCTAGATAATAAAAAATTTGCTGATTTAAAAAATAATTTTTTCAAAGAAACCAATTTTACTCTAGGAGCTCATTTTTCGTTGCCGAACTATTTTCTTTCGAAAGAAGCACAGATATAAATATAATCAATCTTATTCCAGTGTTGTCCTACATCCAAATATTTTTATAGGAATAAGAACAAGGACAAGTGGCAAGATTTGAACAGTTTTTGCATGCAAATGAAATAGCATTTAGGATATATAAAGGATATTATTCAAGATACTTTGCAGTTAAAAAGGAACAAAAAATCTTTCTACGTCCCAGAAACTAAAAGATGACTAATAATTTTACAGAACAAAAGCTGTAAATTTTTATCAAATTTTTAAATTATTTTTTTTCAATTGATTGTATTATAACAATTGTTGTGTGTGATACATAAGTAATTTTTACACTTATAAAACTACTATGCAAAAGTTTTGAATGCTTCTTTTATTAATTTTTATTCAAGAAAGCATGAAAAAATGCGGTTCATGTTTTTTTTAACTTTAAACATTTTTTTAAATTTATCTATTGCTTTGAAAATAAATATTAATTGAACGAGTCTAAATTCAAAGTAAACACATACCCAATAGGATTTCACAATATTATCATCGATTTCAGAACATGATTCAGAAAATACATACAAAAGAATGATGTGAAAAGCAAAAGAAAAAGAACAGAAAGAAGGAAATGTAACATTTTTAAATATCTTGAATTAATGACTTGAATAAGCTCTAAGCAAATATTTTTGAGCATGCTCTAACTATTACTGCAGGCTATCATTATTTGTAACATTTCGTCAAAAAAGTAACCTTTATCGCATCTTGAAACAAACACATTTCATTCCATACATATGTAGTTAATTTTCGAGAGTTGCGGTTTTTCTTTGTTTTAACATTTTCAGTGAAGAAAAAAATAATTTTTCAGACATAAAGCTAATTAAATGATTTAAAGCAGTTATTCCTCAATAAAAAAAATCTTTAAAAAGTGTAATTTTATTTCTAAATAATTAAAAATTTCACTACAAATAAAATATTTGCCCGAAACACTACAGTTCACGGAAGTAAAATAAAATGATGATGTTAAACAATTATTTTACCAAGCAATTATTTTCTGAAAAATCGCTTATACTAAACCTTATTTAAGGAATTCGACTACGTTCGGAACCAACATTTTACAAAAACATACAAACGAATATTTTTTAATACTTAGTGTCACTTAGATTAGAATACACTTATAAAATTGTTTTAAGAATATTATTACTCAAACTCAGTGGCGCAACAGCCCATGAGGGCCAGGGTTTACAGAGCCTATCCCAGTATACGTGGCCATTGGACGCTGAGGTGCATGAGCAGATGTCCCAATCAGGTTTTCAGTCTGATGCAAAACCCTCAGTGTTTTAGTCCAGAAGTAAGCTTGGTAATCATTTATCGACCCACTGAAGGCAAGAGTCGACCTTGTCCAGCCAGGAGATAGAACCCGGACCTGTGGTGCGGAAGCGCGATACGCTGCCACTCAAGAATATTAATATAGTAAAAAATTATTTAAGTGCAATATTTTGGAAAAAAAATAAACTTAGAATTACCTATTTTCAAAACATTATTTTATGGAAACTGCTTCTATAATAGTAATATTTTGCCTATATATAGCTCAGACCTCTAAACAGAGCCTGAACTATGACTTTTGAAATATATAGCTTAGAATTGGATTTATCCACATTTTAATCCATCAGAGAACAGAAATTTAAACAAAAAATACTGATAATTATTTGAATTGGTAGTAACTCTGAAAATAATGTAATTTTTTTCAAAATTCCTAGTTCAGGATCTCTGAAGAAATCTTAGCTATTTAAAAGCAAAATATTATTATTATAGAAGCCTTTTTCATAAAAAAAGAGAATGTTTTGAAAATAGGTAATTCTAAGCTCATTTTTTGCCAAAATATTGTATTTAAATTATTTTTTATTGTAATAATATACTTAAAACAATTTTATACATGTATTCTAATCTAAATGACACTAAATATTAAAAAATCCCAGTTCCAAACGTAGTCGAATACATTAACAGGATACATTTCAAATTTTCAAAATCAAGCAAGAACCTTAAGAAAGGAAGGAAAGACATATTAGTTGATATTTTTTGTAGATTCGAATTCTTTCTTCCAAAACTCTACCGATGTTTGTAATAGAATTTCGTTTGAAAATAAAGACTTAAACTGCTTCATCCGTTTACATCTTTCAGTACAAAAAAATAATATTTATTCTGAAAGGAATTTCTAAAACGTAAATGAAATCTGATTGTTATTAATGCTTAAAAGGTATGATTTATTCACCTTTTTGAAGAATTCATTCTCATTCCCCACGAATGAATAAGAAGAGAAAAGTGAATTGCTTTAAATAAAAAAAAGACTTTCCTGAGAAAAATTTAAAAGTACTTTCTTCTTTTGAAATGTCACTTAAAAATGTTTTACTTTTATCATTTTTCTTGGAAAAACTCTTTAAGTATATTGCTATGAAACGAACTTTTTTAAAAAAATTTTCATTTTATTTCATGTATTTGAGGAAATAAATTATTTTAAGGATAAACATTTTAAAAACTTTTGAAAAAAAAACAGATCAACTTTCTTTTCTTTTTTTCTTCTTTTTCACTTCTTGACATTTTCTACTTTCCACTTTTACAATAGTGTGCATTAAGGTTTTGTTAACTATATTTCGTTAAAAAAATATTTTTGCAATCTATTGTAGAAATTAAGTATCTATTGAAAGTTGAACACAATTCATTTTATAAGTGTTTCCCAAAATAATGTTTTTCAATAACATAAACAATAATTTCTGTTTCTTATTGTTTTAAACAATAAGAGAAACAATTTGGATCACTAATAGTAAAGCATAAGTATAATAATCAGAAAAAAAATTATAAATGTAACAGGCTTACTCAATTTTTTAAAAAAAACTATAAAAAGTATATATAAATCAAAATATGTTTGGCTAAATTTGAAAAAGTTTTTTTTTTCTAATTTTACTCAATGTTCAATATCCCGTAAAGATTATTTTGTTTCGCAAATGTTTTTTTTTCTTTTTAATTTTATTTTTGTTTTGTACTTTTTTGCTCAGATAACTATTATTCTCGAGAAAAATATATTCTTATATATAAAAACGATTACAAAGTCAAATACTTGTTTGATTCACTTTTTTTGGTGAGTTATTTGCAATACATTTTTAACTTTTGTAGCGTCCATATTTATATCTAAGGATTTTTAAAAAGCATTAACCCAACATAACTATTTTCATAGTTTCATACTTCTTTTAAAAGCCAGCTTTGAGATTTCTTATTTTAAGAATATTTCAGAACGTTCTATGCTAATGTAGTGCAAATGTTAAGCACAAGTTTACCTAAGATTGTCATGTTTTCCTTACGAAATAACGTTAAAGTTTAACTAACAGTGTCCAAATACTATTTTCAACAATGCTTCTTCTGTGATTTTTATGCATCATGAGTATTTCGCAAATTGTATCTGTCCTTTTCAATTTAAATTATTAACTTTTTCTCCAATCTGTACTTTTCAAGATTGAAATCTTCAACGATTTTAGCTATTCATACATTTTTAAAAAGGACGATTAAAGAATTTTGCTTAAAATCTCTATAGGTTGTTAAAATAACTTGGTCTAAGTCAAATATATAAGTATCTATGTAATTTAATTTAACCCTTTATAAAACCATGGAAAGTATATTTCAAACCAACATTATTTTTTAAATAACGATAAGAAGCTATTTTCCCACTTGTGATTTGCCCCTCCTAGAACTTCGGCTAACAAAACTGATTTCTGGGTCTACATGTCGCAAATACAAAGGATGACTTATAAGATTTCTGAGCAGCAAAAAATCTGTCCCAAATGACTTGCGACTGACTTAAGTTTTGGTGACCATATGCTACCTTTACAAAACTCATATCATCGGTCTATAATTATCAGAAGGCGTAACTCCA
This sequence comes from Trichonephila clavipes, assembly GCA_019973935.1. NCBI lineage: Eukaryota > Metazoa > Arthropoda > Arachnida > Araneae > Nephilidae > Trichonephila > Trichonephila clavipes. The sequence goes on along the minus strand of BMAU01021215.1, from coordinate 759,883 downwards.
CAAAATATCGAAATAAGACTTTTAATGCCATCTAATGGAGTATTTTGAAGCCTATCCATTGTATTAATTCATATGTCCTACAAAAGTATTGCTAATTTCTTATGGGCATTTGCATTGAAGTAATTCCCGTGCATAGCATATTAAAAATAAACAGTTTTTACTTACACCTATAAAGTTCATCCACAAGGAGTTACGCATTCTGATAACTAGGCAGACGATATAACACTTACCATTTATTATCTACTAAAATACATGAGAAAACAGCAAAATACGTTTGTGAAACTTGCAATTTGATTCCATGATTTCTAAAATTTGAAGGAGAGTAAAGTGTATGGATTCTAAAATTTGTAAATACAAAATATATCTAATTTATCCCTTTTGTAGATCTTAGTATTTGCAAATTATATTTTATAAATAACATGTCATGTGATATAAAAAGATTGTATGTCATAAGAGTGCTATCTTTTAATAGTTTCGAGGAGGTATTGAGAAACATATCCCCCCCTCAAAAAGTGGTCTTAAAACTTCAATTAATTTTAGATAATAAGCTAAATGAACTTCCTTTTTTAAATCAATCTCAATCTTCAAAGTATTTTAACAAAACATTACAGGAAAAAAGGGCCCTGTGAAGGGTTAAGAGGTAATGTAAAAATGTTCAGATTATTTTACTTAACATTGCGTATAAGAGCCTTTATCGGTTGCAGAAAAATAGGCGCTACAGCTAACAAGGCGGAAGTAATTTTTGTTGAAGTTACAGATACAATAATGTGCCTTTAATGCATTACCTTGTAATAATTAATTACAACTGAACAAGGGAAAAAAATTCTCCAATATTTAGAGATTTTACAAAATAAGCTCTCCCAGAAAGATCCCCAAGCGTACATTTCCCTTCCTTAAAAATTTTAACCAATCAAGTCACTTCTTTTCCAATTCTATCGCACTAAGGTAATGATCATTAGACAAAGAAAAGTCTCAAGTGCTAATTAGTTTGTCTAAAATGAAAATTAACACTTAAGAAAAGAAACTCCGAAGGGGAGGATTATACATTCCGTGCACGTGCCGATCAAAATCCGAGTTTTCATTCATCCTTAGCAAATTGTCGTCCCCCCTCTCTCTTAACTCCTAGGAGGAAGATGTTCTGTGTCTGAAATAGTTTCTGCACGGACATGGCGTTCCAAGTCCTAAGCTAACAAGGCCTTTGACAAATGCCAACGAGAGAGAGTGGGAAGGAACTTTTCGATCAATCCGGAATGCGATAGTGACTGCTTTCAGGAATGCGGCAAGTGTTGCTTTTGCAGAAGCCGGAATAGAGGGAAAAGTCAAATACCGCTGTGCTTCTGGAATGCTAACGAATTCAAGAATCTCCGGACAAAAGTGTATTCTGCAAATTGAATTCACGGGGCATCTTAGGGGAGTGCCGAGCAAATGGCTTAATTCATTTAAATAGACACAGGAGCGGGTAACCTTTGTTTGTCTAATCCTTCGTTGTATGGTGACAAATATCGTTTGCGAGGTTTTTACAGGCGCATTCCAAGAGTTCATATTCTTTCGCCAGCCCTAAAGAGATTAAATCAGTTTCTTTCCTCTCAATTTAATCTTGATTTGAAGAATTTTCCTTTTTTTTTTCTTCTTTCGCTGGTGTTCTACGAGAAACATCTGTTTTTTGACAGCCAGTTGAGAGACATTTGATTACTTTAACTTATAACTTAAGGAGACTCGTTTGTAAGAAAATTAAAATAAACGCTTAATCAAATATACAGACTGTTCTTTCTTGGCAAATTTAATTATGTGGAGATTACAGCTTATGTTTCTTCAAAAATGTAAATAATATGTATTAAAATTTTTAAGAAAAATTACTGCTTACATTTGTAAATAATCCGCTCAAATTTAACTACCTGAATTTGTTTTGAAATGAAAATGCAACAATAGATTTAATGAGTTGTTCTTGAAATGCAGAAAAATCCTTAAAAAAATAATGCCTTCAAAAATTGTTTGAGAAATTTATAGCTTTTTTTGAATCTCGTCTTAAATTAGATAATTCCCAATTAGAATGGAACATTATACTTTATGTATAATATTCTTTTTTATATTTAAAAAATAAGTAGCTTGAATTGTTGCAATTCTGAAATTTAATTCATGTAATTAAACAGTTATTTAAAAAAATAACTTTACAGCAAAAATTATTATTAATGTGTAACTATCAATAACTAACACCTTAAGTAGTCAATTTTGTGTCCACAATGTTCCAAAAAACGGCCAATTTTTATTGCATATAACAAAGCATAATACTTAACAAAATGCAAAAACGGAACAGTTTTAATTTAATTTTAAATTTTAATTTATCACACTATTTTTTAATTTTATAATTGTGGAGCACAAAAACTCCTAAATGCTTGTTTTTTTATTAATACACTGCATGCTATGAAGAATGTGTTTCATATATCTTAAAAGAATTTATCTTATACTTACAAAAAACTTTCTTGTTCGTGCCTCTTTTTCAAATGGTTGAGGATTTAGTGTGTGTGTATGCATATATATATTCATAAACGCGATTTTAAGCATCCTGTAATACCAAGTCTTACATTGCAATGAAGACAGAGATAATAACGGCATTTTTTAATTATATTTCCATTTTCATTTTTTCTCAAGCAACAAATTGCCCATTGACTTGCTAACGGTTGTTCTATATTGAATAATTTCAAGAATCTAGATTCCTGCCTAAAAAGAAAAATTCCCGCTTTCTCCGTAAAAAAAACCTCGAATGGGAAGTATTTCAGTGCCACGTACAAACTGCCTCTCTTAAAAGCACTAGCACTAATAAACTCACTATAATAATTGAAACTATGTGCAAATCAAAGACAGAAAGAAGAAAATATCAGTGCATGTACGGTGTACAGGCAAAACAGTTAAATGATTAAGTTATTAATTACTGCATTATTAATATTTCACTAATTTTTAATGAGTCTTGTTGTTCTCTATTCAAATCTATTCTGAATATGTTTTTTTTATCTTTGAATAAATGTCATCTCTTCGTTTTTAAATTTTAATAGCAAACTAATAATCTAAAAAAGAACATTATCTGAATCATAATTTTGGGAATTTTCTGAATCATAAGTTTGAACATTTGCAAATAAATTGATTATTTCATCATATTTTATGTATAAGTATTATGCGGAGAATTATTAAGCTACGATTTTCGAAAGCAACTGTAAACAGATTAAATTAAAATTATGTATAAAAAAACTTTTCTCCTACTCTACACATGTCCTTTAAACATCTTTCTACTTTTGGAAAGAATATTTCCTTTCAAAGTTTAATAGTATGTAAGCATAATACATAAAACACATTAGTTCTGTAACCATTCTTTCAAAGGATATTAATACAGTTTAACCAAAAATTTTTTTTATACATTAATGAAAATATTGTATCTCATTAAATTATTTTTGCAACTTTTTTAACACTATGATTTTAATGGATGTCTAAATTAAAAACTACAAAGTTCCATATTTTTCAATTTAATACTTGTAATCCAAAAGCCCTTTTAAGAACAACTTTTTTGTGCTTAAATTTTTTAAGTAAATTGCTAAAACGGTTTTGAGTAAAAATTAAGAAAATGTCCACGCGCATTTTATTACGAAATGTGATAAAAATTTCTTCGTTTCGAAATAACGTTAGACACAATAATGTGCAACTCATTAATTTTCTAAATGAAACATTTAGTCTAGACAAATTTCGTTATATATGAACAAATGTATAAATCTTTTTCGAAAAGTCTGAAGCTAGTCTGCTAACTTTTTTTATAAATAGTTACAAAAGTTTTAACAAGTTTTCATTGCGCAAACTAAAAATTTTAAAGAAAGATCTTATGGGAGGTTTCGTTGTATTTTTAAAACTAGGATCTATCCTTAAATTGATTAGTCACTTAAAAACTAATTTCAAGCTGAGAGGAAAACCTGATTTCTTAAAATAAACTGTTTTCAGAGGATAAAATATAGCTCTTATAATAGTTTTTATATATATATATATATAAATATAAAACTCTAAATTCAAAATTATTATTTTAAAACTCTTTATCTTATTGTTCTGTTTATATTTTTAGAAACAATATTTTAATGGAATACGAGAACATTACGTTATATATAGTTTACTTATTTTCGATCAACCAAAATCTATGGCAATTTCTTTGAAATAAATATTTGCTCACGAATTTTTTTGATTTCAGAATTTCCTTGAGATAATGGGTTCTTAACGGCTTTCCGCAAACACTGAACTCCAAAATTTTATCAAAGTATAAAGTTTTTACATTTTTATAAACATTATTGTGTGCTCTATCCTTCACTGGTAAAAGTAATAAGAAACTCTCCCTATCTGATAATTTCTTAAATTTAATTTTTTTAAAGATATATTACAATGTGGTTCATCCCGTGAAAAGTGTTGCGATAATTTTCGTACTTTTAAAAGATAATGTTTTGTTACTTCAAAATATACTACAAATTGTCAATCTATTATCTTTTCAAATGTCATCTTAACCAGAATAAAAAAAGGCTAAAATGTAAGAAATTGCATTAAAAATAAATGTAATCTATGTCATCAGTTATGTACTAAATCACTACAGATCCAACTTACAGCTGAACAACATATCAAAACATTACAAGAACTCCAAAATGCCGTTGTATAATGGCCCCAGTATTACAATAGTAAACTCTTAGATCTATGAAAAAAACTGTAAACCTAATAATTTTCAAGGCTCCATCCCTTCTCATATTTACCCATGTGACTGAGCAAAAATGAATTTTTTAGTAAACTAATGGGAAGCCTTAATTCATTTTCTAATTTAAAAAGTTTTATTTCCGCTGCCATATTTTGTTTCTCACATAAATTCAATTCTATTTACATGCAGAACACGGTGCGATCGGATTAGATATCTCTCCAAAACAGCACATTGCATAAAACTCTTAAACACTTAAATCTCTTTAGTCTGTATAAAGAAACTCTATTAAATGAATTCCTTTGAACTTTCATTAAAATTTAACAGCTATTTCAAAAGAGTTTCTGTTTAACTTTTCTTAAAAGATTTTCCAGTTTAAAAGTCATTAAAACCCTTGTTCGTATAAACTTCGAAACCAAAATGTACGAAGTCTGACAGAAGTTAAAGTTTGATTCGTCAAAACAACTATCAATTATCTTGAAACTTAAAAGACTTTTTAAATACACTTTTATGAAATCGGAATCTAACCATAGACTCAAGCTTGAACATTTTTCCAGGTTTTATTAAAGTAAATGTTTCAATTGATTGGTGTTTTGAAATGTATTCATTTATCGTTGCTCTGATGAGAAAAGAAATTGTTTTGTCCCTAATCAGAATTACGCATACATACTTTAATAATCAGTCTCTGTTTTTACATATTTCATACTACATACTACAATTTAACATTAAAAAATTTCAGAATTTTTTTTAAATATGATTAATGTAACTTAATGTAAAGGATAAGTATATAAAACTTATTTTTCTTGAAATTACAAAGCTTTACGCAGCATTTTATTGATAAACAATCAGATGTTATTAAAAATGGAGACACAAGCTTCGTTCAGCAATTTGTGTTTTCATGAAAAGGTAAAACAAATTTAAATAAAACATAATAACTCAAATTTGATGCCTGTGATATTTATGTTTTGTGGATATTTTGAGTTTTATTTTTCAGATATTCTCTCATATGGAGCAGTAAATATCTAAATATCATTCAATAATGTTTGTGTTCTTTTGAAAAAGATGATTAATCAAAATTAACATAGGGACTTAAAATAGATCTCTTAGCATCACAAAAAAATCAGAAATATGTTTACAGGATAAATTTTCAACTAACTGTGCTAGCTTGAATATATTAAAACAAGTAACTTTATGTTGCTGCATTTTTAACATTAAATATTGTAAGATTTTATATAAAATTATTAAAGTGAATTATCTAAGTAAATATAATTATTCAATTTAAAAAAAAATAATGTATATCTTACACATTACTGGTAAATGCTTATAGTATATTTGTCTACTTTTTAACTTTTTAATTAAGTGTACAAACCCTAATGTGCCATGTTTGAATATCCTATGTATATATATATATATATATATATATATATATATATATATATATATATATATATATATATATATATATACTACGGGACAATTGCTAAGGACGGATCACAAATTGCTATGCAGCATAACATTAAGCGAGACATGAGGCCTAGTAGGATAAAATATAGTTGCCACACTGTTCAGACATTAGAATAAAGAATATTTATTGTTCTGGAAAGTACAAAAGCTGTGAAACATCTGAAAGAAAAAAAAAATGTTCATTTGATCTGCGTACGGAGAAATGGAACAATGCATCTAAAAGTCAGCAGGCACCTTAAAGAAAGGTATCAGTACGGGATATGTCCACCGTGGAGTGTGATACAACATTCCACACGTCGTACCATACTTTGCACAACATTATCCAGCAGCTGTTGAGGCAATTTATCCCATTCCTCTGTGAGTGCACGGATGAGGGTGTTCTTGTTTGTCGGAAGACAGTTTCGACCAGAAACTTGCCTCCCCAAAGCATCCCACACATTTTCAATGGGGTTTAGATCTGGAGAACGCGCTGTCCATACGAGACGTTGAATACCCTCGCTGTCTAGACAATCCTGAACAGCGAGTGTTCGATGACATGTTGCGTTGTCGTCCATAAAAACAAATTTATCACCGACAGCACCACGGAAAAGGCGAACATGAGAAGTAGAACTTCATCAATGTATCGTTGGCCCGTCATAGTCCCATTCGCAACCACATGTAAGCACGTGCGGCCATTGATCATGATGCCGGCCCACACCATGATACTGCATGTCGGATATCGGTCCTTTTCCAGGATATTTTCTGGACGATAAGCAGTACCACTCTCGTGCCAGATCAGTTGTAGTCTACAATCCGATGACAGACTGAACCTACTCTCATCTGAGAATAGTAAGCATTCCCATTCTTGTTCAGTCCAATTGTGATGCTCACGACACCATTGCAAACTGGCAGTACGGTGCTGTCTAGTCAATGGGACACACACAACAGTTCTGCGTGCGTATAGTCCTCCTCCCTCAAACGTCTGTCAACAGTTTTTCGGGAGATCTGCTTTCCTGAGGCAGCAAGAAACTGATTTGCCACCTGCTGAGCTGTGGTGCGCCTGTTCCTTTTTGCTGATAGGACGATATATCTGTCTTCTGCAGGCGTCGTACTTGTAACACGACCTCCCCGTGCCGTCTACTACACATTCCAGTAGTTTTAAATGACTTCCACAGCCATGAAACAACGCTGTGAGCGATGTCGAACTCCCTGGCAACATCTGTTACTTTTCGCCTTTCTTCGATCTTTCCAATAATTTGGCCACGCATAAAATCATCTATGTGATGTCGGGAAGACATGCCAAAAATTTTAAGTTCGTCTATTAAATCTTTCCTGTAAAACTTTGACTTGAAACAACAACTGTCCACAAGCGTCAAAACCTTTAAAGCTCTTATGAACGCTATCGCGCGATGAACAGACGTGGAAAAAAAAAATTGCATACTCATACTTCTTCTTACTAATATCCCGCACTTATTCTAATTTTCCACATTTTGCTTCCTTTCATTTTGTGTTTGCTATGGATGATAGTGTTATCCGTCCTTAGCAATTGTCCATCAGTGTATATATATATATATATTAATGAGACTATTATGTTTCAAATTAAATTATTTTATAAAATTTATTCTCAATGTCATGTAAATTGATATACTCTTTAGAACTATAATAATAAGTATTACTCGTGTTAAATCAAATGAGCTTTTAAACATAATACTTTCGAGTATTAAATACTTTTCACATGTAAAAATACATGTTTATTTTAATTTATCTTTCTGTTTTTGATCATAACTTTCAATAATGTTGTTATTTACAAACAGCTATCAGATAGCTGTTCCTTATAAACGTGTCTAAATAGCATGGTTTCTTTTTTTGGGAGGCATTTTCCACCAATGTTGACTTTTCTCTTGAATTATAATTTCACGAAGGTCAAAGGCCACGGTAGCCTTGTGGTCAAGGTTACTGACTCGGTGCCGGCGTGTCATGAGTTCGAGCCTAGTACCGATGAAGACCCGCCATGTAGGGAAACGATGCACGTAAAATCTGTCCAGAGCTCAAACGTCCTCCCGTGGTGTGGTGCGGTAGTTAGGAGAGGAGGGGGTCAGCTCAGGTGCAAACTTCGTCACTTGACCGTCGTTCAGAATTACTAGGTCCGTCGCCAAAAGCCCTCGAGTAGCCGAACAGTGTGACCTTGAGGTTTCCGACTACGTCCGGAACCGTGATTTTGCAAAAGCGCATAAATGGATAGTTTTCCTGATATTTAGTGTCACTTAGATTAGAATACATGTATAAAACTGTTTTAAGGACATTTTGACAAAAAAAACTTATTTAAATACAATATTTCGGCAAAAAATTAACTTAGAATAAGCTTTTTTCAAAATGTTCTCTTTTTGTGAAACATGCTTTTATTATAATATTTTGCCTGTCTATAGCTCAGACTTTTATACAGAGACTCAACTAGAATTTTTGAAACATATATCTTTGAAGTGGGTTTATCCATATTTTACGACAACAGGGGGAGCAATTTTAAGAAAAAAAACGCCGATAATTATTTTAAATGGTTGTAACTCTGAAAATAATGTGAATTTTTCAAAAATCATAATTGAGCCTTTGTACAGAGGTCTGAGCTATATGCAGGCAAAATATTATAATTGAAGCATTCTTCACAAAAGGAATTTTTCACAAAAAATTTTATTCTAAGTTAATTTTTTGCCGAAATATATATTGTATTTAAATAATTTTTTTTGTCAAAATATCTTTAAAACAATTTTATACGTGTATTCTAAACTGACACTAAATATCTTTAATATTATCCATTTATGCGCCTTTTTAAAATCTCAATTCCGAACGTAGTCGGATACTTTAATATTCAGTCACCCACGAATGTCAAAAAGTTCTGAATTAAGTTTTCGTTAGGTTTGTAACCAAATTTAGAAAGAAAAATTATTTATTTTTATTTTTTATATATTATTTTTTTACATATTCCTAATTAATTATCAACAGAGTGAATTTAATTTGTATTCAAATTGCTTTTCATCATAGAGCAAAAAACTCAAATGTTGAAATTAAGTGTTATACTTTGTGTACCAAACCCACTATAGAATAATGCCTATAATTTATATATCTTCATTCAAACGATTAAATTGGAAGCAATAATTATATGATATTTATTATTGTTTCGATATTCTAAAAATCTACCCGTTGGCATAAAACTCTCAAGCAACGTATTTTTCCTTTAAATACGGTCTTCATTAATCAGAAAAATTATCACCAAGAAAGGAAAATTTCTATTGCATCTTTAAAAAAATAAAACTGTATTGTGGAGTCAGCATTTTACTCGATTTTATCTTCTTATTTTCTACAATGTTATTGTTGTTGTTTCTGGTGCAAAAAATCTTCCAAATTATAGATATTAGATAAAACATATTTTGTGTTAGAAAAGATGTTTCTAATATTATGTTGAAAAATTCAATTTCAATGAAAAAATACATAAATAACAAGTATTGTGATTACATTATCCCCTTTTAACTACCGATATTTTGAAATTTTTTTCAACTGTGTTTAAAATTGATTTTCTTCAATTATATTTTCTTTCCTTTTTTTTAACATTTATAAAAAGAATTTTTCACAAAAGCATGACTTAAATCGTAAATTTTATTATGATGGGGAATTCCGGTATCACTTTGAGAGCTTTATTCTGTATTATTATAAAAAGAAAAAGTATACGACAAAAAAGATCCTTAAAACACTCTTTGGACCTAACCTTAAATTAATAATTAAAACAATACCAAAAACTTCTTTTATTTTTACATATTAAAAATACACTCAGGAACATTGAAAATAGCGACCCAAGAAGAAAGCATCGGATTAAAATGAAATTTAATATACATAATGACCCAGATGAGAGATTCACTTGATCCCAAAAACAAGACAATTAAACGAATACAGGGAGTGCAACGACGCAAATACTGGGCAACTTCAATAGCGCGTTCGACCACTTCCAGCTGCAATACATGCCGCCACACGGTCCAGCATTGAGTTGATTAGACACCTTACGTTGTCCTGAGGCAGATGGGCCCACAAATCTTGAACAGCCAACTCTAAATCATGTACAGAGTGACAAGAAGGCATCTGCCGTTTTAGCTGATCCTACACGTGCTCTACAGGGGACCAATCGGGGGAGTGAGCCGGCCATGGAAGAGTCTAAAGATGACGTAGGAAGTCTAGAGCAACTCTTGCTGTATGCGGACGAGCATTATATTGCTGGAAAATTGCCCCTGGGAGGCAATTTAGGAAAGGTCCTACATGGGGTCGAAGAATATCATCAACGTAACGTTGGCCCGTTAAGGTTCCACGCATCACAATTAAAGTGGACCGGCTATCATAGGCTATGCCCCCAGACCTTTACACCAGCTGTGCGGGCAGTGTGACGTAGAACAGTGTGGGGAGGATTGTTCCGCTCACCAGGGCGCCTCCACACCCGTGCACGGCTAACTTCGGTCTCCCAAACAAACCGGGATTCATCACTAAACTCAACCTTTTGCCAATCTGTGACTTTCCACATTGATCTGGCTTGGCACCAATGTAGACGCAGTTGCCGATGTTCTGGTGTTAAAGGGAGTGCACGGAAAGGGCGCTTGGATTTAAGATTTGCTGCAAGGTGTCTGGAAATTGTTTGTGGAACAATTGCTTTGCCTACGTCTGCTCGTATCGTTGAACGAGTCACTGTGGGGTTTACAAGTGCTTGCAGCACGATCCTTCGATCCTCTCTCCTCGTGGTCTTCCTGGTCGCTCCAGACCCGGTTTTCCGCGCGTGGGTACCTTCTCGTGTCCACTGCTCCCAACAATTTCTAACGGCACACTCCGAACGATCCACCTGGCCAGCAACACGGCGCGTCGACCAGCCTGCAATTTGCATCCAGATGATCAGGCCTCTCTCAAACTCGCTTAACTGTGAAAAATGTCTTCTAGCACGTTTACCTGGCATGTTTCGCTTACCAAAGTCTTCCTACAATCGGCGGGTAATCGTCACGCTTATGAATCTTCGAATTTGCGCTGGCTTATATAGCACCCTCTTCCTGATTGTAGCATCACCTCGGCGTGTATGAGCATGCGTATTGGCACAAAACCTGGATCATTTGCATATCACATTACGCTGTACTTATTTGCAAAGTTTCGCGATTGTACTTAGCTTCCTTCTTGGGTCGCTATTTTCAATGTTCCTGATTGTATATATAACAAGCTAAATATTAATTAAACTTCATTTTTTTAGCTCAAAGAAGATTACAAAAATTCTTAACTTTATCTCAAAATCTGACTTTTATCTTTGAGATCTTCTTAAATTGTACTTCAATCAGGAAAGCTGGTTAATTTTTATTTATATATATAAAAAGGGTTTATATATCTGTACCATATATGTTTGAAAGACTTTGAACCTTATTTTTCCAAATATTATTTATTATTAATTTCAGTTTTTAAATTTGAAATATATGTCATTATATTTACAAAACCTCCTCTATTTATGTTTCAACCTCGGGGATTGAGATTTTCAAACATTTAATTTCCTTTGTGGTGTTTTTCAATAATTCCAAAAACCTTGAACAGGACAATTTCTTCTTATTAATTGATAAAGGCATTGATTTGTATAAAAAATTATTGTATTACAAAGATTTTTGTTAAAAATATTAGAAATGTTAAGCATTATTTGGATACGAAGCCTTTGAGGGTAATATCTGAATCTCACGCGCTTCCAGAATATAATAGACGAAATAAAAAAAAAAGCATTTATAAAGAATATAGCGTCATCTGTATGTAATTATTTAAAGAATATTTTAGTAAAAAAAGATGGGCAAAATATATGAAGAAAAGTATAAAAACAAAACTAATCATATTTTGCTCCGTAAGAATAAAACAGGAAAAAAACACAACCCATATTTAAATAAAAATTATCAGTTTTTAATAAAAATCAAATGTAAAATTTTTTTTAGAGTTTCTTAAACACTTATCTCCCCCCACCCCCAACGTTTAAAAGGAAAAGTAATATGCTTGCTTTATAACATTATTAAGAAAAAAAATTAAGATATGAAAATCTGAATCAAAATAAACTTCAATTTGTGAGCAAAAAATTAAAAACATATTTTCTTCAAAAAATTTTTGCAAAAACTCTTTTAATAACAGCCACTTCGTGGAATAAACATTATGACCTTAAAAAGCAGTTTAAAATCTATCTAAATATTAAGAAAACATTTGAATAAAAAAAATCAAAAATACTCATTATCGAGTTATTAATTAGCACAAATGGGCCCATAGTTGAGTCACAAAAAATTTTCATTATTATTTTTACCTCATCACTCTACGCAATTTTGGAAATAATTAATCATAATATCTACGAATTTGAAAAGAAACTTCAAATCATATACATGATTAAACATTATCATCGACAGTAAATTAATATTATATATTGATATATTTGATTAACTCACTAATATATCAATAGATAAGTATAAAGCATAATATAAGCAAGTATGAACCACAATAATTATGAAATCAAGCAGTTTTTTCTGCTTTGATAAGGCGTCAGTACTTTTGCTACTTCATCCGAGATTACAAGCAAAATTTCGTAAGTCTGACACATCTAAGAAAAAATAAAAGACATTAATAAATTCCTTAAAGATTTTAGGATTTTACAACTCAGACATCATAAGACAAGGACAAATTCCTCCTAATCTCACTCATATGCGAAATGTTTTTAAAAGCATTGACAATCTTTTAAAACCTTCTAAAAATACATTTTCATATCCGTTATTCCTGATAGAAAAAGACGAATAGCACTTTTTTTTCTCACATATTCCTAAGGTGCAGGTTGGGGAAGATAAGATTAGTGAGGAAGCGAAGAGCTTTTTCCTTCAGGTAAATTTAATTTATCCCTGAATTTGAAAGCTCGAACAATAGAGTAGACGTATTTAAATAAACGGCTTAGCTTTAGTTTTTTAGACACATTAAAGAGAAATAAAAAACATTTTTGCATGACAAAAAATGCTGTAAGAGCATTAGAGGTTTCAGCTTTTAATTTCGTATAAATCCTATGTTCTCGGTGTTTCAACGTTTTTTTCCGACAGTTTTTAATAAAAGCGGTGAATGCACTTTAGTGAGACACATTGAAAGACAAAACATTTTTTTTTCTTTCTCTAAAAATAGATCTATTAGCATTTAATGCAATTTTCTGGGGAGGAAAAAATTTGACTCCTGAATAAATTTTATTAAATATAAAGTGATAGATTAATGAAATTCGAGGAGATTTACAAAGCTTAATCTGTATTGATTTTATATTTGGATTTATAAATTATTTTCTGTTGCTGAACAGTTTCCAGAACATTTCAGTTCAGTTCAGAATTTCTTAATAGATTCAAAGATGAGGTCAGAAAACTCAAGAAAGAGTTGAAGGACTGGCCTTCAATGTACTTTAACAAAAAGAATAGGCTGGGAGATGTTTTTATAATTTTTTATGATCTTAAATTCACGTATTTAAAGCATTTCAAGGCCTGTGCAAAATAAATAGCATCAAATTACACTTGCAAACTCCTTACAATACAAACAACCCTAAATGAGTACTCAGTGAAAAAGAAAGCGCTAAAGGGCTTATAGTCTTCAGTGACTGTAAAGCTGCTCTCCAAGCAATTCATAAAGACTAATCAGGGCTACACTATACACTTGGTCAGCTTCTCAGTTTGAAAAAACAGTGCATTATGCAATGGATCTCAGCGCATGTCGATATTGATGAAAATGAGGTGGCCGAGAGACACCCTGGCTAAGGAAGCAAAGCAACTTAACAGTAACATTGAAAAACTCATTCCAAAAGCCCTCGTGTAGCTGCATGGTGAGACGTTAATATTTACTCACTAGCAACGCTCGTCACACTAAGCGTTATAAGCTCAGTAGTAAAATTAAGACTTTTCGATAGAAAAATTGAGCTGGAACATCAAATTCCTGATGTTAATATTAACAGAAGCCTGACAAGCATATTAGCAAGGCTCAGAACAGGACACTTCAGGGGCATGCAAATTCAGAAGAACTGGACAAGAAAATGCTCTTCCTGCAAACACTATCACGACACGGAACTGAACCCAGAACATCTTTTCTCCTGTTCTACTATTCTGGTAAAATTGCAGCAAATTAGCAACAGCCCCCGTGAGCACTTATGACTGTAGAAGATAACTGCATCCAGCTTGCCAATGCTGTCCATAGAACCTTTGGTTCTATTTAATTATTGCCTATGACAAGACACCAACCAATATTTTTCTCGGTTTATTTCCCAGTTATATGAATGTATGTAAAAAAAATTAAAATGCCTTACAGTATAAAGTATTGCCTTTATTTCATTCTCTTGTATCTGAATACCGCTAAAGGCATTCGTGTTGAAGTTGGCACAATGAAGTACCAGCTGAAGTTACTTCCTTGTTACTTTTCGATCGCTCTAAATTATTATATTTGTCTTCAAGGTCTCTCTTGATCTCCTGTATCTCTAGAATGACGTTAATTCTCCTCGACTGATCATCCCTTTCATGATGACGTTTTATCGTCGGTATTTTTCGGGGAGATCTTCGGAAAGTTTTCAATCAAGTCGATTCATAAAATACACTTTTAAAAGTTACAACTTAGATTAAATTTAAATTAAGTATATAATTTTAAATATAATCTAAGTTTAAACTTATGTATAGCTCCAAGTACATTAAAGAGATAGAAAGGTTTTCAATCGTTAAATATTTCACAAATAATTAACTTTATCTTGATTTCTTAATTTCAAATGCATTGAAGAAAATTTAAATATAACTTAATAAATTTGATAAAATAATTGCATAAACATTAACTAAAAATTAGAAAGAAGGTTAATTTTTTTAAAAAAAAAAAAAAGGCCTTATGAAAGTTTAATCTCTATTTAATCAAACAGGAAATCATACATTTGAGGAAAACGACTTATTTTATCTATAAACAGAAATGTAATATGAATATCTCAAAATAATTAAAGTATGCAATAAAATATTCACATCGGGTTCTTCTGAAGTTTTATTCGATAAAGATGAATTCGGGGAAATATATAAATTTTTATAATTTTTAATAGTAGTTAGCCAGCTTTGGGCTTAGTTATATTAAGAATTATTGTATTAAAATAACATTTTGTTAATATTTTACATTGCTATAATTTTTTTTAAAAAAGTCTAAGTAAGCGAAGTTATTTAAAAATTTAAGAACAATGTGACATAAGTTTTAATAAATCTTACCTTTGAATAAGAGAGAATATATTCCTAAAATGAAATACAAGCATTATGTTACAGCCAAATACTAAAGATTATAACAAATAAAAGTAATAAATTACATAGCCAAGTTGTTATCTGTGAAACAGTTAATAAAACTAAATAAATGTGATTAAAAGGAAATTCCACATTAAAATGAAAAGAAGCGTGATTTGGTTATCAGCATAAAACCTTTTGTTTTTGTTTTATTTTGAAAACAAGTAATTAAACACTTATCCTAATAAAACTGTTTGACTTCAGCAATGGAAAAGATAAGGATAATATTTTATTTAGAAGACAATAATGAAATATAGTTACACGGGTTTAAAATAAATATCTCAAATGACAATTCTACACTTGAAAAAAATATATTCAGAAGATTAGAAAATATATGAATTTTTTTTATTTAGCTTATTATAAAGATTTGTAACTTTTTTGTGCATGAAAAACAAATTCTTGCCACAAAAAAAATAGTCTTTTTTTCAGTATTTTGAACTGTAATTTTAATTGATTAGTTTCGATTTTTCCTATTTCTCTTTTATTTCTTCTTTCTCCCTTCGATCTTTTTCTTTGTGTGAGAGTCCGTACCTCTGTAAGAAAAGAAAACTTGTCCCTTAGTTAATTTTATTTTTCATTCAACAGAAGCAACCCATTCCATTCTTAAGGATAAAAAGAGATATATTGCTATCTCACGCAGGTTTATAATTAAGATACGGAAATAAATGAAAGAGAAGGTGTGAAAAGCATCGTAAGAACAATAAAAGAATTAAATTTTCAATTATTCAAGAACAATACATTAAGTAGTAGTTAATTCAACTTTGTGTTCAGTAATTAAATCTTATTAAAAAATTGTGTTATAAAGATTGCCTAGATTTTATTAAATTGTATTTCAAGTGTTCGATCCAAATAATATTATACTCAAAAACTTCTTGTGGGATTTTGATGATTTTTTTATAACTAAATTTGAAACAAACTTGAAAAGATCATTCAATAATGTAGTATATTTGATATAATAAGTATTAAGCACACAAACACAAAAAAAGAAAATTGATTAAAATGGTAATTGTTTGTCTTTTGCCGAATTATAAAATAATTATTTAAATATCTTTTTTCTTAGAAACTTCTGTAGCGGAAAAAATGATGAATCACAAAATATAGTTATGATATCAGATTCATTTCAACAAGAAAAAGGATAATGTGATTGATTTTTATGGTTTTCGAATTGTAATTATGATTAAACAAAACAATTAAATTTCTCAAGAAGAGCAATTTCGGTTTGAAATAAATTTAAAGTGATGTTATAAATATAAATCTGATCATGTCATATATAAATAGAAAAATTCTGATCCATAGACTTTAAAATCATTATATTTATTACATGATTTCACTTAGATAGACTAGAATCGATCCAAATTGCTTAAAGCCTGCTACCAATTATGCTTTGGTGTTGAAATTATTAACTTAAATGCATATATATATATATAGTAACAAAAACTTTTATTACATTATCTTAAGGGAACATGGTACGATTTAGTCGAAAAAAATCCGTAAAAAAATCCAATTTTTTTTAGTCTAAATTATTTATTACCATATATTTTTCTACAACTTCACAAAATTTGAAAACTGTGTGAAAAAAATCTAGAGTTATGATAATTTTCCCATTATTTTTTTTTACATTTCTAAAGCAAATAAGAACTTTAAAACTAATTTATCTTGGACAAAAAGAATAACTCGTTTCTCTTCATTTCAAATATGCTAAGACTCTTTTTCTGTTGTGCCAAATACTTTGATAATTTTTCTAAATAATGCTAATAATACGTGTAATAAAAGTTGGCAACTATTTTTGAATGAAAGTCATATTTATTTTTTTTAAATAGTTGAATTTAAAATGTATGCATTTTTCAAAAAATTTTAAATAAGCATTCGTAAAAAAAGAAGTATTTTACAAATGTTAGTCAACTTATATATATATTACAAAGCCCGTAGCAACTTTTGTTATGCATAGTTTGACGTAGTTGTAAATAAAATGTTCATGTGTGAATGTCAGGTGAAGTAAGAGGAGTAGCATTTTAAAATCAATTGATGCATTTTTATATTTTTCTTTAAAAATTATATGGTTAAATTTGTTGTATTTTGAACACTGAATTGTTTTACAAATTACATATACATAAGGGCAGCCAAAAAATATGTGGACATCATTAAATCAAAGTTTTTTATATATATAAATCTTAACATATCCCCCTTAAAATGTACAATAAAATGAGCTTTCGTAAGAACAACATTTTTCTTATGGATAATTAATAGCGTCAATAACTAGAAAGAAGGAAGAGGAAAAGCGAAAACAATTTTCTTCAAGAGTTCTTTCATATTTTTCAAGACTACAATGTAAGAATAACTAATACCTTTATAAAAAATAAATATTGATAAGTAAAACCTTTTCTCATCAACTCCTCACTTAAATATTCAAACTAGTTGAGATAAAGTGGTACAAACTTAAAAAAAATTATCAACGGCAGAACTCTTTTAAAATAAAGACTAATACTGTAAATGAATGCGTGGGTTTAATGTTAACATTTATAAAAGGAAAATCCAACAGTAAACAGTAAAGGAGAAAGGACTAATACTCTGGATTTTAATTCATAAAAATCAGATCTACCTTTTAACAAAAATAAATACATTGATGAATGTTACATTTGAAGGACTAACTTAGAGAAAACAAGGATGACAAGTTTCAACTGATAAAAACTCTTTATTCAAAAATAAAAATGCAAAGAGTAAAATGATCAATATCTGAAACTAATAGTTTTCCTTCGGGAAATGACTACTCTACTTCATGGACAAATACTTTTTCTTCTTTGAACAGAATGTTGTGAAAGATAATTTAATTAACTGTGTACAGATTTTCAATATATATAAAGATACAACTACAATTTAATTACAGTTCGGAATAACAAATGCTTCTTTTCATCTTCATCCATTGCATTTATTTTCAGACATTACAAAGAAAAATTGTAATGTAACTGGGGAGTAAATGATGTGCTATATAAGAGCTATTTAATGAAACTGAAAAATATGAACTTCAAATGAAATTCTTTACTAAATAATTTTTTTCAAATTTAATAAGTTTATCAGATAAATATCATGTATATAGTAAAAACACTCGTCGTGAAAGGAGTATTTCAATCGAATGACTAGGAATTACCGTTAAACTATTATAAATACATACAAATGAATTAAAATCATAAGGTTGAATGATAATAAAGTTAAACTAAGGTTCATTCGAATTTATTCTTGATAGATAAATATTTCAAGAAATGGTACTTTAATGCATGATTACTTAAATTTATTAAAATTAAATTTAAATTTGTGTCCTTCTTCTTATACAAATTAGAAATAAACGCTTTGATGAACAATCACAGTTACCTAAATCAAGCTTTTTGTATATTACTCACAAATAAATTTTAAGAGGCGAAGATCCAATTTCTCCAGTTCTTAACTAAAAATGTTCAGCATAAAGTTAAATTCTAAATATCATTACTCTTCAGCATCTACACAAATTTAAACGTTTCTGAAACGCACACACATAATACTTTATAAAACATCTAATTTAGATATAAAACGGTAATTATTACCATTACCAATTATCTATAAAAGATCATTGGCAATTGTTATCATTACCAATGATCTACAACAGACCATTGGCAATTGTTATCATTGCCAACGATCTACAACTGATCCATCAAGTAACGTAGTGCTCAGTCTAAAAAGCACATGAATGATTATGTTTTTTTTGTTAGGTAAACCGGCTGACTATAAATTAATTATATTATGTATTATTTCGTAATATTATTTAATGTGGTATAACAAAATATTTAACTTTATCTTGTTTCAATACTATTACAGAGTTTCATTTATCCCTTTTAGGTACCTTTGAATGTTGAGTATAAATGAATCATGATAATAATACATGACTCAAAAGTTTCATATGATAACCATTTCATATATCATGCTAAAGTACACAAATTTAGAAAAAAAGTATTTCAATAAAACTCAACTTTAAAATTTGGAGAAAAAAAGAATAAAAAGTAAGTTTTAACTTATCAGAGCATTCAGAACGTTTATTAAAAACATTAAATGACTGAAATTTTCAAAGCAAAATTTGCCCTTTTAATCAAGTATTCAAGTATCATCTTGTTAAAAAATGAACACATCTTACTTTGAAGCTTTAAGGAGTTTAAAATCGAAATGAAAAAACCATGTTATCCCTTTGGGATTTAATAGCTTCAAACAATTTGTTAAAGAAAGTTTAGTAATCTAAAATCTGGAACATTAATTAATAAATTCGTCAAGTTGCAAGCCAAATTTAAATTATACATTTTCATTTTTTTTTCAAATTAATATAGTTCTGTCACTAATGTATCAAAGAAAAAAAGTGTTCGGTTTTATTCTTGGTATAATTATACATGTTTCACAATTATTTATGTAAATATCGATAACAATAAACTAATTTACCTAATTAACGGAACCTAAAAATTACGCGCAACTTTTATGACAGAAAGAATTTTTCAAACAAAGTTTTCTTTTTATAACCACTTAACAATTAAGAAGAGAAAAATGAAAAAATTCTTATCAGGTAGAGACAGAGATATTTTTATTAAGTAAAAAAAAATAACCAAAGTATTTTGTATTACTTTGAAGGTCCTGCGAAGTTTTGCTTTTCTTATGATCGAGTTTGTATAATTAATTATAATGTCCTTAACTGCTGAAAAATAATAATTTTGGTTTGATAAGTAGCTAATTTATTTTACCTTAATCTGTCAACTAGCCTTAAAGACTTTCTTTATAATTGTTAACAAGCAACATTATATGTATTTTTAAGCTTTTGCATCATGTTAAATACATGCCTTGGAAATTGCGTTGATTTTTTTCTTTTCTTTTTCACATTTTTTAACTTATTTTTAGCTGTTTTCTTTCACCCCATTTGTTGATACTCTTTAGCCGTTTCCTTAAAGTTTCAGTGTACAAGAAATGCTCAGAAAAGTTATGGAAAACAAGTTCTACTTATCTCTACTTTGTGTTTAGCCTAGATTTTTGTTCTATTTTTTCCTTCAAAATTAAGCCAATTTTACATTTTTTTTTTAAATTTTTATTCTCTGTTCTTACTTTTAAACTATAGTGTTCAGTACCTTTTTTTCTGTATTAATATTAACAAGGATAAATTTTTCTTTCTTCAAGTTTAAGCACATGTGTGCCGATATTTATCATTCGAATATCATGATGCTCCAACAAATATTAAATAGTTGATAGGATTAAATATTAAATAGCATCAAAATAGTTCAAAGATTTAATCTGACGAGAAAAAATAAATGCTTTATTTTATGTAATTATAAATGAAAAGGTCTGATTTCTTTTTTTTTTCAATTCCTACTATTAGCTCACACTCTCTCTATATATTTTATTTATCTTGGTGGAATTTTCAATCGTTAATAAAATACATTTTAAGCGCTCAATTGAGCCGAAATTTTATATACATGATTATTTTGGATGACAATACAATAATTTAATTATAATTAATAAAAATTAATTGTTAAAACTAATTATTTAAAGAATTACAAATACAGCCGCGTTGGCATCTTTTTTGGTGACTTGTGCCAAAACTTGAAAAGGTATTTTTCTCACGTTTTAAAGCATTCAAATTAACTGAAATTTTATATACGCGATTGTTTTGGATGCCAATGCGATACTTTAATGATAATTAATAAAAATTAATTACCACTTAATGTTGTGATTCTATCATATGCATATACATATTTATATTAATTGTAATTATTTAATAAAAATCTAAAATAAAAATTTTCTTTATTGATCTAAATAGGAATTGACTTGATTTTTTTTTATTTTACTTGTTTTTATTTAGTTAAGTTTATCTTTTGTTGTAGAAGGAGAATTGGTTAACTTAACAAAGCTCAAAGTTTTTATCTTAGGTATGGGTTTTAAATTATTCATTGATAAAAGTTATTTCTTCAAACTTTTTATGTTGACATAAAAGCATCTTTCTCAAAACTAAAGTTTTCGTGACATTAGTTTTAGACACATACACATACAATCAAAATTATCATAAAAACATTAAAATGCGCGTTTTCATAAAGTAAACTTAATACAATAATAATTTTGATTAAAAAAAAGTTCAGTACCTATCTGTCAATTTAAATTAAACATATAGACAATCCCAATCAATATTTAAATTTATCTAGAGCTAAAATTTCCTGGTAATTTATAACACTATTTTTTAATTGATAAGGTTTAAGAGTTATATGTATAAAAAATTAGAGACCCAAATACAATGAAAAAAATATCTGAAATTTAAACTTTCTTTCAGGTCAAATATTTTATAACGTGTCGAGGACAACACTCTTCCAAAAAATACTCCCATTTTTTTCAATATTTTTAAGGTCATAATTTTATACTACCCCAGACTTTTCAAATAATTATCATAATTCTCTTTTAAGTACATTCCTAAGTTAAGTATGGAACTTCTTTGCAATTTTCATTACTTGTATTTTTAGGGTTGAATCAATGTTTCACCTCATCTGCATTATATTAAGTACTATGAAATTAATGCAAACTGAAAAAATACCTCGATTTCTATAATTAATCCGTGTTTGGGGATCCTTGGGATGAATTTCATATGGTTAAGTAAGAATAATGTTTTTCCTTCAAAAATTGGTGCTATTTTTTCATGATTTTAAACTTATTGGCTACCATTACCTTCAAGTTTTTAAGTTTAAAACATTCAGAAAATTTTTTCAAAAATACTTCGATGATTTCAAAATGGTTTAAGATATTTTTGTTCGATATATTAACATGTAATTCTTCAAACAACAGAAAAAATTAATTTTTAAATGACTTAGAGCTCAAATCTTCAACAGATGGATAAGCCACTTCAACAAACGCTTTAAAGAAAAGCTTGTTTGGCGGCTTAAAAATTTGATTTCCATTTCTTAAATGTGTGTGTGTGATCATTGTTTTTTTATTATTTATTTTAATAATCGCATGGTAAACTAAACTGAAAGTATTACTTTAAATCATAAGGCATGTATATCTACAGAACTATATATGTTATAATTACATATGCGCTTAAAAATACTGTGTGTGTCCAAAATATTTAGAAAATCTAAAAAACTCAAAAATATTTGTTGATAAAAAAAATAAAGTTCCTGATTTCACAGAAGATGTAAAAGTATGTATCAAAATAATAGAAACACCTTAAATATAAAAAGAATACTTTATTAGTGGAGTGTAGGACCGCCTTTGGCATGTAATACAGCTTGGATCGAATCATACAAGTGCTGAATATTGTCTAAAGGAGTATTGTACCATTCTTCATCGAGATATTCCAAAGTTCCGGAAGGGATACCGGTGAAAGAAACCAATTCCGTGTTGAATACTTTAAAATAGAACATAAAGGTTCAATTACATTGAAGTCAGGTGACTATACGGGCCAAGGTAGATGTTTAACTTTATCCTCGTGTTCATTAAAACATGATCAAGCAAGTCCCGCTGCATGTATGTGTGCATTATCATCCTGGAAAATCCCGTCTCCTGTAGGAAACAAAATTTGCATCATTGGATGGATCTGATCTGCTAAAATTTATCTATACTTCTGTCCAGTGATTCTTCTTTTCAGGAATACCATACATCTAACAGAAAGCAACGACACGGCTGCCCATATCGTGACCAATCTACCTCCAAACTTGACAGTTGGAAGTAGACAATCACGATCATACGATCGTGCAGGTGTCCTCCCAACGTGCGCCCATCCTGTTATAGGGGAAAGTTAGAAAGACGATTCGTCAGACCACATTACTTTCTTCCAGTTATCAAACGACCAGGTTTCGTGAGTATGACACCCCTGTAGACAACGTTTGGCATTAACATCCTTGACAAGTGACTTGAGAATTCCTACTTTGCCGTAAATGTTCTGTTTCTGAAGGTGTCTTCATTGACACTAGAAAATCTAGATCTGATTAAGCTCTGTAATCACTTTTTCTACAGTTTACTTAATAGACACTAGAAAATCTAGATCTGATTAAGCTCTGTAATCACTTTTTCTACAGTTTACTTAATAGACACTACAATCCACTTCAATACCAGTCAGTATCTTTCACTGAGCTTCTATTCCCATCCTTTATTTTGCTTTGCCGAGCTTGTTTTGCCACACTGTGTATTTACGCTGTCATGACTTTAGACACCGTACTTATAGAAAGCCTAAAAGTTTGGATGTTTCCGTCACACTTGCTCCTGCTAGACGGGCTGACCTTTTTGACAATTTGATCTCTTTTAAAATCTGAGAGATCCATCATTTTAGCTTTTGAAAAAAATCCAAGACTTACAGAAGTGCAATAAAGCTACGACATACTACCAGAATATAAACATTTATAAACTGCTGTTTGTAAAAAATGCACAACATCAAGAAAGAATCATCAGAACTAAAGGAAATTTAATGCACAAATGACTTGTATTAGTAGAAATACATAAATGACGAAACTCTTTCAAAGCAAAAAGCAATATTACGTGTCCGAAATCAGTATTTGATGTAGCCATCACGTGTTGCAAAAAGTGCTGCTATGCGACGTGGCATGGAATCAAACAGATGCTGAATATCTGCTTGTAGAAGAGAATTCTATATCGTTTGTATGTGCAGCAAAAAAGTTCGCCTTTTGAAGCTGCAGGACGCGGATCACGAGCAAGACGCTGATCAACCAAATCCTACACGTGCTCAATAAGCGACATATCCGGTGAATAAGCAGGCCAAAGAAGAAGTTGCATGTGTTGGACTGAACAGAAGTCTCAGATAGTCTTTGAAACATGTGGGCATGCATTATCCTACTGAAAGATATCTCCAGGGATGTCTTAAAGAAAGGGAACGGCTTCTCGGACTGTAGCCCTTCACGGACGTACCTGTTGCTATTGAGAATGACCTCAATTCGTAGCAAATTGGATTGTCCATGATACGAAATCGCCCCCCAAACCATAACTCCAGGTTTTAGGCCACTATGTTGTTCGATAACTCACTCTGGAAGGCAGCGTTCACCTGTATAACGTCTAACACGAATGCGGCCATCATGATCCCACAAATTGAAGCGTGATTCATCTGAAAAGACTACTTGGTGTCAATCAGCTTGCCAGGCTCTGAGCTCATGAGCCTGAGTCATGAGTCTGAGTCATGAGCTCATGAGTCTGAGTCGTTCGTCCCTAACAAATAATCATTAATTATTTTCACAACGTCCAGCTACAGCTCTCTATTTATACGCTCCAGTTTTTGTGTCACCATTACATTTCTATAGATGTGTAATCATGCCCTAGAAAGCTTTCCGATTTCTAATTGCATGCATATTTAAATTACACAAGCTCTTGTTTCTGTTGAATGTAGTAGCATCTAAAATGATATTTAGAACAAATGTTATAAAAGAAACAACACAAATACAATATTAGAAATTATTATTCAAAATATTCAATATAAATAGTATTTTACACTCATGTCCATAAATTAAGGATAATGAAGTTCAGACAAAGAAAGATACAGAAGCAAAACAAATTTGACTTATTTGTAAAGTCTATTTATTAAACAAAAGGTAAAGGGCAAAAAATATGCTATTTGTTTGATATAATTAATAAAAATTGCGATTTTTACTCCCTGGAGCAAATTTCAAAAAATAGCTTTTTACAAAAACAGTATAACATGGTTAGTATGATGATTAATACGGAGTATGTCTCTCGTACGATGCAATACAGGTCTTACAACGCCTAAGCATGCTGAGTATCAAATTATCAATCTGATCTTGGGAAATATTACACCACTCATCAAGCAATGCCCTCCAAAGTTCCGGTAGACAGGTGGGAGGGGGTTGACGGACTGCAATACGTCGGCCAAACATATCCCACACATGCTCTATTGGATTCAAGTCCGGTGAGTATGCTGGCCAATCCATACGGGTGATATCCTCCGATTAAAGGCATTCGTCTACAATGTTTGCATGGTGAGGACGGGCGTTGTCATCCATAAACAGAAATTCAGCTCCCATGGCGCCCCGAAACAAACGTACATGTTGTTCCAAAATGACATCCCGATAGATGTGGCCTGTCATCGTTACACTCTGAACATGCAGATCAGTTCTGGAACCAAGAATAATTCCTCAACATACGAGCCATCCTGCACCACCGTAACGGTGTCGTTCAATGGTGTTCTCTTGGTGGTAACGGGTACCTGGCACTCTCCATATTAAAGTCCTGAGAGAATCAGACTGCAAACTAAACCTGGACTCGTCGGAAAACATCACACAAGACCACTGTTGTCGTGTCCACAAGGCATGCTTTCTACTCCAGGTTAATCGCAGGCGACAGTGAGTTGTGGTAAGTGAAACACATTTGACAGGCCTACGAGCATATAGACCAATGTGCCCTAAGCGTCTGTACACGGTCTGCCTTGAAACTGTCGTACCGGTAGCTGAAGAGAGCTGACGAGACAAGTCTGATGCTGTGCTCCGTCTGTTTCTTTTAGCAATAACTGCCAAATACCGGTCCTCATTCGGCGTTGTAACTCGGGGGCAATCTGTGCTGTAACATCTACTCACATTACCATCATCTTGGAATCGTTGCCAAAGCCTGGAGATGACACTCTAGGCGATTCCAAGTTCCTCGGATACTTCCAGCTGTGTACGTCCGCATTCCAGTCGTCCAATAATTCTACCAGGTAAAAAATCATCCAAATGCTTCCTTTGTGTCATAACTATGTGGTTATTGCACTGAAAGGCTTTTAAAGCGCTTGTGAACAATTTTACTTCTTTGCCACCATTCCTTATATACCCCTCTCTTACACTCTCGTCATTGTGACGTACTATCCACACCATCTAGCGGTTTCCTGTAATTTGCATATTCTTCTTCAAGATGTGTGTGATAATTCTACAGGTGAAATTTTTATTTTAGAGTTCCATTTCTGTGTGATTCTGAATTATCCTTAATTTATGGACATGAGTGTATCTTTTTTCGAGAGATTTCAAAATCAGTAATTAAAAATAAACATAAAGTACTTTAGAAAGTTTAATACTTATGACAATTACGCATTAAAATGATAAATGTCGTATGATAAACTTTCTGTTTTCTTCAATATTTTATTGTAATTTATAGGTAAGAATATTCTTTCTTTGAAGTAAATTATAAGTGTTTCTTTTCTTAGTAAAGTATATAGTTTACTATACTGTTACATTTTTTCTTGATTGTTAAATAATAACAGATAGTCCTCATTGATTTTTTGAAAATGAGCTTATTAGTATAGATTGTTATTTATCCAATCACAAGCCTTATTTTGTTTTTTATTTCTTTTTAAAGCATGTAAGTCCATAATTTTTGATTCCATCTAAATTATCAATAGCATTTTTAACGATATATTTTTTTACCATCACAAAAATCCATTATGAAAATATTTTCAATTCATAATGTCTTATTTTTTTAACTGTTCAAAAAATGTGAACTTTCATAAAGTTTAAACTGTATTTTTATTTGCAAAGGTATATGTATAATTTTTATATCAACATACATAAACTTCAAAATTAAATTTATAGTTTTTAACCTATTGGCTTGAAAACAACCCTTGTTTGTCAAGGATTTGCGCAACTTTTATCTACTACAAGATATTTGATCACAGAACCAACAGGAAAGTTTCTAACCTACAGAAAAGATAATGGCATCATATCGATTTTTATTCATTTTGAAAACATATT
Organism: Trichonephila clavipes; assembly: GCA_019973935.1. Classification (NCBI taxonomy): domain Eukaryota; kingdom Metazoa; phylum Arthropoda; class Arachnida; order Araneae; family Nephilidae; genus Trichonephila; species Trichonephila clavipes. Next base: position 732,668 of record BMAU01021215.1, on the reverse strand, counting down.
TCAGGAATATATCTATTTCGACATATCTGTCTTCTTTTTCCTTCTTACTTAAATTAACTATTTAAAATGTGAACTGGTAGTTAATCTCTCTCTCTCTCGTTAATTCTTTTTTTAATCTCAAATTACACTTTGCATTAGTAAAACTTTTAAAAAAAGATTCTGATCGTCAAGAAGATAGTTTTTCCCAGACGATAAGAGAAAGCAAATCTGAAAAACAATTTGGCATAGTATGTTGCATCATTACACAACCTTCTTCTTTCTATTTTATTTTAATTGATTGTTTAAATGCTTTCCTGGCTTATTTTATTGTTCTATTCACCACAAATTTGCATTACGATTTTAAAAAAACTTTATTGAACAGAAATAATTAGCATTGGTAATAATTTACTTAGTATGAGTAACATTATTTTTTAATGCTACATTTACATAATTACTCGTAATGTGAAATTTAAGCACCGATTATTTTTAAACACTTAGTCTTATTGCTATCGCTCCTTTTATATAAAACAGTTTTACCTCATACATTCTGATTATTATTTAAAGTATGTATCACTTCTGAATATATTTTAATATATAATAAAATGTGAGGCAATATATATTCTACCATGTATACATTGTTTTATGCGTTGTAAATATAATATACGTAAGATATAACTTTAATATTTACAATGTATAATATAGTTTAAAAGCAACGTACTCGAATCAATCTGCTATTTAAAGCGAGAAAATAACATGCTTTTGTGTAATACTCTTTACAATATACAGTTTAACTATTTCTATTCAGCATTTTAGAGTATCTATCTTTAATTCAATGATACAGATAGTGTTTAATACGATATACAAATGATTTATTAAACTTAAAGAAAAAAAACAATATGTGTAAAAATATAGTTTTTGCTTGGTACAGATTAACTGAAGTACTGTAATGTAGAATCATTATCTTATTTTATTTTATTTCAGGTTAAATTGGACATTATCTCTAGATGTATATTACCAAAGGACATAATTAAATTCCTTATTGCATTTTAAATTGATGTGCATAAAGATTGAACGTATACAAAGGTACTTCAAGTTCCTGCTTAAATTTATCGGAAATAGATATTTGAAAGGCAAAGAAATAAATTTTCCACGCTTCTTTTTACAATAAAAGCGTTCAGATCCTTTGGAGTATTGATGTTCCTTCATGCTGCATTCAGGCTGATTTTACTTTCAAAATTCTTCATTCTGCTACTTGTTTCCTTCGAAACATCATCAGTAGTGAATTCCAAAATCACTACACTAGCGCTCAGTATGCAGAGTTTCAGCTTCCTTTTGTGTCCCTTCGAAACATGGTTTGTGTTTGATTTAAGTTCCTGTTCCCCAAAAGTAGAATTTCCGTGGCTACTTAAGGACGTTTCATTTCTTTCGCTGGCTCCGAAACAATATTGCTAAAAAGTCTTTTATTTCGCCAGAAGAATGCATTTCCTTAAAATTCGAAGAATTCACTGGGAGATTTTTAAAGGAAAAGAGTGAAAATGAGCTGAGATCTTCTATGTTATATTGTGAAAATTCTCTCTGTTTAAAACTAATTAGGTAAAATTGTTATTTCTAAAAATTGTAATTCTTTGGAAGGAACTATGCTTTTATTGCTTTGGAATAGTACCCTTAACAATTTTAAATTCTTTAAACTTCCGAAAGGTTTTCACTTGGTTGAGTTGAGTTTTCTTAGCGTAATTGTAAACATAAAGTATTCAGCTTTAAAATGAATTTTTGCTTATTAGAAAACTTGTTTATGGAATTCGTATGATATTGCGATGAAATATCTTTGCCAAACTAGAAAATATTTTACTATCTTAAAAAGTTTTATTAAATATAAAAAAAAAAGATTATCTCTGTAACTTTTAAAGTTTTGTCTTGTTGTAAATATTTTTACAAAAAAATTTAAATTATAAAATTCAAGAATATCGTTCTTACGTAAGAAAAAAAAATTACTCAGCATGAATTTTGAATACACTTGATTTAAAATCAAGTTTATAAAATATAAATTCCTTGCTCTAGGAATTGTATAGAATTAATTTAAATTTCTGTGATGAATTTGTATCAGAACTGCTGTTTAAAAAGGGCATAATATTTTATTTTTTATTCATTAAGTCGTCATGTTTTAAGACATAGTTGAAAAAATGTATATTTTCCTGATGAAATTCACTATTTTTTAAAGGTAATCAGTATTTTTAATTTTCAAATACAGTTTATTGAAATTTAATTTGTTTTAGTGATCAATTCAAATTTATTAAAAATATTGTAAATAAATCAGAAATACTAAGCAATGTATTTAAAAAAAAGTTCAAGAGAGCTTTTCAAAATATACGTGATTTTGTTTAATAAACTTGTTTACACCAAGCAACTAATCACATGACACGGCATTATTAGAAATAATTATGCATATCCTTTATCAACACCAACAGCCTTCTAAGATTGGAGTTTCATTTTTAAAATAAAGCATTAAATTTTTCCTACTTAAGACAACAAAGAAAAATTTTGTTTCAGTTTTTTAAATTTAATTAATGAATCAATATTTGAAAATACTGTATTAACATCAAGTGCTATCCCCACTATAAGTTTTAAAATACATATATTTGAAGCCAAGAAAACATTCGTTAGAAAATATTACTCACGCGCCATCTGATGACACTAGTTCTAACTTCGTTAGAAATAACGCAGAATAAATTTAAAATTAAAAAATAAAAAATAATTAATGAATTAATATTTGAAGAAACTGTATTAACATTAAGTGTCATCCACTACAAGTTTTAAAATGCATTTGAACTTCAGTGGATGAATAATGAATAAAAAGTATTTCATTAAATAATGAAAATTTGAACAAAAAGATATATATATATATATATATATATATATATGTGTGTGTGTGTGTGTGTGTGTGTAGGGAGAGAGTGAACTAATAGTAGGAATTGAAAAAGATACTTAAATTGATAAAACTCAAACTACATTAACCACTTCACAACCAACTGCCCTTATTCGTGATGCAATGATACCTCTTTTAACACCCCAGCGTCACAAATATGTAACTTGAAAATGGAAAGATCTGTTTGAGTTTTCTGAATGCTGGCACCAAGCAAAAAATTGACTGTTATGAAATAATTCACAATAACTTCAAAGTGAATATAAAATTAAATTATTTTAAATGTATACAAAACATGTAACATTTTATACACCTAATGTAATTGTGTCAAAAACATAAAATAAAAAGAAGAAACATTTTTATTTAAAATATTTTTACATAAATGTATCATGTGACATTTTACTCTTTTTTGATCTAGAAAGTCTCTTGTTGAACCATGTAAGATGGATAGCTGAGAAATATACTAGAAATAGCAACTTTTTCAGAATTCATCTAATACGATCAGACCCAAAATCTGTGGGGTTGAAAAGCTTGCTGCACACCACAGATGAGACTATCATTTATACCAAGATATGATCCTGATGCATTTTTAATCCAGGCATCACAAAGTTGTAAATTACTTCGTGGAAAGAAATATGTCTTTATTTCTTTCTTGGATCAGATTTACAGAAAGTTACGATACAATATATAGCGTAATGTTTCAATAAAGTTTCACTTCAACTAAAACTCACAGAAAAAACTAACGAAAATTCACCAAGAATTGCAGCACATTTCTAGAAAAAGTAGTTAATCTCTTCAAATAACTATTTTTCTAATAAGAATTTCGAATGTAAATCTCACAGCAGTAAAATGTATGTCTAAGCAGGAGTAGTAGTAGAAAGTTCATCCAAAACAAATAGAAATTATACAGGGGGCAAACCCAACTTGTAGAGAAACGGTGTAACATTCGATTTCCAACAGAGCAATCGGTCTGGGGAAAAAAAGGTTACACAGCTGCTATAAATTGCGTGCTACTCTAGTTTAGCTATGGTAGAAATTTTAGAATATTTGAGGGAGGGGGTAATATATAGTTCTAAGTTTTAGTATTTGTGAGTTTCATTCACTTCTATTTTAATTATATATATATATATATATATATATATATATATATATATATATATATATATGTGTCAGGTCTGGAGAGTTAAATTTAAAAATCAATTGAATAATAAATCAAAATAGAGTGAACTCTTTACTACCACATAGGGTTTTTGGGTGAATAGGACTATTTAAGGGAGAGCGAGCCAACTGACGTAGATAAGAAAATAATCAAGAAGAAAGGCTAATGACTCCTTGCTGTGAAGATGACTTTTGTTCTATCCGATTAGGCACGAAGTGGTAGCCATGTTGGAATAGTGATGCATGAACGATAATAAAGCACTGACATTTGAAAATGACAACTTCCTTAACTTACTAGCAGGCCTGAAGCCTGATATATATATATATATATATTATATACATAACTTCTAAAATTAGAGTCATTATGTTAAAATGCTGATATTATGTGATCTTTTTGTTGTTCAACAATTAGGCTTAATTACTGAAAATATGTGGGTTTGCGGCGACGCTTTGTTTTCTGCCCGCTGGTCCTAAGAGGGTTAAAAAAGATAATGGAAATTTTAACTAGAGGAATTATTTATGCACGGGAGAATTATCGAAATCTTTTGATATTTTTAACTTTTCAAACCTATTGTCATATTTAATTGCATTTCAATTTTTAAAAATCTCATTATTTTATTTTTTTTCAGTTTTCGTAGAACGACTTATACCACTCATGCATGGACATATGCTAATCTTGTTGATCCATTATTTTTTTTTATAAATGGAATCTTTACATAGTGATTGAATTAGAGGAACTTTTAAAAAGTTTTTGATGTAAATTTACTTTCCCAATTTCTAAATAATATCACATTTTTGGTTTTTTTTTTACTTATTTATTTTTTTGTATAAATATAAACACTGAGAAACGTAGAGTCCTAAGAAGAAAGTAGCCTAAATGTGATTTATATAAAATATATTTATTAAAATAAACTCACTTTTATCTATGAAAATGTTTCAAAAGAATAATAAACGTGATCCAATAAAATACGGTACATGTGTTTTATGTTGTAAATACTAAATTAAAAAAAACTACGAAATAAAGAAAAAATTGAGAAAAATATACGCTTGAAATATCTTTAATATCTGAAGATACTTTACAAGTTCTACCATTTGGAATAAGTAAATTGAAAGAAGATTTTCTTTTGTTTGACGAAAAAGATTTCCGAATGAAATATCTGGTCATTTTATAAATAGAAACTTATACATGTGCATCTTGTTTTCTGATAGATCCAGAGTTTATTTACTGACACGACCTCTATTACCGATTTTCTCCAACTATCTTATTTGAAATGCCAATCATTATCAACAAACAGTAACGATTAAGCTCCGAATGGGTGGACATAAATATCTAGTATCTGATTCCCATGTCCTTAGGCAAAAGAGCAATCATCTGAGAAAGACGTAGAGGGGTCGGTACCAATCGTTTATTCAGAATCCTTTAACGCTAGTATACTACCGCGACACTTTTGTCCACTGATGGCTCTGTATTCTCTGTGGGATCATGTAATAAAAGGTTTCGGTAAGAAAATAGTCCTCAAATATGGGTAGGTATATTTATAAGGTTGTGAAGGTATTGTAGAAATAAAGAGTTTGAATTATATAATTATTAAATAAACGACTTTTCTAATTTCTTTTCTTACAGCTTCGAATGATAGATTAGTTTTTTAAAGAGATATTTTATAACCTCTTTTTGATGTAAATATTTTGTCGCCGCGGTAGCCGAGTGGTATAGGTATCGGATCGGGGCTTGCCTAGTCACGAGTTCGAGCCCAGTACCACTAAAGAGCCGCCGTGTAGGGCAGCGATGCACGTTAAATCTGTCGAGAGCTGAAACGTCCTCCCGTTGGTGTGGTGTGGTAGTTAGGAGAAAGGGTGTCAGCTCAGGTGTCGTCTACGTCACTTGACCATGGTTCAAAATTACGTGGTCCGTCGCCAAAAGCCCTCGTGTAGAGCTGAACAGTCGACGTTAATATTCAATCAATCAATCATTGATGTAAATATTGAATACGTTCTACTTTTACTGCGATGAATCAACAACGTTCATTACTATTAGGTTTTTTCGTCATTTTTAAACATATTAGTTTTAATTTTATTAAAACTATGTTTGCAATATTGATTTTTTTGAAATTGTAAAATTGAATATTCCAGTGTATTTCTACAACCACTTGACGGTGGCCACGGTAGCCTAGAGGTTATGGTCAAGAAATCATGGCCAGAGTGGTTCTAGTCCTTATGACACTGATGATCCACCGTGTAGATGGGCTGAAGCATGTTAAATTTTTCGAGATTCATAGTCCTCCTGTTGGCGTGAATTTGGAGAGAGGAAGCCAGTTCAGGTGTTGTCCTCGTCACTTGACCAAGGTGCAAAATTACGAGGTCAATCACTAAGAGCCATCGGGTTGGTCTATAGTGTATGACTTTAATAAATACTCACTCAACCATATAGAGAAACTCATTGAGAGTATGTTAGAAACATTTTCGAATTTTCTATAAATAAACGTATTTAAAAACTAATTTGTATGAGACGTAAGGAATGAAAAATAACTATTCTTAAATCTTTTCGAAGAATATTTAGATATGGATTTTTGAAAATTTAACTAGAAATAGAAATTTTATATAAAATTTGAAGAAATAAAAGATAGAAATTAAAGAATTTCTATTAGTCACACACAGCTTTAAAATAACAGATTACTTACAAATTTTTCTTTTATTAAGAATCATTTCAAATCTATAACTACTGAATAAAGCTGTATATTTTTTCAGACTAAATATTCGATATGCCTTGCACTTAAATAATCTTGTAGAAGATTTGCTAATGGATTTTAATATCGAAATCAATTTTTATAATTCTTATTGGACTGTAATCCTCCTTTCTATTCCTAGTTCGACATTTTAACCGGAACAACCTTAATTAAGTAAAAGCCGTAGCCATGTGATAAGACCCATTACGCCTCGAAAGCCACCTTCTCATATTATCACTGCCTCGTATACATAAGAAACGAGATGCAGAGTCCCTACGGACGCTTAGAGTCGATCATCAGACCTTACGAGAGTCATTGTTATTCAACATTCTCCCCTGAATACCTGATGAGTGGAGCACAGTGTGTGATATATCGCATCGTCTTACAGGCGGATAAAAGGGATACTCTTACGGAAACCCTGGAATCGCCCATTTCTGAAGAGTCGAAGAAGATTTAGTTTGCTTTAAGCGGAGAAGATAAAAAAAAAGCACGCCCGAGGCATGTAGACTTGTTTGAATTACGATACGTGATCGAAGTGACAGTTTCAATTTACACAGCTCTCAAACGAGATTGATAATTCATCGTGCTAACAAGACTAGCCTGGGTTTCGTATATTAAACTGCCGCCGGAAAGCGGTGCTATTTGGGAAAGAATGGATGGATTGGTTATTTAAAGAAGCTGTTTTTGTAGCTAATGAGATACTGCCGTATGTGTAACCACAAGCGTTTCTAGTTTGGCATATTGATGTGGGCATTTTTAAGAGTGTTGTTAAATATATTTTCAAGAACTCACTTGACTTTTACCTGTTAATTGCGAAATTTTTCAAGTTGCTTCAGGGAGGAAAAATTGGTGATTAATTACTTATTTAGAAATAATACGTTGAGTTCAAATGTTTATTTACTTAGAGACGAAGGGTTTAATGTTTGAAAAAATATTTGGTAAGAGAAATGCGCCTATAATTGCTTTCTACTCTTATTAAAGAAATTAAAGTACTCTTTTAATTAAGCATAATGAAAATTGAATTTGATGTATTAATTTTACCCTTTTATAGTAAAGTATCAAAATAACATAAATGTAAAATCCATGAAAATAGATAATTATTCGTTTAAATGTTGAAAACTAATTATGTAAATAAAATGTTTAAACTCATAAAAGAATGCACATGAAACAGATTTTTAAATGTTCGAAGACTCTATTTTTATGAAAATACTTCTATAATAATTATATTTTGCCTATATATAGCTAAAATTTCTATACAGAGTCTAAGCTAGAATTTTTAAATACATAATTTAGTATAGTGGATTTATATATATTTTAATACATCAGTAGATAAACTTTAGCAAAAAAAAAATGTTTATTATTTCCATTGACTGTAAATCTGGAAAAAATTACGAATTTTTCAAAAATCTGTTCAGACTTTATACAGGCGTCCTACTGATACAAAGGCAAAATATTATTATTAAAGAATATTTTTCCATAAAAGGAGAATATTCGATAATATGTCATTCTTTCTTCATTTGTTACCAAAGATTTGCACTTAAATAATTTTCGTTGCAATAATATTCGGTTAAATCCTAGGAGAGCCCACACCCTTGGCGACAAACCGAAAAAGCACCAAGCCAGAACAAGATGGCGCAAAGCGAAGCCGACAATGGTGGCAAAGGAATATAGCGGGATAAGGTGGATGCGTAATGAAAATATATGTAAACAATACAGAAATTAAACATTTAAGATAAAAAATACAAAAACAGCACTTTCTTACTGCTGATCTTTTCCAAGTGGAGGGTACAGCGTAACAACAGATTTTAAAAAGCTTTAAAAGTCTCATCGCTAAGCGAATGATCGTGTGAGCGCCGCCATATTTATTCTGCGAGGTAATGGTCAAACATACATTCGGCGTGGCTGGTACAATTTCGAAGAAAGCGTTTTATTGTCGACCATGTTACATCATGCCGATCATTACATTTAGGACAGTGTTTCTCAAAGTGTGGGGCGTGCCCCCCGGGGGCGCGAGCGTATCGAAAATTTAAAGATTTTTTTTAAAAAAAATAACCGGAAAGAGAAGTAAAACAATGCTTTCTTCCATAATAAAAAAAATACACACAACAACACTGACATAATTTATGTTTATTATCTAGCTTTTTTCCGTCATCAAATAGCTATCTTTGATCCCAAAACCAAATTAAAGAAAAAAAAACATTTTGTTTTATATTTGCTGTATTTCCTCAATGAGAGATTTTTTTATTACGTTTTAACATAAAATATTACTCGTTAAAAGAAAAAACGAAATCCAGACCCTGAGAAAAATTCTAAGAAGATAAACAATTCAGCACTGTAATTATTATTGAAATACTGTACATTAGTTGTAGAAAAAGAAAAGGAAGTCATGATTCACTTTTCAGCCAGGCTGCATAGTACGTTTGCTAATCATTTGATTGACCTTCAATCTTATGGTATGGTTATTATCAATATTAGTTCCCTCCCATCTTTTATGCGTTTGCTTTTCGCTTAGGGAAATCGTAAATAATCGAATTTTGCGATATTTGGAAAAGAATTGATTGGTTTAACATTTCTGTAGGATAATTGAAAAGTGTCTGATTTGCGTCCTTTATTATGGTCTTGTACTTTTGAATCATTTTAGTTCAGTTTTATTGGATTTTTTCTCAAATCATCAAAGAATTTAATAGTCCTTGAAAGAAGGTAAGTATACTTTCTATAAATTAAAATATTCACTAGAATTCCGATTTGTATCGTGTACAGTAAAAATAATTCTAAACAAATGATTGGGGAGACTGAGTCCCCCCCGCACTACCATTAATGTTAGTATGGAGTACGCGCCTGCTCCCGGGTTAAAACATTTTGAAGTCTTCTCGCTTTAAATGTTAAAAAGTAACACAATTATTCTTCATCGGAATTTTATATTCTTTTTCATAATTTAACATTAATTTTAAATGCTAATTGTGTGAGGTTTAAAATTACAGTTCTTTTAAACAGTTATTTACAATTATAGCATTTATCTAAAAAAAAAATCATTTTACATTTTTGTATACAATGTCGTGCACACAGTTTTACTCTCCTTACAGTTCAGCTATTATATCAAGAATAATGTTTTATTTTTTAAAAATGAACTCGTGCGAAGAGTCGGTGTTTCAGCCAGTATACGTTAGATGTATCAGTACTGAAGAAGGTATTTTATAAATAATTTCTTATTACTGAATTTGGCCGCGGTAGCCGAGTGGTATAGGTATCGGATCGTGGCTTGCCTTGTCACGAGTTCGAGCCCAGTACCACTAAAGACCCGCCGTGTAGGGCAGCGATGCACGTTAAATCTGTTGAGAGTTGAAACGTTTTCCCGTTGGTGTGGTGTGGTAGTTAGGAGAGAGGGGTGCCAGCTCAGGTGTCATCCACGTCACTTGACCATGGTTCAAAATTACGTGGTCCGTCGTCAAAAGCCCTCGTGCAGCTGAACAGTGCGACGTTAATATTCAATCAATCAATCTTATTACTAAATTAAGAACAAGTTTAATAAATATTAGGGACTTCCACGGGCTTGTCTTGTAGAGGAAAGTTTTTCAAAGGAAGGTTTAATATCAGAAATTGACACTTAAAGAGTTATTTTTCTATATTTAGCTGAGATCTATATTTTGTCTTCAAGGCATCCACTGCAGAAAATCCGGTTTGAAAAAGGTAGGATGTTGAAAATGGTAATAGTATACGAAGTGCTTTTGTTTTCAGTACAGATAATTCCTCATCCACCTCTACCCCAAATTCAAAGAGTGATTTATTACAAAATTGCCTTTTAATTTTTCACTGGATGTGAAATCTATGAAGATTTCTTCTTCGGAAGTTGAGAGCCCTTCTGGAGTATCTTGAAATAGATCCCTAATCCACTCGTAACTTGCTACCAAGTGTCCTCATCCAGAAAATACTTTTTAAAATTCTTTGCCAACATAGCTAAATGATTTTACATGTTTTAAAAACAACTTTCACATGTTGTTCTACAGATTTGTAAGTTTTAACACATATCGAGCTGGGGCTTTTTTTCCATCATTTACTTCAGTAGTGGTAAATCCAAAATTTATGTATTTTTGAGAAGATCGCCTTGATTTAATTTTCGGAACCATGCTCGTTCGTCTGTGTACTTGTTGATTCTTTATTATGGTCGAATGTTTGCTTACGACTTAAAAATGTATGTATGATATTGTTTTAATCTACTGCCGTAAATACTTAATTACCGTGAATTACAATTAACGTTTAAATTTAAAACAAATGTACATTCACACAAGCTAGATTCGGTACCTATAGGAGTATCGAGTCGACCAAAACTGACTGGAATTGTACGAGGAAAAGCATTTTTACATGTTTTGCGCAGACGTCCGATAGGTTGCCCAGACTCACGCAAACGTACCCTATAATGCCAGATGTGATGGATATGATAGAGAGCGACATTGACTAGACTATTTTTCTAATGACATTTGTACTTTGAGAAATGAATGCTGAAGGAAATAAATCTTAAATACATCATTTTGCAATCTGTTCCAATTTAAAAATTAGAGAAAGAAAAATAACATAATTCTAAGTAATATATATTTTAAGTAATTTTCTTAAAATATATATTACTTAAAAGTTACATATACACAAAATTTAATATACTTATCGTATTAATTTGTACGGTTTATAATTAAGATCGTATTGTAACTTTAGCGTCTCTCTCTCAAAGTGCATTTTTATTGCAGTAAATACATTATTGTTGTACAGGGGCGAGACAAAAATTATGATTGAAAATTGGGTCGCCAGTATTGAAAGTTTGAGAAACACTGCTTTTAATGTATGAGTGGTGCACAGAGTATTTTATGACTAATTAATTAATACTAAATTAAGAACAAGTTTAATAATTATTAGCTACTTCCATGGGTTTGTCTTACAGAGCAAAGTTTTTGAAAGGAGTTTTAAGATAAGAAATTGACCCTCTGAGTTCATTTTCTATATTTAGCTGATATCTATATTTTGTCTTCTAAGCAACCACCGCATTTTGTAATATGTTCCAATTTAAAAATCAGAGAAAGGAAAAATAACTTAGTAATTATCCTATTAACTTTTTTTTGCTTAAAAGTAACATATACAAAATTTAATACTTATGTCATGAATTTGTACGGTTTATAATAAATATTGTTGCTTTATCGTAAAAGTGCATTATTATTGCATTCAGTAAATTATTATTTATAAGGGGGGGCGCCAGTATTGAAAGTTTGAGAAGCACTGCATTTAGGACATTCATAACTCGAAGCAATCAATCCTTCCTTCATACACCATTCAATCAATTCTTTCTTACCTTTCGCATTCAACAAAGTAAAAAATTTTAAAGTAATATTCCCACACACATGCAGCCAGCCCGGAGCCCAACAACAAAATGAAATTCAAAATGCGCGCCCACAAAATACGAAAATGCTAGAAATAGTTAAGGTTGCCACATGCAGTGTTTAAAAAAGTAGGGTTACCACGATGGCACAATTATCGCCAACCGAAGTAATTCGCACCTAGGAGGGGCTCTCCTAGGAGTGAACCTAATATTCTTATAACTATTTTATATACATATTCTAATTCAATTGGTCCTAAATATCACGAAGTTTTTCATTTATACGCTTTTTCAAAATCTCGATTCCGAACGTAAGAACAATTTCCATTTTACACTATTTTAGTTTACTTAAATACTGTTTTTTTAAATAATATTTGTAAAATAGTAGTATAAATTCAAGCATTTATGTATGTAATGTCATAATATTTTTTTCATTTTATTAAACTTCAAAAAATCCTTAAAATAAATTAAAACTAAGTTTGTTTATGTAATGAGTAGTTATACAATTTATGAATCTAAAATGTATCTTAATTTTAATAAAGCAATTTCATCTCAAGGTATTAAAAAGCAGCTAACCTCATTGTATTGTCAGAAAAATAAATAAAATTCGCACTTCTCTTTATTCCATAAACATGAAATGACTAGTTTGAAAAATGATACATGTGCAATGAAGAAAGTTTTCACAATGATAAAAGACTTTAAATTAAACTTCCTGTCCATATGGAATGAAGAACGCGAATAAATAACCAGTATTTTAAAAGGAAAGCATTGAATTATGTCTTTCTAGACATAAAGAGTTTTATTATTAATGAGTTTAACATTTATCATGTGAATGAAAAAAATCACCTGAAAACTAAAAGTGAAAAAAATTTTAAACAAATGACATCACATTAATCATATAGTCTTTTACTAGTCACAAAATAAATTTTCGAAAAGAAATTTAAAAATTATGTGAATCATTTTTAAGATTTTAAGAGATTGCATTACCAAAAGTACCTCTATTAATAATAAAAGTACATACATTAACGTTTATGTTCTGAGAGAGTGTAATACTTCATAAGTACACACTTAAGTTCAAGGATTTACTCTAATATTTAGTAAAGCGTCGAAAGATATCAGTGCTCTTTAAATGTGTTTATATTTATTAATTTTAATACATTATTTTTAAGATTTTAATAAATTGCATTACCAAAAGTACTGTAATGATACTAAACGCACATACATTAATGTTTAGATTTGATAGTGTAATACTTCCCAAGTAAAGTTCAAGGAGTTGCTCTTATATTTTGTAAAGTGTCGAAAGATAGCAATGTTCTTTATATATATATATATATATATATATATATATATATATATATATAAATTATATAAATTGGTTTATATTTATTAATTTTAATTAATTATTTCATCAAATTTAATAGATTTAATTATAATTTTCAATTTAAATTATATATTTTTTTTTAATTTTCAATTTAAATTATATATTTTTTAATTTTCAATTTAAATTATATATTTTTTTTAATTTTCAATTTAAATTATATTTATTATTTTTATTTAATTTATTTTATCAAATTTAATTAATTGAATTAATTTTCAATTTGAATTAGAGAGAAAAAAAAACACTGAAAATATTATTAACCATAATGCTTACTCATAAAAGCTATAATGAATAAAAAAAATGTAATGATTATAAATGCAAAAATATTAATAAACAAAGATATATTCAGGTATCAAAATATTTGAATTTAATTGCATATCGTGAAGTTCATAGAAATGGCTGTGAGAAACGAAATATATTCGTTAAGAATTATTTTAAATATAAAAGCCAAAATATAACTTTCAATTCAATCTTATCTCTTATAAACGGTATCGAACGAAAAAGGGCTCAGAAACTTCAAAGGAACTCCATTTTTGTAGATGTAAAATATCATTTTTTGCAAAATAATAAGTCTAATAATTAATATTGATGTTTTTTTATTTATGTTCAAGCAAATAACTAGAAAGAACTCTTTTATATAAAAAGTATTATCACCTATTTATTGCTAAAGCTTCTTTCCTCGTTATACTTCGAGTATATTTCATATATATTTTACAGTAAAACAGTACACTAATTAAATTAGAAAAAAATAATTTACTATATGACAATTTATTTTGATTTCTTAAGCACAAATGTAAAAATGAAAGTGTACTTTGTGTGATTAGATTCTTTAATATAAATACATTTTCCTTTCGTGTCTAGCTTTTTTTACCTTAAGTAGTATAAGATGTTGACCTTTTTGAACTTCTTTTTTAATAATTACTATGTTTAAAAATACCTGAATGTCACTTCCCTTTTATTAATAACATAGAAAAAAAGAAGAAACAAAAGTTTTTCATTACCTTACCTAGATATTTTAAAGTATATATTTCCTGCCAAAGACATTCCCTGTCATTTTTCCTAAGATATAAGTTTTCAAAATTTATTTTGATTCCTCTTTTCTAGAAGTACTATGCATCAATTTTCAAAGCACATTGTCAAAGGAAATGAACCGAAGAGCGTAATGATATGACAAAATCTATATTTCTCTTTTTCTCTATATATATTTTTATATATATACATGCTCGCCTTCTTCTTGCTGGTTTTGTTTTTACCTCTAAAACACATCTCCTTTCATCCTTTTTGAGAAAAGATTTCATACTCTTCTTCTTTCTACTTGTCTGCAACAAATGTCTTGTATATAACCCTGTCAGGTTGAATCTCAATCCCAAGAGTGCAGTGTCTTCAATATCTAGCACTGTTCCGATAAAAGAATTTTGTTCGGTGGAAGTAATCTTGGACCTACCAAAACAGGGAGGATTTTTACTTTTGAAAAAATTTTATTGACGGCAAAATGTTACCCCGCTACAATCCCCACCCACTTACAAAAAATATTTTATAAGTAGTACACTGTCCAACTGAATCAATCAATGGTGTATATTGAAGGGGAAAAAAATTCAGACGCCACGTACAAAGGAATTTAAAAACTCCTTACAAACGACATGTCGGTTTTCAAGACATGAGAAAAAGAAGAAACAATTATATTTGTTTGTATTTTTTTCGTAGATAAACGGCGATGTGCTATCCAGTGCTCTATCTTTAAAAAAAAGTACCTCGTTTTGAAAACAGTTGATAGAAGCTTTAGAAGTGCTGAAAAAATGTTCTGTATAGTTCAAAGTTATTCGGTGACATTATACTCCTTTTTTTATTTTCCTTAAAAAAAGTTGGGTTTCTTGAAAATATTTTAAGTGATTTTATATAACAGTTCTGTCACGTTTCGGAAAACTAAAATTAAATATTTTTCCAAATGTTTTTATAATCCTTACGAATCAAAATATTTGCTGAAAAAATACTTATTGAATGATACATAGTTATATTTTATGTAAAGTGAGTGAAAAAGTGTTTTTGTCATGTTTTTTTTTGCCTTTTCAAATGTAGAATCAGTTTAGATTTATCCCAATTTCTCTCTCTTAAAATACATAACTACCGGTATAACAGTTAATGCAATGAAACACTTTTTGAATAACATAACTTGTGGTTTATTTTCAAGAAAATGTAAATCAAGCATATGAGAAAAAGTGTGCTACAACTCAAAATATTAATCAACTTTCCATTAGCTTTACTATAATGGAAAATTTCACAATAAACTGATTTTAATAAGGTCTTATAGCATTCATTTATGATATAATTTTAAAATATACTTTTATTTTCTGCATAAGCCTTAAAAATTGTTTCTAATCTAATATATTTTTCCACAAATTATCACGATATTCAGAAGAAAATTATTCACGACATATAATTA
Organism: Trichonephila clavipes; assembly: GCA_019973935.1. Taxonomy (NCBI): domain Eukaryota; kingdom Metazoa; phylum Arthropoda; class Arachnida; order Araneae; family Nephilidae; genus Trichonephila; species Trichonephila clavipes. The sequence goes on along the minus strand of BMAU01021215.1, from coordinate 716,714 downwards.
CATTATCTTTCTGCTTAGACTTTCTCAAATAATACATTATTTTATTTTTCGAAGCAAATAATCGAACTTATGTAGAAAATTGTAATTACTTACATAAATTTTTAAATATAAATATGTGTTCATTTTATGTAATAGTTCCCTTATATACTGTTAGCACTTATTTAATATATTCATTATTTTCCCGCATATAAGGTACCTCTTTGTATACGATGCACTCTAAATTTTGAACATCATAAGTTTCTATAAAATGATTTAAAATTCATAACAAAAGATTAAACTAATCAAAAAGATAAGAATAAGCAGTTTTTAATACGTCATTGACTTCTCCGAAGCCGGAAAATCCATATCAATACCATCTGGATTTTCTCTATCATCATTAACTAATGAAATGTTGATGATAAAGATTTATTCATTCGTTACATAAGATGAACTCAATTTTCAAGATCCATTTCTAATGTAAATATCTGGACCAAAGACCATACATCAGTGTTTCGCAAGCTGTGGGGCGCCTCCCCTGGGGGGGCGCAGTAACCCTGCAAGGGGGGCACGAGCATATTGAAAATAAAAGGATTAAATAATAATTTTTTGGAATGAAGCAAAACAAAATGCTTTCTGACATAATAAAAAATACACATTTACACTGATATAATTTATTTTTATCTGGTGACCATCAAAAATAAAAGATTCCGCTCATTAGCCATCTTTGATCCTATAACCAAATTAAAAAAATATTTTGTTTGCTTTGCTGTAATCCCACGATGAGAGATTTTTTATTAAGTCTCTTTTAACCTAAAATATTACTTTAGCTGACCTTAGAACTTACTGGTATGATTATCTCCGTCGTTTTTTAGGGAAGTTGTAAATAATATATTTCTGTTTCGCCTTTTTTCATGTGAAAGAGTTTTATGATATATGGATAAGCATATTAACCACTTTGAAAAATTATTTGGCCAAGATTTATTTTTGAGTAACTTGAAACATATAATGCATAATGAAAAATGTTTTACAAAATTATTGCTTAGAACACATGCTACACTTTCCCCATGAACAATTTTGTGGTTTTGATTGCAGTTTTGTGCGACTTATTATGGTTTATAAATGTGAATGAGCAGAATATTAAAAAAAATGGGCATCTGTGATTCCTATTGAAAGAAGTTGAAACTGATCAAGCTATTGAAGAACCTACTGAAATAATGCATATTAATCAAGATAGTGAAAGTAAATATCAGGAAAGCGTTAGACATGAAACGTTTGAGTTGATTTGAAATTTTCAAATGCTGCCTATCTCTATGAAGAAAACCATGAAGCCATAATGTAGCACTTCGCCTTGTCAAAAAGACACAAGGAAGAAAAAATTCAAAATGCTATTTGTAGATCATCAAACTACAGAAAACTACAAAAATGTGAACAAAATATGACAGTTTTGCTGCGGAAAATAACGTTTCTGTGTTAGCGAAAAGTGTTTGGGATTTACGTCCTTTATTAAGGACACGCACATTTGGAACATTTTCCTTAGTTTTATTGGATTTTTTTCTCAAATTTTCAAAGAAAAACTGAAAAGTTCTTGAAACTAGGTAAGTATATTTTCTCTTAATTAAATTATTCACTGGAATTGTGATTCTTATCGTGTATAGTAAAAATAATTATAAAATAAATTATAGTTTTAAAGCAAACAAAAAACCCGCTTTTATAGTGAATCGAACTAAAAAGTTAAAAAAATATATATAAATATATATTACTTAAAAGTAATATATATACAAAAATTTTAATACTTATCTTGTTAATATGTACGGTTTATAATTCTGGTCGTATTTTAGCTTTAGCGCACAAAGTGCATTATTATTGCATTCAATGCATTATTATTTTTAGGGGGAAGCGATAAAAATTATGATTGAAAATTGGGTCGCCAGTAGTGAAAGTTTGAGAACCACTGCTATACATTATTGCGATTATATTGTATAAAATTGCTTATATATATATATATATATATATATATATATATATATATATATATATCTTCATACTTTTATACACTAACATTTTTTATATTACTTCATCACTGCTATAAATGGAAAATTTATAAATATATTCATATAAACGTAATAAAATCCATATTTCAAACATTTTCTGATAAAATACAACGCCGAGTGGCATACGAACATCCTACTAGCTATATTCATTCTTAATGAAACGAGTCTCGAATAGTTTTAAGTAAATATAACATGATGTTTGCATTATGTATAACTTCAGTTGGAGACTACATTGTATATGCAAAATGCATTAGGCTGCTCTTCTGAAATGTTCCCAAATACCTAAATCTGCCGTTCAGCAACCAATTTTAGCTAGTCAACGTTTCTTGAGTAAGTTAGGAAAAGTTCACACATGTGAAATGTAAACAGTTTTTAACCGAGCACATATTTTGTACCGTATTTCCTCTCCGAATGCATTTTGCATTCCGATTTTACATTTACAACGTACTATTTCTGGACTGCAAATCAAATCGCATGTTTTTCTCCCTCCATGCATGTAGTCTGTATAAATTCAATATGTTCTTAAAATCTGTACTTTATAAAGAATTTAATTTATTATTTTTTTTCGTAAATATGCTTTTATTTAAGGTTTTTGTTCAAAAGGTGACATGCATTACTTAAGCATTTTCGGCATTAAGAAGAATTATAAGTAAGTATAAAAGTATTAGATTATAACTAAGTATCCCCCCCTATTTATTGTATTTTTTAATAGGAAATTGGCTTGAGATAAGTAAGTATTCATTATGGAGTTATTATTCATCAACACACACACAGTTCCTAGATCTTGTAACACATTTTTCTCAAAGAAATAATTTTGAAAATGTAATTTATGTCTAGTTTACACTTTATGTGTAAATGAACAAGGTGGATAATTATTCAAAATAATGCGCATTTTAAACTAATATTCTTGCAACTAAAGTTTCAGTTCCTTAATGGGAAGTATTTAAGGAATCATCAACCGAATAGCACACATATATACACTGTAGTACTTTGCTTAATGAGTGTAATTCATTCCAGAATCTTACTCGCAATGTAAACACTCGTTAAGTGAAATAATTTTCCCATATAAATTAATGTAGAATATAATAATGCGTTTCTCTCCAAAAAAATGCTCAAAAAATTACACTCATAATGTTTCTCTAAAGAAAGTTATATATATATATATATATATATATATATATATATATATATATATAATGTTAAAATAGTGTAAAAATGTTTAATCTTTCTTTCGCTTTCTCACAAATATCTTTCTTCAATAGTGTTGCATTTCAATTGCTTTTCGTTTATCCGTATGATAAGAAATTTTACGACGTCATCAAGAATACATGGCAGCTTCATAAACATTCCTTTAAAGTATTCATATCTTCAATAAGGTTCTTGTTCTTAATAGTAGTATAAATCATTGATGTAGATCAGAGGAGGTAAATAGGGTTTTTTTTTTTTTTTTTTTTACCAATGTGCCAAAAGTAAAGTATATTTAAATGCAACTTTTTTTTCGAATGCCCCAATACTCTATATCTCCACACATAGTACCCATGTCGTTTTTATTTGTAAAAAATGGAAAGAAAAACATAGGAACAGAAAAAAAATTTATTCAATATGAAAAGTATAACGAAATAAATAATATTTATATAATACTCTTATTTGAAGTAAATTATTCCAACAATTTGAAAGAACTTTTTGCGTCATGTTATTTGCAAAATATTTTATATTAGGCTGATGTAAGACATGCCACTGATTAATCTTCTGTCAGTCTGTTTCTAGCCTTTGACAATAAATGATTTTGTACATAAAAATATTTTTTAAGTAGACTGAAAATGGTTAACAATGCGATTGATACTTTTTTTAACTGAAGAAAAGGCAACTAGCATACTATTTCATACTTCTGCAGAACTACACCTTTTCACATCCAATTTTTCTATATGTTTCTCATACCAATAAAGTTTGATGTCCAGCTAGGATTAAATAGAAAATCTGTAGTCAGCAGTACTAAATTTTTTAATTTCATCAAATTAGTCATAATTAATATCTTATTTTGAATATGTCAAGACAATGTATCGTTTTGAATAGTATTTCAACTATTTTGAATTTTTTAAATCTGTTTGGAAAAAAGGTGTTTAATAGAAAAAAAAAGTTTTGAAAATTCATAATTAAAGTTTCAATTAGATTTTAAGAAGAGTATTGTTTTAAGTTTTGAAAAATTACTAAGTTTTCCACATTCAGTAAATTGAGGTAAAAAATCTAATTCACATTCAAATACCTTTATTAGTACGAGCACTCAAGTTATCAAAGCCCATGAAACTTTTTAGTACAATAATTTAAAAGCAATGTTATGTCCAGGAAAGTATTAATTTTGTACATCTGTATGTCCATAAAAAGCATTAATTGTATGCTTATTTAAAAACGTCCCTGTTTCAACAAGTAAAACTATATGTATTTCTTCCACACAGACGACTACGAACCTTCCTAAAGATGTAGCTTAAGTAGGCCAACTTACCTTATTACACATTCACAGATTACCGCATTCGTAATCAGCATCATTTAGGAACAAATTGTATTGTTTTTTATGCATGTTACATACAACTCTATAAAATTTATTACTTGATTAACTTTTCGTGATATTTCTCCAAAATTATACTAGTTCCGAATTTGACACATAGCATTTGCTGATGAATAATATAATGAAAATCTGTTATATTAATATAACCAAATGTTTTTGAAATAATTTAATAGAACTATTTCTAGCCCAGTCATATTAGAAACTCCATTTCTCACAAAAAAACTCAAATCTATTTTGAGTATTTTCAGTTGACTATATATAATGCCACAAACCTCTCATTCTTTCTAATATATTTGCAAATTTTAAGGCCTTATTGTGCCTTTTATTCTCTTTCGGGAACGTGCAATAATTGCTAATCTGGCAAATGACTTTATATCGGATTAGATATAATTAAATTGAGATATAGTCACCATTATTAATATCATTGAAAAGTTTAACAGAAGCATTGGAACTCAATTTTGAAATCCTATCTTTAAAATTTTAATTCTACTTATTTGAAGTTCTTAAATTCTTTTAATAATCTTTTCTTTATCATTGAAATTTTAAAAACAAACTGGAAGCAGTTCTTGACATAATTATTTCAGAAATTATCGCTTGGAAATACTTTTTGTCATTTAGCATTTGAAAAATTTCAAAACTGGATTAACCCTTATACTGTTTTCTTTTCTTTCTTCAATATTTTTTAGCAATATCTTTATGGTGCATTTCAAAATGTTGTTAGGCAGGTAATATTTGACATACAATAATTTCAGAACAGTCCAGGCCACTTTATATTTTCATGTTTGACAAGTCATAATCAAAAGTCCAAGTATTTTTTTACAACGCTTCGCAAATTCATTACTTTCTTCTTTTTTATTGGCATCATTTGTTTTCTGCCATCTTTATTGTTATTTCTTGTAATATTTATACTATGTTATTACTCATGAAAAATTAGAGACGTGTTCTAATAATCCTTAAATATAATTTGTGATTAACAATCAAGAACAAAATATCAAATTTGAGATGGCATTCATAAGATGGACAGAATAACCAACTTATATATAGTTAAGAACTAATTTATACAATAAATTAATGAGACACATGTGATATTGCCTAATTATTCAATTCCTAAATAAATTTTATTAAAAAGCACTACTAAATATAATATTTGACATTTAAATAAAACATTTTTATTGCAATAATGATAATACAGAATTAAAAATTTTAGTGTATAATTATTCTCTTAAAATAATTATTTTATATAATTTTATAAGCATTAATATTTTGATTTTTTAAATAGTGTAGAAAATAGCATAGTGGCATTTTAAAGACTTCTGGCAAAAGTAAAAAAGGCTTCCTTTAATTATATTAATTACATAAAGTAGTCCAAAAGTCAGATTTAAATAACTGAAACATCACTTTGCTTTTGGAAAGAGATAAAATTTTAATAATAATTTTTACCTAAATTAAATCTTATTGCCTATAACAATATAAATGACGTAATATAAATACTTCTTCTTAAAATACATATTGATATCTTTCCAAACATACTTTATTTATTTATAATAGATACCGAAAACTAAGGTACATATATTGCCTTGACATTTTTTATTGTTGTTATGCAAACAAATAAACATAACAATTAAATTAAAAACTTATTGAAATAATTATAATGAATTTTTGAATTTTTCTAAAGTGTTAAATGGAATTAATTAATATTAATTATATCTAATCAAACAATTCCTCCTCTGGAGATTTCATTTGAATTAATGATATATTTAATAGCTTACTTATGCTCCTTTTAACAGTACCACTTGTAGGAAATAAATGATTCATAACTATGTTACTATTAATATTATTTTCCTGTCCTTTATACGGATCTATATACCGTATTGCTTGCATATTCTATATTTCCGGTTATATTTGTCTAAAGTTTATTTCATATATTCTATATTTGTATAAAATTTATATTCAATATATTCTATTTGTGTGTGTAAACTTTATTCTACATATTCTAAATTTTAGTAAAGTTTAAATTTCTTAGAATCTAATGGTAACGTATTGAAAACTGTTTCAATTTTTTATTTCTTTGTAATTTTCCACCCGAAAATACTTTATTTAAGTTGCACTATTTGAAGGCGATTTGTTTGTTGTATATTTGAATAATCTAAGTTATTTATTTCTAAATGTGCGTGTGAAAGCACCTTTACTAAATTATTCAAGGAAGTTTTCCATTGATATCTTTCAATAACCTCTAGATTTCATAAGCAAGAGATTGAACATTTTTTTTCTTATTACAATATTATCATGCAGTCCTTACAAAAGGCAATTTCGAAAATTTTACTTCTCACCGATTCTTTTCATTGATGACATGAATAAAATGAATGAGGTAAAGGAATTTTAAAGATAACAACTCTAAAGATTTCATTTATCTAAAAAATGACTTATTTTGAATATACAGAATAAAGAAAAACTATGTTATACAAACACACTTCACATCTCTCGAAGTCACTTTGTTTTTTCTTTTAAATCAAATGCGTTTTCGGTGAATGCGAAAATGAAAGTTTGATTTGAAATAAGTCTTAAAATCATTTTAATTACCTGTTGAAACTTGCATTGGCTGTTTTAAGAGATTCGTAAACTTTGAAACCATTTAATTAAATCATAAATTAATAAAAATATCAGAAATTGAAATAAAGACCGATTTTATTTGCTAAATTTCTAAATACAAATAAAATGCTTTTACAAGTTCTTAATAAACATCTTACATTATCTTTTTTAAGTAAAAAACAGGACAATCATAAACATTTTCAGATCTTGTAACTGTATTTTAATAAATAAAGTTGAAAACCACCACAATATTTTAACGCATACTTGTTCATACTGTCATAATAAAAATTAATTATACTATTCATCCTAATAATTTAAACTGAACAGTTTTAAATAGTGAAAATGGAATCAATAAATTAAACAGATAAAGCAACTGAGAGGAAATAATTAATTAAATTGTATACGTACGTTAAATAACACAATTATTTAATTAATTTTGTATGTGCTAGATATTGATTTTTAAATTATTTATCACCCTATGTAAATCCCCTTAATGCATACAAAATACATCACATGAAAAAATTGCATAGAGAAAAATACAAATGATGTTTCCCAATGTAACAATGCTAAATTAGCTCTGCAATGTTATTCGCAGCATCTGTCTAATAGCTCATTTTATGACCTGGAGCTGAAAGGTATGACTGACAATGACGATTCATGACTATGCACGGACATGTTAATCAAGTCGTATGATAATAATCCATTATTGCAGAACAGAGTGTAGGAGTTTGTGAAGGGTATATGATGCTATACAACGATTTGTAATCTGTATGCATAGCATATACCCTGCATATTCAATTGAATTAAGACCTGTTGATTTCATAAACTGTTGAATTATAATTGTTTTATTCTAGTAACACTTAATACATCTTAAATTACCATTAATTAACTTACTATTGTTAAAATGTATCTTATCATAAGACAGAGCTGCTTATGAGAAAAGAAATATATGACAAAACATATTCTAATTTTTTCAACGAAATATATAAACAATAGTCTTCTTATATAACACACTTTCTTCAGTATCACTATATTATATACACATCACCTTATTAATGCTCGTATATGAAACTTGGCTCCAGTTTTTAAGTTTTCATATGAACAAATTTAACTGAGATAGCCTTAGAATTTCTTCTCAGACTTATCCTAATGAGGGCAATTGCATACTGCCTCCAAAAATTTATTTATAAAAATATTATTCTTTAAAACATACACACTCACGCACGCGCACACACATATATGTAACATGATTTGTACGACTTCTCAAACGGAAACTTGGTGAATGATCTAAATTGTAGTTGCTCACAAATAAAAAGGCAATCACTGATTGTAATTCTAGCTTATTACAGTTAAGTCCAACTAATATTTAAGTATTCCAATCCATAATTAAAGGACTCTAATACGCGCATACCATGCGCAGAAAACATCATCAGAAAGTCAAATAAAAGTAAGTGAACGTAGAAAAACAGAATTTCTTAGCTTCTGTTAAAGACAGAGTTAAAGTAGAACAGCTTTATATGCGAAAAGATTAGTTGAGATGTATTTGGTTGGGTGTTGACAAAAAATAACTTATACAGAGGTGTGTGTTCCTCATATATTTATATGCTTCTGGAGCCATTTGTAGAAATAAGATACAAACTTATCAAAATATGAATCATTTGAAGAAAATAGGAAACAAATGCTTCAGGATATTACATGTTACTATAAATAGGCTTAATGGTACAACAACAGTTAAAACAGTAAGACACACACACACACAAATTAATCAGTTTATAGTTTTGATTTTGAAGATCTTTTCACACATTTTTATTAATATTAACACTAGATTGCCCAAGGAAGTCATTTTGACTGCTTTTTAATTTCAATTAGAAAAACAATTGTATATATAACGCACAATTTCTTAGAACTTCTTAGAATATATTTTTTTCCACGTGAAGTATTTTTTTTTATTTTTAATATTTACTAATAACTTGTTATATGACTGTAAGTAATATAAAAAAACATTAAAAGTTAATTTTTTAAACAAATTTCTTTACACATTAATCATCCTTTCGCAATGCAGTCATTTTTACTGCTTTTGGGCAATATAGGTCTATACTAAGTTTCAGTCTTTCTAGAGAAAAAGATATTAATAAAATGTAAAATCTGGAATCCATTCATAATCAATACAATTAAAGCCATCATTTTTATATAAAGAGTCAATATCATCGTGCCAAGTTTTCTTTGAGTTGCTCTCTGACAATGCATGAATAAAAATTTTACATTTAAATCTTATTTTTCTAAGTCTATAATACCACAAACACTTTTTTGTTTTGTATTCTCAACTCTTGTTATAAATTGATGTACTTTAAATCTATTTCGATTGTAAAATTTTAAAAATTATAACAAACTTCCTTTATAAAACATTAATTGGCAGTAAGATACATACGAAAACAGAGCTTTTAATTTTTGTTTCCATATTTTTGATTTATTTTTCCTGTTTAAATCTCAAAATTTATATCAAAATATGCATTTTCTGTAGATATGTGTATTGCTTGAAAATTATTAACCCCTTAAGCGGTTTGCTCGTTACAGAAAGCTTGACACAATCGATTTGCCCGTACGCTGTACGGGTGATAATATTTACTACATTCTATCTATGATTCTCACGTATTTTTAATTCTTATAGTGAGATTATTAATTTCAGTGTTTTTAAGATATTCAATTTATCCATGATACTAAACTGCTTTTTTGTGGGGAAAGCGAGAATTTTTCTTCAACTGCAGAAACTTAGGTTCTTGGAAAATTTTCGATAAAGAACACAGATTGCTAAGGTAATGTGCAATGTACTGCTTGAGAAGAAATGAAAATGTAAAGATAATTCAAAATTATTTATGTCCTTATTGTAATATAATACTTAATATTGCACCATGCTTCAAATTGTGTGTGTTCTTGTACATATGCACACACGCACACACAAAAATCCAAAATCATTTGAAAAAGATGCACCAATAAAAACTTTTTTGTAAATATGAGACAAATTCTTTTAAGAATATGAAACATTCTTCATAGTATTCAGAGTGTACTTATAAGAAGCAAACATTGAGGAGTTTTGTGTTTCACACAATTATAAAATAAAAAATAACGTGAAAACCTTAAAATTGAAAACTAAAATAAAATTCTTTCCTTTTCACATCATAATAAGCATTATGCTTAATTATACGCAATAAAAAATGCACCTTTTTTAACATTTTGTCAAAAAAAATTGATCAATTAAGGGGTTAAATATACATTCTCGAGAAAAAGGATTCAATTAAAAGTATTTACGAAAACCACATAAATAATTTGAAATACTAGGGGGAAATAGAATAATTTCTCTTAAACTAATAAATTCTTTTTGTTTGCTCATTCCAAAACTACGAAAATTATTACACACACATTTATAAGTTACATTCAATATCAACTAAATGAAATAATCACACAATAGAATTTTGTGGTATTCTGATGCGTATAAACAAGGCGATACCTTATCTTCAGAACCAGCTCCTTTCAAAAAGCCCCCTATGTTGTATTTGCTTAATCCTACAGTCACTTCCGCCCTTATATCAAATGCCATGCCATTCCCCTGTGATTGAATGAGGGCTAAAAGGGTCTTACTTTATTTCTATTCCTGCATATATGCCAGCATCACAATAAAAGCTTAGAGAACAGAGACATATTTCTAGGTCCCCTACCCCCTCTCTCTATTCTCCTACTTAAGATCTCGCCCAGTATAATAAGATGCTTCCGCAGTCCTTCATTTAAGGGTTTCGTTCCAAGTTACATTAACCGAGTTTCATATTACTCCTACGGCTGGATGGAGAAATTTCTCGCTCTTTTATGAAAAATGGAGCAACACAGGTCTTTGCTGACAGAGAATCAGAGAAACGCAACCATTTCAAGAGGCTTACGAAATTGTGTGTATTTGAATTAAAATATATGCGCGATATGAAACCAGAGTAGCTAAGTAACACTTTGCTTTTTAAGTACTTTTGGCGTTGATTTTTGAAATGCATTAATTCTTATTTTTGATAATAATTCAAAGAGATTGAAATTTATAAAATGTGATAGCTACTTTTAAATCTTTAGATTTCTCTAGGGCATGTTTGACATTGTAATATTCAGGTTTACTTAAATGCACACATTCCTTGAATCAAAAGGGAAATTGTCTACTAGAACAAAACTTCAAAGATTTTAATTTTAAGAATGCTTAATTATATTTAAGGAATTCAAATTTTTATGTTGTTTTCATTGTTTTGATATCCTGCTTTTTATTTAAAAAATTCAAAGCTGACTAATGTTTCTGTTTAATTTACAAATGCTTTATTTATAAAAAACTGAACTATATTTAAAATTTTAAGTTATAAACAAGGTAAACGCTATAAGCTCTATTACATTATAAATAATAAAATATGAATTAGCTGTATATTACTGCACTTAAAAATAAAAACCAGAGTTATTCAGTTTAAATGTTTCTAGGTATTTAAAATAGCTCTATTTTTTCTACTGGATGAGGAAAAAAGAACCATTCAGATTTAAAAAAACACATTGAAATGTTAATACCATTAACAATTATTCTTTACACAAACACCACATCATATCTATATGTATCTATCTATCAGTATATCTACAGATATATATATATAATTTTTTGGTAGTTGAGCTGAAAGAAATTATTCAGTATTAGGGATGAAGAGATAATGAGTCACGTTCTTTTTACATGCTTTAATAAGAATATTAATGAAATTTTAAGGCTGCATGTAAAAGATCAATATTTAAGTACTATTATATACGAGGAAAGAAATCTTTTTTCTTGAAAAAAATGATTAACTTCCTTTAGAAACTTTTTCTCAATACTTAATGTAATGGATTTTAAAATTTAAATTTAATGCGTTTTAAGATTTTCCCCCTCCAAATATGTATGGTGTCATTAAATGATAAAAGCCTAATGCAGGCTTTTTAAATTAGTGTCTACACTATATGAGTGTTTTTCTATTCAATTTAACAAAATGTGTGATTATTCACTTGTGTATTTTGTAACTTTTTATTTTTAAGTACTAATTAATACAGAAAGAGTAGATATATTTTATTTGGATTAATGACAAAAATTGTCCCTTTTCCCTGATTTATGTGTGTGTGGGGTTATTTTATTTTTAATGCATTATGTTTATCTAAATTTGTTTTCAAAAGCATTAATATGTTAAAATATGCTGTCCGCGAAGCTATAAGGTACCTTTTCTATTATTCCAATTATATAAATTAATTTTCACAAAAATATTTATTCTTAAAGTAAATAACAAATTTTTTTAGAAAAATTTTGTACTATTTAGGAAAAAAAACTAGCCTTGCTTTTCCTCACCACTCATGATATTTCGACTTATTGTTTCTCTTAATATTTCAATTAAAGTATTTTGATATAAGAAATGAACAAAGAGTGTGCCTACTTGTTTTATCTGAAAGAAACGTCTCCTCGCTTTTTTAATCATTTCTTAAAAGCATAAAAAGTGCAACACTAGGAAAGTAAATGGCTTTTGAAACTGTTTAGAGCCAAGTTGATGTTTTTAATTTCAATAACGTTTATTCTTTTGTCACTAGAAGCTCAAATCAAATTGCATTTATAAAAATATCCTACATTGCATAAAAATATCAGTAAAAAAATAATGTATCTTCTTAGATTATTATTCTCACATTTTTTGGCTCTTGCAAAATGCATGGGACATGAAATAAATTATTGAACATTTTATCTGGATTAATTTCCCCTTGTCATTTTCCATCTTCTCGTACGCTTTCAGTTATCCACCAGATTGCAGTTAACCTTCATCATGCTTGAACAAATCAGCCTTCGCCTCGTGATGATATACATATTACTTCATTATAGATTTCTTTGAAGTTTATCTATTGCAAGATAATATACTCTGAATCTATTTAGAAGCAGATAATCCATTGATTTTGCTTTAACGATGCTTGAGAGCGAGATAATTGGCACTTGTATTATTTTTGTGATCACTTTGTCATCCTAGAAGTTAGATAAAGCATTCTCACTTCTAGAAAAAAAATTGTGCGCATAAGTAAATTCATAAATCCTACTTGTAATATCTACACTTTCTTAGAAATATATTAATACGTGGAACTTTGTAAATAAAGAAAGTAAAATATATTTTATTATACTGTAAATAACCTTATAATAAATAAAGTATATTTTACTGCTTTCAAACATGTTTAAAGTTTACATTTTTTTCATTGTTTTAAGCATGTCAGTTAGAAAATAGTTAGTTAATTAAATTAGTTTTCTTCATACAGATATATTTTAGAAAAAAAAGATTTTAAGTATTTGCGCTTTATATTTGAGATGTAAAACTATAAGCGCACATGCATAGTACTTAATTGGTTAATATATTGCTAATATATATTTTTGAAAGATTTTTACTTGTTAAAACCTTCTGGATATGTTTACATTGCAATCTTGGAGCATAATAAAAAAGGTTCAAAGTTATTTATAATGGAAAAAATTTCAATGAAATAAATTAGTATAGTCTTAAGGCTTCATAATTTTGAATAAGAATTTGATTATTACCAGCAAAAAAACTTTTTTTTTTCAATGTTAAATGCACTAAAAACCTTTTGAGGCATCCCAAAGCCTTAGAAATAACATTAGAAACCTTTTCAAACCAAAATTACTTTTCTAAATTAATTAGAGCATTTTAATTGCTGTCCGAAAAACTTGCTAATTAGCTAGCTGAATTTTATTGATCTAACTAATTACATGATTTAACATAATTTTTTTCCGTTAGAACCAGATATGAAGCTTTTACATTTGCTTAATTAAGTGGAAAAAAGAAGCTTTTTACTGTACAAAAGTTTAAAAAGAAATCCCTAACATATATCTTCATCTTTAATTTTTTTCACGTTAATTAAATTTCGCGAAACATTATTAGTCCTATCTAAAGTCTCGTAAAAATGTATCTTTAGTGATTATATTGAATTTATAGTCTTTTTATATTTATCATTTTTCTTGTAGTAGAAAATAATTGAAAAGCAAAATCAGTTTCGTTTATTTCTTTTTATGCGTAACAAGTAAAATATTCTTAATTTTGAAAGCAGCAGTTTTTGTTAAATGTATGTTGCTGAAAAATATTAAGGCTTCCATGTAATATAATATTTGTAGCATTAAGTTTCATATTGACTAATAAAAAAAAAAGATTTACAGTAACTTCAATCTGAGCTGTAAATTATTTGAGTGATGTTCCTAGTGATATCAAATGTGTCAATAAATTATTTTATACAGAGAAAAAAATGAATAATTCTAAAAACTTATCTTCAAAGACAACTTAATTTTATAGTTTTTAAAGTGATATTTGTGAATTTCCTTTTTTAAACCCATAGGAGCTTATAGCCATTACTTTTTTAACTGTCAAAAATTAATTTTGATGAATTGTGTATATAAACTGTCAAACTTTTTTATTGCAAAAATCAAATGTGTAGTACAAAATAAAACATACTTAGTAGTTAAAAATTGATATTTTGAATTGCATGCATAAAATTTTTTAGGTCTTATAGTAGCAGCATATTCGCTGGAGGTGGTTGCTACACAGAGTAGCTGTGATAAAGCTCATTTCTAGTGGAGCATTATTTTTTGAAAAAAAAATAAAAACAAAAATAAGTACCTATTAGTAGTCCAATAATTTAGTTTTGAGTGGTTAAACAGACTAATTCCTCAATTATTACTCCTTACAATTACTACTACTACTCTCTTACCTACTTACAATTACTCCTCAATTATACCATAATCGTTTTTCGTCCTTGTCTTTTTTTCATTTGCATCCTTTTTTGAACAATAAACTTTGAATTGTCTCGTAGGCTCACGTTTCACAAGAGTAAGAGGAATATGGGATACAAAATGTTATTCAGTAAAAAACGGGCAGGTTTATCTACCGTAGGTGGTCTACCAGGATTCTTTTGTCCTTACCATTTATCATCATATTCATGTAAAAGCTCTTCTACAACTTGGATTCGGAATTCAAAAAATGCAAACATGAATGAAATAAAGCAAAAATGAATTACAAAGTACATTAACTAATAAATGTAAAAATATCTTTTATATTTTTTCTGGCGTTTTCGAATTGTCGGATGAAAGGATATTTCCTGATCACAACGATCTACACCACCCGTAGTAAATTAACCAAAAAGTTAGCCTGTATAATACTCGGGCATGACGTTTTAGAACACTAGTGTCGTGCTCGAGATAATCTCGGCCATGACAGTTAAAAGGCTAAAAGTAATGAATTATTGATATCGGTATTATTATAAGTCTACTTACAAATTAGCTACAAAATTACACAGAACTCATTTTATAAGAATTTATTTGACGATTTTTTATTATTAATCAATAAAACTAATAACTTTAACTAATAAGTAATTAAATAGATATGTTGCTGAACTAACGTAAAATGTTATTATTTTATTTTTTTAAACTATTTCAAATTTTTTTTTCTGTGATTGAGAAGTTAAATTCAAAATCCATTGCAGAGGCCTTAAAATTTAATGTGATTTACTTTATTTAAAATAATATAACATTTTATATTTCAACTCCAATTCAATACAAACAAAAAGTTTAAAATAAAAAAAAACGTCCATTATTTCAATGTAATGTGCGAATCTAAAATTTTGCAAGGCAGTTCATCTCATCCAGCCTTACGGATTCTCTTTAAAAACACGCCTCATGGATGTAGTAAATCAATCATCGCTGCAAAATAGCCGAAAGTTTGGGTAATTACCCATCTTGCGTCTTTTTCTGCTCAGAAAGCACTAAAGCGCACAGATGGGGTGTGAAAAATCTTCCTACTATCCTAAGGCTTTCATCTTCACTGTGCCACAGCAATTTTCAGACGTTACGACAGAAAAATCTGTATTTTAAATTCGTCTGCAGATCATTTTCTGGTAATGAGCCTAAGTGATCAGAAATTTCGCCTCGGAAGCAATTTGGTAAAGATATTGATCGAATTTTGAAAGCATTCAGAATCTTTCGAATAGCAAACGCGTCTTTCGCTTTCTTATATAGCCCCCTCTCCATCAATGAAAGATATTCATGGGCAAGGAGAGCTCGCTTATATTAGTAGAAAATGAGCCTTTTGAATTGCAGATTACAGCAGGCTTGTGGTTAATTTTGGCATATATATATTGACAGCTAGAGAGTTAAGCGGGTAGGCTGAACCGTGAGAATTATTAGTTCGCCATATTGGCTTGAATTGTTTTCAAAAATTCGACAGTGTTGTTTTATACAGCATTATCGAAATCTCATTTTAAGGTTTTCTAAACTTTTTTCTTCCATTCCTTTTGTTTGATCGTGTATGCGTCTGTTGGTGAAAGAGAGAGATTGTGTTCATTATATAAATTTACTCCTAAAAGAATTCGGTAAGGAATACGAATGTGGTTGTCATCAATCATTTTTCTTTTTAAGTAGAGTTTAACGAAAAGTATTTTATATCACAGCTGCTGTTTCCAAAACTCTTGCTAAAAAAAAAATTCAATATTTTTTTAAAAACCAGCTTTATGATATATTTGCGATATATTTTCAAAGTAAAAATCTCCATTTTTTTAAAAAAAAATTTACATTGTATCATGTTGATAATTATCTAATTCAAATAATATATTGAAAATATAAAAGTTGCATTTCTCTTTAAATGTATAGGAGCAAACACATTTCACAAAAAATTAATGAAGATGATATAATTTACATTGACCTGTGAAAAATAACTTAAATCTTATCTTTTGTGTCTTACTTTAAAATGAGTGAACACTAAAGCATGAATTTTTGCGTAATCATGATTTCAATATTTATTTATGGAATTTTACGAGTTTTTTAACATCAAAAAGGATTTATACATACAGAAGTATAATTTTTGCATAAACCACGTGTTTCGTTAAAAAATCACAAATTTTTGCAGAAAACTATTAACGAAATGTGTTTTTGTAAATAATGTGTTCGCCCTTTTTTATAATACATCGGCTACATCGATTTTTCATGTATTCAACTAAGATGACGGTTTCTGAAATAATGTGTGATTATAAATAAAAACCCATACTTAGAACAACCCTTCTTCCAGCACATTTTACAACTTTGGAGGAATATTTAGATAGCCTCCTGTCTATCAAGATAGTCTCAAAGAAGTACTATCTGAAAAAAGTCTAGCGTTCTATTCCATTCATTTCAAATTTTAATCTTCAATATATTCAGGAACACGACTCGGGGAAGTTTGGTCGTTATCTTATTCGTTAAGATGATTTCATAACAAATAGCATCAGCATTGGTGTAACATATGGAGCATTTCATAGTAGATATAGTTCTTTCATGGAGCACCTGCAGGTCGATGAGACTGCCCAGAAAGCTTACAGCTCAAATCTGGTTTCAACTTTCTCTATAACTGTGTTTTTCAACATTGGTAGATTGGTAGTATCTGGTGCCTTTTGTAATATGTAGATGAGAACACAAACTAAATCCCTCTCCAAAGTAAACCAGAACACATTTTTGTGAAAATATAGAAGCCAAGTGCTTTCTGTTCCAAATAACGTGTTCAACGTAATTTGGGAAAACAACATACGCAGTGAGTTGTCTTCACAGAAATTTCGAGGACATTTGGGTATCGTAGGGTAGCAGATATTATTATTCCTGTGATCACAATGATATTAAAAGGCCTAAAACACATGCAGTAATGTCCCTCCATCTTTAGAGCGAAAGAGTAAAAACACAATCAAGAGAAGGGATTATGACTGCTGGGTGGCTTGGAACAGGTCTTTTTGGTACTAAATTTTCAAATGCAAATTGATCTCATATTTTTGGGGCCATATTACGAGACACATTATGACGTCTAGCAATATCAGCTTGTAATAATCCTATTTTTATCAATCTGATTTTCCGTCTGTTTCATAAATCGGGTAAACGACATTTCCTAGACATGACGAACAGTGTTTAAATACCAACACCATTTACAAAACAACAAATTACAAAAATAAGATATTCTCAGTATCTTCCGACTGCTAGAAAGGTGACCAACTCTCCTTAAGAACTAGTGGTGGGCCTAATTCTTCATGAAGTATTATTAAAGAGTGGTTTTTGGCTCTTCAAATGCAATATATTTTTGATTAAATTTATTTTAATTCTTTAATGGTGAGTGTTAAAAAATTGGTTGTACTTTAACTTTTGAAGGCTAATGTGTCTATATTACCTTGAACTAAGAGTTATTAGTAGTAGTATTGTATTCCCGATATATATTAGAGCTAAGAGATTATAATAAGTTCATAACATTTCTGTTATACCTATTTTTCAGCTACTGAGCAAATTTTTAAATATTCTTTTAGCTAAAAATATGTAAAAGAAAATATTCTAGATCATAATCAAACCCTTTTTTCTGTTTCAAATATAAATGAAGTGATACCTTTAAGTGGAAAATAATACTCAAGTATTTTTATCCATCTGTAATTACTTTCAGCGTAAATCTATATTCAATTTATATAATTCGAATTTAAACATATACTCTTAATAAGTGCAGACACTCTAAGATAACAATGGTTACCACACTGTATTTCTCTTCCTTAAAAGATATAGCTGCTATTTTGAAAAAGTCATGAACATTTCAATGACACATAATATAAAATCGCTTTCTCACTTGAAATCTATCTATAAAATTTTTTCCCATATAGCTCACGATTCCTTCATAAATGTTCTTGAAAATTTATGTTCACTTATATTTCACGAGGAAACTTATTTCTTAAGAAACTATTAAAAAGTGCCTTGTATAAAAACTCGAGTGAATTTAGAATTTGTATTTTTAAAAAATATGGCATCTAGAAAATACTTTTTACGGAATTATTTTTTTTCTTATCTTTATTTCTTCTTGAATCGAACCGTTCTTTATTTGTACATAATGAAACTATCTAAATATTAAAAAATGTTATAACTTTGAAAAGGATGTTTATAAAAGGGCTTATAATATATATATATATATATATATATATATATATATATATATATATATATATATATATATATATATATATATATATATATATATATGTGTGTGTGTGTGTGTGTGTATGCATTATAAAGATACTCTAGCTACTTCACACACACACATATCTCTTTTTTTTTTACTAAGACCATTAAACGTCTTTGTTGGTTTCTATAGAGCTCAATACTTTAGTGGCAAGAAAATGTAATTTATGCCAAGAGCTACAATACTTTCACAATAAAGTAGTCGTTAAGGCTTTTCAGGAACATAAGTCTAAGACAGTAGACGCTGGGGCAGAAAAAGGGTGAATAGGTTATCCAGTCTACTCGAGGGTCAGTCTACTTCTTCTGCCATGGCAAAGGTCAATAACCATCTTTCTTGTTGATAACCACCATTATTGTCCTAAAGAATAGATCCCATTGCCTAAAAAAATTCCCTTTGGTAAAAGAGAAGCAAAAACACAAAGTGTTTCCCGTATTAAACTAGATGCTAGACTTATATATATATATATATAGCCTGAAGTATTTACGTTGCGCGAAACATATTACGTTAATATTTGTGTTCTGGCGCAGAATTTCGAAATATTCATAAAAAAGCAAACGGGAACGCTGTCAAATGGAGAAAAATATTGATCTTTGGGAAAGAATTTAATCACAGAAAGAAATATAGTTGGATAAACTCAAACCGAATTCAGGTTTTTATCATTTAATATCAAATAAGAATTCTAAAAGTATATAAAGAAAAGCCTGAGAGTACTACAATTTTCAAAATAAGTTTTCTCAAAAAAAAGTTTTAGAGCAATTTATTAACTCAATTAAAATTTATCTAGATAGTTCATGTCTACTCAGAGTAATTTGGTTATATTATGTTTACAAAAGGATATTTAACTCCAAATGTGAAAAGAAAATATTTGTGACAAATATATTTTTCTTCCAAATTAAAAAAAAAATGTGAATTAATATTTACAAATTTGAGGCACATAGAATGCTGACGCACAATTAAAAACAATTAGAATTTACTGTTACGAATCATTATGATAAACATAATACTGGGACTTAATAAAAGTTATTTCTATTGCTCAATAAAAATCTACCCATCCTCTTTAGAATAAAAATAACGAATGAGAAAGAACATTTCCCTAAATATTAAATTAGTAGTTTTATGACAGAATGAATTACTATGCAATTTTATGTGCGTCCTAATGAATTTAATGTATATTATATAATTCAATATATTGGTTGAATTAAGATAACAATAAGATTTTATTATCACTGACTTAAAGTGCAAAAGATATGTTGAATTACTTAGCTGTGGACCGATAAATTTGAAAATGAATTATCCAAATAAAAGCATTAACAGACGTAAAATGTTTTATTCGGGAATTTTCAAATGAATTATAAGAAACAACTCCCCACTTCTGATGACTTTTATTTGACGTTTAAAACTGATGAAATATTCATTAACTTCCAGGAAAAATTTAACTGGAATGAATTGAGTCTAGACGATAATATTATCAAGGTTCAGCAAGGAAACACAAATGTTTTGTAAAGATGCTGATTTGTGTAAAGTTAAATGCAGACTTTTTTTTACCACCAAGCATGATAGACTAAACATTTGATATTAAAATTAGATTCTTATCTTTTCTTTCAGCTTGCAGTTGTTGGTGTTTTGGGTATTTTATGCGTATAAAATCCGAGTGACATATTCTAACTATTTCGAATAAACTCCTTTTCAATGAGAAGGTTTAGAATTAGCATTTCTCGTGAAAAGTTTTAAAATGTTTACCAAGCTAAATAATGTTCCTGAAAGAAGGCATCACTCGTTTATTCTTAAGCAAATTTTTATTTTAAATATATACTTTTCTTTCATCCATCACAATTTGCTTCCGTTTCAGCAAGTATGTTCATTTGGAATGTTTATTCGAGGTGTACCTCAAATTTTACACAAAAAAAGGATTCCGTTAAAGACCTGAATAACAGAAAATTATTTTTAAGATACTTTTGAAACCAATTTAATATTTTCATTAATCATCTCGGAGGTTGTCTCCTAGTAAATTTGATTTGTCGCTAATTTATTTCGTTACGGCAACTATAAAATTTTGAAACTTATATTGAAAATAATGAGAAGTAATATAAATTAAAAAGTGTACATCATATTTTACTGCATTTGAATTTATTTAATATTTTCTTTAACATAATGCTTGAGGACTAAAAACGGTCTTCTTAATAAACATTGGCTGTTGTGTGAAAAAAATATAGTATATGAAGATAACAATTGTTAATTTATTTTTATGAATTTATATTAGATTTCGTTGTGAGAATTAAAGGAAACTTCCCCCATTTTAAATTGGTGATTGTCGTGTTTAATTATATCCTTATCTGCATTTTTTATACAGAATTTCATAATAGAACGTATGCCGAACGCAATTACGTAAGCGGGATTGTTTAAGGAGAAAAAAAAGGACTGGCAAATTAACCGGCACTAAGGATAAAACATTTGCGGGTTATATTCCTGTCTTTTTAATTTATTTCAGTTTCTTATGCCATGTAATAATACACTACGGTGTTTTCTCTCATGCTTTAGGTTATTGTTAAGTACAATTATTGAATAATAAAGTTTGTTTGTGAACAAATATAAATACATGCCTCATAAAACTACATATTATATATTTTTCTGTTGATTTTTATTTATTTTACATTTAAAAAAACTAAAATAAATAGTTGCATGCAAATATGTATTAACAACTTAATGGGCCAGTTCGGGGGCGTAGTTGGCTTGGCGTTGGCCTTGTACTCCCAAGTTTGGAAGTTCCACATCCGCCCAAGCCAGTAGATTTTCATGATGCCAGAAACCGACAGTGCCCATTTCGTATGATTATGCGCCATGTTAAAGATACATAGAGTGAATGCTTAGCTTGGGTACTCTTGGAAAAAATAAATTCCTAGTACAATTTTGCATCATCAGAGCCCAAATGCTTCCCTCTGGGGAGGAAACTGGGAGTCAACATTATATTGTGATAATTGGTATCCACCTACATGGTGCCACTTAAAAAATGATACCAGCTTCCGGGGAATGTACTAGGTCTGCAATGGTAATTACCAATCCGCAGTCTCATTTGAAAGGAAAAAGTCCTTATGGTCCTGTAAGAGTTATAAAAGTATTGTACCTCTAAAGTAACAATTGCATTTGTTTGTGAATCATTATGAGTTTAATGTGTGTGAAAAAGGTTTACATTAAAAATAGTAGTTAATTATTATTATTACTAAATACATATAAACATATTAAAGAAAGAAAAGATGAAATATTGCTGTTATCTTTAAAAAAACGGAAATTGTATCATTGCCGGTAGTTTTCAATATTAAAACCACCGGAATATGTAAGTTATAATTTGTTTTGTCTTTCCGAAACATACTGTATTAAAAAGAGAAAGACATAAAATTCTAGAAACTCCTTAAAAATTGAATTGTTTATTTGGCTTACATTGCTAAGCTATATTTTGTGCGTTTACCATCTTCATTTAACCCTGACCTCATTCAAACAAGACTTTACAACAAATTCCAAAGGAAGTAAGCATTCATTAATCAAATCTTCATTCACCTGAGCGTTTTCATGAGACAATGTCAAACAAGTTTTCGTCAGACGCTAGACACCATATTCTTGCTGAGCATATAAATCTTTGCGCATCATCTTTTGAAATTGCATTTATGTGATCTTAGACCAGTTCATAAAGATAATGAGGAAGGAAGATTCACGGCACGATAGTTTAACGTAGAACTTCTAACTTAAGTATAAAAGATTTTATAATACAGTCTGTGTCAGGATAAATCGTCACAATGGCGCTTCCGTAATGAGGTACAAAGTTGAAAATTAAAATTTTCAGGAAACACACTACTAGATCATGTTAAATAGTTAAAGAAACACATGAAAATAAATTATTTTAAGTTTAAGATTATAATAATTTACTTCCTTGGGTTTATTTTGTACTTTTTTGCAGATAAATATTTGATCTGATCAATTATATAAATCATGTTCAATTAAATATTAATCATATAGGTCAGCATTTCCTAACCGGTGAAGTGAGAAAACTTTTGATGGGCCGTAGCAAAATTGGAACATAAGTTATATTTTTATGAAGATTTAGCTAAAAAAATTACGAGTAATGAAACATTTTTGACAATATTTTTTCTTTCTTTAAAATGAGGCTGCAGATTGGTAATTACCATTGCAGACCTTGTCAGAATATTACTTTTTAGTGTGGCCCCATATGGGTGGATACTAATTGCCCCAATCTAATTTTGACGCCCACTTTCCTCACCAGATGGAGGCACTTGAGCTTTGAAGAGGCGAAATTATACTAGGAACTTAGTTTTGCTGAGAGCATCTAAGCCAAACAGACACTCTAGAAATCTTTAACACGCAGCACATTCATACGACATGATAGACGATGTCGATTTTTCGCATCATGAAACTCCGCCGCCTTGGGCCGGCGTCAAACCCATAAACGTGGGCGTACAAGGCGCCTAACCAATTAAGCGACCAAGTCAGCAATTTAGAGAATATGTATTCTACTTTTTTAAATATAAGCTATTAGTTAGACATAAATTTTTCCTTCATTTTGTGGATTTTTAGCTGCTTTTGACGGTGTATCTAGCAACATTTGAAAATGAGAGTTGGCAACCACGATAAATAAATGGCAAAACATTTCAGTTTTTTCATTTATATTGCTTTGCAATTCCAATTTGCTCTTGCTATTTGTGAAATTCCTTTTCATTGGTGTTGAATACTGTAAAATATTCAGTGAAAACCAAAATTATACCAAACAAAGATTTCCAAAGTTTGCAAACGTGAAATTTACAACTTTATTAAGATCAAATATTAACTTCCATTCACAACAAACTTTAATAACCTATAAATTACCAATTGTTAATTGGTTCAGAGCTGGGTATAGCGCCAACCACACATTCGCTTCAAAGGGTACATACATCTGGTGAATCTAAATACTTTTATAAATACAAGGGGGGGAGGGTAACCACAATTTTCTGGCGTGAACAATCATCGCCAAGGGACGATGAATTGGGGTTTTAACAAGTGATATGGAAATGTAAATAGAGACGTAAATAAGTAATCATATAATTATAGTGGTCCTCAATGTAGCAGTCAGTTATATCACTGGTCCACCAAATAAAAAAGTAAACATTTAGTGGTCCACGAAGTTCTAAATGTTGACGACCACTGGTATAGGAGGTTTCCGTTGAAATAGTAAAATTATTTTCTATAGTATTACATTTTTTTTTCAGAAATGATAGCTCAAAGGTGATAGTACAGAATCGAATGGTACAGAGAGTAGTGGAAAATAGCATAGTACAGAGAGTAGTAGAGTATAGCATAGTACACAGAATAGTAGAGTATAGCATAGTACAGAGAGTAGTAGAGTATAGCATAGTACAGAGAGTAGTAGAGTATATAATGGTACAGAGAATAGTAGAGTATAGCATAGTACAGAGAGTAGTAGAGTATAGAATAGTATAGTCATAATAGAGTACAAATAGTTCATGAGGATAAAACAAGAAATATATATCTATGACATAGAGAAAGTTCGCTATTTTTAATTCTTGAACTCAAATTTTGAAAAAATAATCAAAACTATTCTTCGGAATCTCGTTTCAAAAGACAAATCGTTCCTAAAAATGTCTTCTCAATATATTACATACTTACGCTGCAGAAAATAAAAAACAAACTCAAATTGATCGTATTAATTTAAAACTAAGGGTTCACTTTTTTTTCTTATTATTTGTAAGTTTTTCTGTTCTCCCATTTTCATAATGAATAAAATATTCATGAAGCGCGATAATCTAAGATCATAAGGATATAAAAGGGGAAAAAATCTCTTTTCCTATCGATATTTAATAACTCATTAAACAGAAATACGCCGATTCTTTCTTTCAATTCAGAAAACATTATCGCAAATAAAAGTAATTATTTATTACGATTGTTCTAAAATTACTCTAGTATCATTTTAGCAACTAATGTACAAGCAGTTAAAATAATCACAAAAAAATCGAGAGCCAATTAAAAGTCAAAATCAATCACATTGGCCAAATTCAAATTTTTACTCATAAAAAATACTCATAGATAAACATATTAAACATCTAATTTGCATAATCAGAATCCAGAAAATATTATGTGAGGTAAAAGGTTAATAATAGAACAGATTCCTCGAGAGATATTTTCTGCATATGTTTTATCACTTGCATTATTCGGAAAATCGTTATCAAAATATTAATACATTAACCCGATTGCAGTGGGAATATATTAAATTCATACTTCATCATTACGAACAAATAAATAATTCTTCTTAAACGACTAATTCTGCTTTGAATAATTCCTCTATTAAATTAAAACTCCATAATTTTGTTATGAATCTTAATGGGTTGGGATACTTCTACAACCTCTCCTCATATACAAATGAGTGTCACCATAATGCAGCCAAACTTAATGCTCCCCCCAAATGTTTCCATGATACTTATTTCCTAATGATGCTTGTGATTTTACGAAAGATGTAGAATACTCAGTTTCTAAGTACAGGGCACTCTCTTCTTCATCTCCTCTTCACACCCCACCCACGTTTCTAACGCTTAATGACTTTTCTCGACACATTAACTCAAGTATAGGCTTTCTCTTGAGGTGTGAAAAGTAACAGATTTACGCCTGTTTTTAAAAAAAAATTTCCTTGGCGCCAAGGTTCCTACGACTAGACATCGTGCGCTTTTGATGCTTTTCAAAACTTGAATCAGGAGAATTTATCATGAGTAGAAAACTGTTCTTGCAAAAGTTTTGAGTTCAAGTAAAAGATCACTTTTTCTTCGCATTCTTGCAACGTTAATAGACGTTCACGGGAATTTTAAACAGTACTCTTGTTAGGAAACGTACAATCTCAGAGGAGAAGATAATCATATTTCATTTTTCAACGAGAGGTATTTGTCGTTTTTTAAATGGGTTGTTTTTGATCATTCTTGCCAAGATCGTGTTAATTTGCGAGTTTATTTTCTTTCTTGTGCACGGTAAATGTAAACAGTTTTCAAAAATTGCAAAATTAGGCAGACTTTTTCTTTAAGGCATTTTATATTCTCCGATTTGGTTCGAATCAAAGTTTGCATACTATGTAAAAATATTTAAATCTGCTTTTGCTTCTATTGCTTGAGGTTTTTATGAGGTTATATCCTTCCAAACTTTACACGCATTAAGTAATATGTGCATTTATACCAAGATAGCTTCTGATAGTTTTTGATTTAATGGTGGAAAAACTAACTATATAACTTTTGACTCACCTACTTACATTTGCTTCAATAAATTTCATTGAAACTAATCATATTATACATTAATTTCATAAAAAAAATTACTGTATATTCTAGAGTTTAACGCGTACCTATACTTTTAAAGTGCATTTTCTTTAAATTTTTAGATATATTCGCAGTATAGTGGTCCTATTTATTAGAAGGAACCTGAAATGTACGTATACAATGCTCATATCTTTAGGAGTCTAGATATAGAGTGTGAGTGGATAATAAAAGCGTGGATTTAAATTAAACCTTACATAATTAAAAAATCATTTAAAAATGTAATACATCTAACAATTTCAATGGGGAACAAAAGATAATTATTTATTTAAGGATCAGGGTTACAGTTAGGGTGGGAGAAAAGATAAAAATTAATTCGATTATGTGCCTGAAGATATAATGGAAGACAAATATGATGAACTTTTAATATTATCCAATAATGGAAGTTCAAAGGTATGTCATTTCTTTTAACTAAACAATATTTAGATGTGTACAGAATTTTTTTAAAGCTATAAGTTTTATATTCGGCGTATAATACGCGCCCATAAATTTAAATCTTATTTTTTTTAATTCAAAGTTCCGGATATTACGGAAATTGAAAAACTAATATCTTATGTCTCTTCAAGCCAGTGGCAGACGATCAAACGCATATGTCAATGTTTTCCCAGATATTAAACAACAAAAGATACTCAACATTTTATCTTATATGCTTAATATAGCAAGTCTATTATCAAACACAAAACTTATGTATTCTATATATATAAAAGTATATTGCTCTTGAGGCGCATCGAAATCTTTCTCTTTTAATATATATATATATACATATATATATATATATAGTTATATATATATATAGTTATATATATATATATATAGTTATATACCTAAGATAACTAAAAGTAGGAAGGAGGCACATATACTATGTGCCTCCTTCTTACTTTTAGTTATCTTAGGTATATAACTATATGATTATTTTTATATTTTTGTTTATGTATATGTATATGCGTGTATAAATTTATATATATGTGTATGTATTTATATATATATGTGTGTATGTATATGTATATGATTATATATTGAAAAAATTCTTTTATATTGGATTATATATATATATATATATACTGGCCTACAAAAATCCACTTATGAGACATGTATACTGATAAGAAGACATAATGCATAGATAACTAGGACAAGCTGATGATGGAAAAATCCAAGGCTTATCATTTTAGGGAAATCGAGTGCCATTTTACGTTTCAGAAATTTTATTCCATACTCAAAAGCATTTTTTTTAGAGTTTTCTTATTTATGTATATTTTATAATGATCATATTTTTCTTAAATTTGAAATATAAGATTTCATTGCTTCAATAGATTTTTTTCTCATTTATTTTAAAGGGCGCATAATTTCTATTAATTCATATTTAAAAATAAAATACCTTAGGTAATTAGAAATATATTTGATGTGGATTTAATTAACTTTCAAAAAAGCAAGAAATATATTTAAAAGAAGTATTCAACTTAACCACTTTCATCAACTTAAGCGTCTATAACTATTTTTACCATGGGAATTTAAACCAAAAAGAAATCAACAGCTTTAAAGAAAAAAAATAAATTTATGACATTTTAACATGGTCAATGCAGTAATTAATTGGCTTCTTATGTAGCTATTTCTTGGGGTATCTTTATTTTGACAACCAATTTAATGAAACCACCGATGAATATTTTTTAAATACTAAAACGCTTTTAAGGGGGAAGATGTACCCAGAAAACACACACATCAACTATTTTTCAAGTCAATTATTTTGCTATTTTCAACACCATCGTACTTTAAAGATAAATGTAAATCTTAACATCAAAAAATAATGTTTGTTCAGTTAAACTAAGTAAAAAATATCAAAAAATACTTAAGGTTAAGATAAATAAAATTCCATTCTTGATAGTAACTTTTTTAACAAATTTTTGTACTTACTTTTCCATAAATAAATAAAATTATTGCACAAAATTCTATTTTAGTTTGAAACTGTTCCCTTGCTTTTTCTTTATATTACACATCTTTTTTTATTTACATTATTTCTCTTATTCAAATGGTTTTCCTAAAATAATCACATGAACAGAGATAAGTAAATCTACTTTTAAAATTATTCATTTGTGAATCTAAATAAAATATTTTTGCTAAAAACTAAAATGTAATAAATTCTAAACAGGATTTAGTTTTAAAGCGTGAAAAGTAAACTTAAAAGAAATAACATGGAATTTTTTAACTCAATTTGTTCAACCGGAAATTAATAATTCAGAAGATAGCTAAAATATTTCTGCAATAAAGACCAAAGCATTGTATCAAACATAAACATAGTGATTACATATCTAGAAAAAATTGCAGTACTTAATGAAAAGGAACAACTTTATCAATTAGTATGTACATTCTCATGCACATATTTTCAATTATATAGCTTCAAATTTCCTTTTTAGTATTGATTTCTGCTTCAGTCCTCGGAAAAATTATTTTACATATATTATGTATGTATGTATATATATAATGCGATGTGTGTGAACATTGTTTGCATTTTACTCTTTAAAACATTTTTATTTTTAATCTGTTCATTTTTCTTATTGAGTGAAATAGACCCATCTTTCATTAATTTTATTTTAGAAAACGATGTTTGTGCATTGTATAATTACTTTCAAGCAACTGATCTTGCTTTCTTAATTCTATTTAAAATGTTATTATTTGGAAGATTCTGTTTTAAATTAAACATTTCATAAATTAGTTTCATGAATAATAAGTGTCTCAAATTATGAATGCTTTCCCCTTCAAATCAAGGTAATTATTTTTATCAGGTATAATGTTATGTAAAATAATTTTAGGAATACAATAGAAAAGTTTCATTCCTACACATATATATAAAGTGTGTATATAGTTTTTTAATATTCCTGTAATGCTACTGTATTGTAACAGCTATCGTATTCAATTGAGAAATTTCCTGAAAATTCACCTGATGTTGCAGAAAAGTGCAACAGATCAGTTGGGTTTAATATCATGTAAGATAGAAACTGTAATTTTTTTTTAATTTATGAGATTCACAATTATATTAATTAAAAAATTAGGTAGAATATACTTTCTTCCCTCGCTAAAAAATATTTTTTATTTATTAAATGCTTTTTGACTCAGTTGTTGAAGGATTTCAGAAAATTTATCAGGTTAAAATGAAGAATACAGTAGATGTATTGTTTGTCGCCTACAACATTTAAAGTATATTTTATGTTTAATGTTAAAATTAATTCCATTCAAGAAAAACTAGAGTTCTATAATAAATTTCCGAAGTGCAAAACTCCTTTGAGAAATTCAACTAAAGCATCATTTAAATATCTTGCTTGTGAACAATTCTTTAAAAATGAGCTGAAACAGGTTAAAAAAAAGTTTCTCCTAGGGAACGCAAACTCTTCGCCTTAAAAGTTGATTTAAACTTTTATACTTTCGAAAAGCAAGTATTTTTGTTCCTTTGATTGCTTCTAGTTCAGTTACGTTTTATTAGTATTAAAGCATTATGAAAACTATGTATTGTTTGGTGTATAAGAGTTTTTAACTAATAAAATAGATTTTTGAATGATGTAGGGAATATATATATATATATATATATATATATATATATATATATATACAACTTGAATGAAAAAAATATTTCTTTAAAGAAAATGATATTTTAAATGAATAAAATTATTTTTATATGTGTGCGTGCGTGCGCTTGCGTGCGTAAAATTAAGCAGAAATTTGACAAAAAAAACTGATTATTCTACATGTAGTTTGAATTTCAATATATTTTATTTTCATAATTCTTATCTATAAAACCTTACTGAACTTGAAAAAACAAAAAAAAGATTGTGTTCCTATTAATATCTATCATATATTAAGGAAGATATATAAAATTTACATTTAAGTGACAAAAATTGGCTGCATAAAACATAAAGCAGCTTGATTAAAGTAAACTCCATAGTTGTTATATGAGAAATTTACTGCAAATCATATTATCCTCGTAATTGATTAATTTACACTATAGAATTACTAAAAATAATTCAAACTAGAATGTAAATAAAATTATTTTTCGTTATTAAATTTAATTCTTTGTGTTTAAAGATAATTCATCAATTCAATAAACGGGTGATTAAATGAAGATTCACGTTTGAACCGACTGCTTTAAATTTTTCATAATTATTGTCAAACATTCATATAAAATACTCATTTCTTAACTTATGAGAAATGTTGTGCATTTAATACTGATACCTCCACAAAATAAAATTTCCCTTATCTAAGTTTAAAGTACTATACGGGTACTGTGAAAATGTACACAAATTCTTCTTTAAAAATTATTTAACATCAAACTTATTTCACCTTTTATGAAATATTCATGAAATCATATTAATAATAAGGACATCATTCTAAAGAATTTTTCTCTCTCTCTCTTCTTTTTATTCCGTTCATTCTATTCTTAAATTAAAGCCAATATTCGAATAGAAACTATTAAAATTTGGATTTTTTTTCTTAAAATATAGCGTTATTCTTCGGCACATAATATGATGAAAAGAAAATTAGATTATTCTTTTATCACATTACCGAGCCATGCATTTTGTAAGTCCTCGTGAGCCTGAAAATACAAATAAAGTTTTGGATATGAGGCTTATCTCCTGCATTGTAATCAATTTCTAGTTAAGTTTCTGGTGCGGTAAAAAACTCTCAAAACCTCAATAAAGATTATATTACCATGCAAATTTAATGAACATCTGATCTTCAGTAAAGCATTATGCTGTCGTCTCATCGAAAGCTTTTATAAAAAAAAGCACATTTGTTTATTTAAGAGAATTTATTCCTACACACAAATATGCATAAGCTTTGGATTACCGACTAATGAATGCTAAAAGTTAATTAATGCTCTTAATCTCTAATTTCAATGCATTTTAATTAATCCATTTAATGATTATAATTCTTATGTTTTAAAAGTAAAATTCACTGCACTTAATCATTGTTTTTAAAAAGCTTTGTAATTAATTAAAATTTATTAAAACCTTTCTTTTTTTTGTATATTTTTTGAGATACCACTGAAGTTATTTTTATCAATGAGTTAAGTCATGATTAAACTTTTCATCTTCTAATTAATATTGTTAATTGGGTTATCGTGGTAATCACAAATTAAGAATACGTCTTTGGTTCCAACTCACTTTATCTAATACAAGAGACAAAAAATATTTATATCCTATCAATAAAACTCTTTTCAAAAAAATAATCCTTTGAGTCTAATTTCAATTAAAATATGGGAAAAAAAGTCAGAAACTTAAATTACTACAACTCGAAAAACAACATAAAGCATATCTTCGCTATGCTTTAGTTGATTTAATTTTCCTTTCCAGCATCTTTTAAATTGCAAGTGTAATTTTTGAAGCATTCATTATATAATAATTGCTTACTCGAGATGAAAGATTGGAAGACTGCAAATTTTTGCACAAAAAAAGAAAATGTAAAAAAAATAAAAAGCAGTTATCAAATAATTTCATACTAGTTACCTCCATAATAATAGTATTCAGGAGTAAAGTTCTCCATGTATTTTTCTTCCTAAAAAAGAAAAGCATATTTTTTGGAGTTGCACACGCAAACGAAAATGAAATGCATTTTCTTATTTAACATATAACAGCATATATATATATATATATATATATATATATATATATATATATATATATATATGCTATTAAAAATGAAAAGTATAAAATGTGGATGTAAGAGAAATGGTTATATTGGAGTATATATAAACATAGCAAACAGAGGACTGTTTGTTCAGTAGACCTAAATCATTTTTATTTCTGGTCAACTTTTTTCCTTCTGTTTATATTATTGAGTAAAATCCTATGGAATATAATAATATAGAGATGTTCTGAATCCATAATTAATAAAAAGGTTACGTCCCAATACAGGTATTCGAAAATGCTTAGTTCCTTTGCTAAAAGCAAAGAACAATAAATCAGTTATTACCAGATTCAATGATCCTTGAAGTCAAAAAGATGAAAGTCAAAACTTGAAATAGAAGGGCCTATTAGTTGCATAATAATTAATTATAGAAATATTACACTGCTGGACAATTGCTAAGGACGGATAACACTATCATCCATAGCAACCACAAAATGAAAGGAAGCAAAATGTGGAAAATTAGAATAAGTGCGGGATATTAATAAGAAGAAGTATGAGTATGCAATTTTTTTTTCCACGTCTGTTCATCGCGCGATAGCGTTCATAAGAGCTTTAAAGGTTTTGACGCTTGTGGACAGTTGTTGTTTCAAGTCAAAGTTTTACAGGAAAGATTTAATAGACGAACTTAAAATTTTTGGCATGTCTTCCCGACATCACATAGATGATTTTATGCGTGGCCAAATTATTGGAAAGATCGAAGAAAGGCGAAAAATAACAGATGTTGCCAGGGAGTTCGACATCGCTCACAGCGTTGTTTCATGGCTGTGGAAGTCATTTAAAACTACTGGAATGTGTAGTAGACGGCACGGGGGAGGTCGTGTTACAAGTACGACGCCTGCAGAAGACAGATATATCGTCCTATCAGCAAAAAGGAACAGGCGCACCACAGCTCAGCAGGTGGCAAATCAGTTTCTTGCTGCCTCAGGAAAGCAGATCTCCCGAAAAACTGTTGCCAGACGTTTGAGGGGAGGAGGACTATACGCACGCAGACCTGTTGTGTGTGTCCCATTGACCAGACAGCACCGTACTGCACGTTTGCAATGGTATCGTGAGCATCATAATTGGACTGAACAAGACTGGGCATGCGTACTATTCTCAGATGAGAGTAGGTTCAGTCTGTCATCGGATTGTAGACGCCAACTGATCTGGCGCGAGAGTGGTACTGCTTATCGTCCAGAAAATATCCAGGAAAAGGACCGATATCCGACATGCAGTATCATGGTGTGGGCCGGCACCATGATCAATGGCCAGATGCGCCTACATGTGGTTGTGAATGGGACTATGACGGGCCAACGATACATTGATGAAGTTCTACTTCCTCATGTTCGTCTTTTCGGTGGTGCTGTCGGAGATAAATTTGTTTTTATGGACGACAACGCAACATGTCATCGAACACTCACTGTTCAGGATTGTCTAGACAGCGAGGGTATTCAACGTCTCGTATGGCCAGCGCGTTCTCCAGATCTAAACCCCATTGAAAATGTGTGGGATGCTTTGGGGAGGCAAGTTGCTGGTCGAAACTATCCTCCGACAAACAAAAACACCCTCATCCGTGCACTCACAGAGGAATGGGATAAATTGCCTCAATAGCTGCTGGATAATGTTGTGCAAAGTATGGTACGACGTGTGGAATGTTGCATCACACTCCACGGTGGACATATCCCGTACTGATACCTTTCTTTAAGGTGCCTGTTGACTTTTAGATGCATTGTTCCATTTCTCCGTACGCAGATCAAATGAACATTTTTTTTTCTTTCAGATGTTTCACAGCTTTTGTACTTTCCAGAACAATAAATATTCTTTATTCTAATGTCTGAACAGTGTGGCAACTATATTTTATCCTACTAGGCCTCAGGTCTCGTTTAATGTTATGCTACATAGCAATTTGTGGTCCGTCCTTAGCAATTGTCCAGCAGTGTACTAAAATAATGGTAAATAATAAAAATATTACTAAAATAAAATTTCTGTCAAACTAAAGTTATATCTGTAATACCAAGAATATTTTTATGATTACTTGAGTAATAATTATAAATATTTTGTAAATAATATATCTGTGAGTTGAATAATGCCATCTATAGTGTATTAAGGGAGGTTTTAAAAGGAAAAGAATACTCAGATAACTTTGAATATGTTTTGCTCATTAAAAATAATACCCTAATTCAGTGGTTCTCAAACTCTCACTACTGGTGACCCAATTTTCCATCATAATTTTTATCGCACCCCCTAAAAATAATAATGTATTGAATGTAATAATAATGCACTTTGGCGCTAAAGCTACAATACGATCATAATTATAAACCGTACAAATTAACAAGATAAGTATTAAATTTTAGATTTATTACTTTTAAGTAATATATATTTTTATTTATATATTTATTTATTTATTTTAAATCTTTTGTTCGATTCACTATAAAAGCGTGTTTTTTAGTTTGCTTTAAAACTATAATTTATTTTATAATTATTTTTACTACACACGATAAGAATCACAATACCAGTGAATAATTTAACTAAGAGAAAATATACTTACCTACTTTCAAGGACTTTTAAATATTTCTTTGAAAAATCGAGAAAAAAATCCAATAAAACTTAAGAAAATAATCAAAATGTACGTGTCCTTAATAAGGGACATAAATCACAAACACTTTTCGCTAACAACACAGAAACGTTATTTTCCAGCAAAACTGTTGGGGCGCCCAACAGTTTGAGAAACACTGCCCTAATGATAAGGAAAGAATAAGTTTATCGATACAATCTAGAAACTCTTTATAAATGTAACTATTTATAAAGTGTATTGGTTTCTTTTCCTCTTTTTCTTAGTTTTAAACAATAATGTTCAAGAGTAGTAAATTTTCAATTTTTTTCAGATATATTTGAACGGAAAATCCGTTACGTGAATGTAATTTATAAAAATTTCTCTGCTTATTGATGTATGCATGTTACTAAGCCAATATTGATCTTTAATAATATTAAAGTTATTATTGTCTGTCTTGTCATATATATACCATCCAGAACTCGATAATTCAAACTCATAAATTAATAGCAAAAACTGCATAATAGTTGATCCTGAAATTTAAAACTTTCCTCAATAAATTTTAAACCTTGCTATGTTATCATTGGAAAGTGCTGTCTCGCACATTTTTATGTTGCAGGGGTAATTTCCCCCAAGTGAAAATTTTTGAATGCATTGTTTTTTTATCCTTTCACTCCTTATTTTATTTCTGATAACAATGATCACAAAATTCAAAAAGATTATTGGAAGTTTACAGGATTGCATATTAAACGTATTCGAAGAAGAAAGTCAATTAAAGTAGTCAAACACTTCTCTTATTTTAAGCTTATTCGCTTGTTTTATAGTCAATTTTCAGCCTTTGTGAAGAGCCTCAAACTTTTGATGAAAGTTTACTTTGCTCCTTATTAAGCCGGATAATCATTTGTTTCGTTCAAGATGTGAAATTAAGGTTTCTGGTTTATCAAAGACCGATCATAAATAATTCATAAAGTTAAACAATAATCCTTGTGGCTAAGGAGTAAGACTTCTTAGTATGCAAATTTGGCATGTGCTGCAAGACTTTTCATTGCATATTATTGCAGCTGGGTGTCTCTAAGACGTTAGAACTTTTGCATTTGATTTGAAACGTTCACATCAAAATAAAAAATAAAAAGCAGTACTACGCAAATCTGCAGTACATTATGCTTGAGAATAATCTGCTGTTATAACAATTTAAGGAACACTCCAAATCGCTGCATATTAAAGCAGCGATAAACTAAATGTATTAGCAATTATGATTTGTTGCTTTCTCTCTATCCCTTTTACATCTCTTAAGTCCGTTTATTCAAATCATCCTCTTCAGTTCAGCAAATTTCCGTTCCTTCCTTCCTTAAAAATACTGTCTTTCCAACTACATTTCAATTTCAAACACGAATTCCTTAAAATTCTTTACCAAAATAGTAACATAATCTATTTCATCCTTTAAAGTTTGCTCATTTCATGAATGCTAATTTGCAATTATCAAAGACATGTAAAATGTAATTTGAATAATTTCATCAAATCTCTGGATATGTGTGTGAGAAAGTTTGGTTAATTCATTCGTTTGAATCAAGTTTATATTAGCTAACCTTTACATCATATAAGTGAGTTGAACATTAAATTATTTGCAAATAAAAATAGTTAAGCTAATACAATGTCTTAAAATATTAAGATTTCCTCATACAACAATTTCATTTCATGCATCATCAACCCAAAAAGATGGAAAAGAAATAAAATACAGGTTTTAAAATATGTCTTTGAATAAAAAAATTTCTATTTATCCAGAATGTAAAATCCTGCAACACTGATGTAAAATTTCCTGATTTTAAAAGAATTAAGTTTTTAAGTAATTAAGAGTTTTAATATATCTTATCTCAAATGATTTGTTCATATTTTACATCCTAATATTTCTTTTTGTTCATATGTTACCGAAGAACTTACATAACTACTTCAAGTGAAAGTCGATAAACATTGGGATTGAATTCCCATCAAGAAGTAATATACACCCCCCAATAGCTATTTATTTATATATAAAAAGTACTTTTATAATTCAAAATTAGCTTTTAATTCAGTAAAGAGAATCAAATATCATCAATTAAGTTAAGAAATTCAATTCTTTATCTCATAAATGTAGGCATAATAATAATAAATATATATTAATAATGAAATAATAAAAAATGTATGTTAATAAATAAATATATATTAATAAATAATTCTTTTTTAACTTTTCAGTTCCAGATGTCGAGATATTTTATGGAGAAATACAGATTCTTCCCTTTAGTAAGTATAATAGCACTTTTAAAGTTTTCATTAGCATACATATTTCCCTTATTGCTCATAAATATTTATATAGATTAGTTGTGTATAAAATAATAATCTATTGGTATTAGTAAATCAGTAGAAAAGTAAAATATCTTTAGAAATCTTAACAACACGGATGCAAGGGAAACACTTGACGCATAATTTTAACGCCGAAAATCGAACAACTTATGGCAAGATTACTTCTTTTTCAATCAAGATAAACCCATACAAGAAGATGCAGCAAAAAGGACTCCAAATCTGTGAACCTCTGTTCAAGCGGAATCTGAGTAGCTGTTGGTCATTAAACATTTATAAACAAGATCTAGAGACACTTCCTAAAAATACCAAAACTTAAGTTTCTAAGGCGCCCCTCTGAATTGAAAAAACTGCGGTGCATGCATCAGCTAAAGCAAAGACCGAAAATCATCCGTAAAATATATACAGTTGAAAGAAAATTATCGAAGAATCTGTAGCACTCTTCTATCCATGTGGAAGACTGAGATACGCCTTTTCCCCTTTATCTATCTCATTGGATGCCCTATTCGGTATCCAGAAAAAAGGTTCTTAATGCTATTCTATCCGCTGAGAACTTCACTCACTTACTTTGGAAGGGAAAAACTCATTTCTTTTGAACACTTTTTCATTTTATTTCTTTAGTTCTCTTCTTCGTTCTTTATTTTTTTTTGTCTTCGAAGCGCCATATTGTAAAGTTTCTCCGTTTCCGAATGAGTGAATTCGGACACAAAATTAAAACTTATAGGTTATTATTTTCTTGAGTCTTAGTTGATATATATATCATGGTGGAATACAAAGTAACTCATTGAATGTTTTTCAGTCTCAACGATTATTCACAACCTCCATTTCTAACTCCCGAAAATAATATCTTCATCTTGAATTACATCCAGTTTTTCTTGAAATGAAATGTTTCAAGATTCCTTAATGTCACTTATTAAGTTCTATAATGATTTCAACTTTTGAGTAAACTTTTACTTAAATGAAAAAAAAATCTGAAGGAGTACTACAAAGTAGTTCAACTCAGAAAACACTTAAATTAGCGAAAATATATGTAACTGGATTAAAAATATTTATAGTGTTTTAAGTAAATATTAATGAATCCATCTATTTTCATGAAATTAATTGTAAGCCTAAATTATATATAAGTGTCTACTACAACCTGCCTAAAATTAAGTGTATTTTCTTTTGATATAAATTATTTAATTTCCAGAAGAAAAATAATAACAAGAAGTTTTATGATATTTTTTCCCTCCATCTTATGTTTGTATCTGTTATAGGTATCTTAAATGTAAATTCATCTCATTCAATACAGAGCAGTGATTGAGCTTCAGAATATTCGAAAAACTCCACAACATTATCTCTAACTCAAGATCACATTATTATTTAAACTTCATATATTTAAGTGTGTGTGTTTAAAGTATTTATTCTTCTAAGACAATATAGATTAAAAAGAAATTATATGGCCATATTGCATATATCCTAGCTAATATAGGATATTGTACATTACTTATTCTAAAACTCTGGACAAAAAAAATAATTTGTTTGAGTTAATATTAAAGCGCTTAAATTGCTGGATTTCTATCTAATAAGTGAAATTCTTTTTCTTAAATGACTTCTATAAAGCTGGAATTAATACACAAGTAATGATAGAAAATATATTGAAATGACAGTAAAAATTGTTTCTCTCTTTTTCAATGCATAAAGTGTTTTGAACTGTTGCTTTTAAAATCAATTAATAAAAACACAATGCATTTATTTTATTATTAAAGTTGAGAAAGCTTTTTTTTAAAAAATGTTAGCATTAACTTATCTTCGTACAATTATGCTGCAGTAATACAAATAATATTTTCCATT
The DNA here is from genome assembly GCA_019973935.1 of Trichonephila clavipes. Taxonomy (NCBI): domain Eukaryota; kingdom Metazoa; phylum Arthropoda; class Arachnida; order Araneae; family Nephilidae; genus Trichonephila; species Trichonephila clavipes. Next base: position 677,742 of record BMAU01021215.1, on the reverse strand, counting down.
AAAACTATGATAAAAGCAAATGTCTGTAGTTATTTTTCTTCAATACTCTGTTACTTTTAGCTTAATGAATAAAAATCTTTTTATATAAAAAGAGGAAGGGTTTATTTTTGAAACATTGAATTCTAAATAAAATAATAACAGAAAAGTATTTTCCAATTAAACTTTCTGGATTTAAATAATCAATAACTGTGTGTCATTAATTCAGTAATCAACAAAAGTGAAAGGTATATTTTCATTTTCTTCTAAATCTATAAGAATGCTATTGTATGAGATCTGTAAGAAAAATGAAACAGAGTTTCTAATTTTAATCGATGTTTGCTCACGAAGAGGAAATACTTTCTTTTAACTTTTGTTTTTGCAAATCTAAAAACCGTTAAAATTTATTTTTCTATAGTGGACGTTGAGTAGTAACTGTTTTGTCACAGTGAAAAAAAACTCTCAGAAAAAAAGGGAACTCAAAAAATCAAGTTGCCTTCAAATTAAAAATTATTTTCAAAATAAGGATAAAAAAATTAATTAGGTGCTTGTTAGGATTTCAGAAGAATTTTTTAAGTAGTTACACCTTAGAAAAGAAATTCATGCATAAGTAATAGAAAAGAAGCTAGCGCAAATAATGACCACTTGAAAAGAATCAATAATGTAACATCCATCCCTGGCTGTTTACTTTGAGTTACTTAAATTATTAAAATTTTCTCAATGTCTTTTCTTTATTTCTTATTTTTTTCTAAATTAATGTATGTGTGTGTGCTACGTCCATTAAGATATAATTAATTATCAGAATGAGAGAGAGATGGGGTTGCAGAATAATTACTTCGCTTTGATGGATTATAAAAAATGAAATTAAATTGTAACAATGGCGGTGTTGTGAAATAATAAGTAAATTAAAACATCCCACATAGTATAAGTAAATATAAGATACTTGGTAAGTAAAAGACAACGTTTTTGATCCATACAATCTAGACAAGTATATAATTACTTGTCCAGATTAGATACAAAAGTAATAGACTTTTTTCTCATCTGATAACTTTTTGTATGTCTATTAGTCTTTTTGTTCTACTATTAGCTCACACTCTCTATTAATTTATTTATCTTCGTGGAATTTTCAATCGTTAATAAAATACATTTTAAAGCGCTCAATTGAGCTGAAATTTTATGTACATGATTATTTTGGATGACAATACAGTAATTTAATTATAATTAATAAAAATTAATTGATTAAAACTAATTATTCAAGGAATTACAAATAGAACCACGTTGGCATCATTTTTAGAGAGTGACCATTTTGGCGACTTGTGTCAAAACATGAAAAGGTTATTTTCTCACATTTTAAAGTGCTCGTTTCAGCTGCAATTTTCCTTACACTATTGTTATGGGTAAAATATGATAATTTAGTTATAATTAATTAAAAATAATTGACTGAAACTAATTATTTAACGAATTACAGTTACAGCTACGTTGGTTTCATTTTTAGCAACTAGTGTCAAAACTTTAAAATATTTTTTTTTCTCACGTTTTAAAGCATTCAGTTGAACTGAAATTTTAATATACACGATTGTTTAGGATGACAATACGATACTTTAATGATAATTAATGAAAATTAACTACAACTTAATGTTGAGATTCTGTCATATGAATATACATACTTATATTAATTGTAACTATTCAGTAAAAAGTAGCTAAAATAAAGATATTCTTTTGCTGATCTAAGTAGGACTTGAATTAAAAATAAATTTATATTACTTGTTTCATTATAAAATCAATTTTTAAATGCGTTGAAGTGATTTCCTTTAAACATAGCTTGATATAGAGTTGCTTTATTAACGAAAAATTTTGATGTACAAAAATTTTATCTCAAATAAAACTTTTCTGAAGAAAAATTAGAAAATTGGAGTTTTATTTAATTTTTGTATATTAAGTAAGTAACCAGGAAAAATTCTTTATCTATTTTAAGTAATGTTTATGCACTTATAAATTATAATTACCGATAGTAAAAACAAGTAATTAAATCATAACTATTTTCAATGCATATAACCTCTTTTGGATATAAAAATTCTTGTTGAAGTATAAAGAAAACAGTCTTTAATTCAGACATAAAAAAACACTTTAATGTACTGTTAACTTTTTAGAACTGCAAAAATTCAATCTTACTTAAATTAGCAGTACAAAAATAAATCCAGAAACAAAGTGAAATGTATTCATATTTCCCTTCCTTAATATTAATAAGATTCTGATATCATTTTAAAACGAATCAAAACTGTGTTTTTTTTTAAGTAAATTCCATAGACAAAAAATTCTTGAGCTCCAATCCATTTCTGTACAAATATAAGTGTGTAATTTTATACAAACGTAATGTTAAAAATTGATTGCATTTCATATTTTGAAATAAAAATCAAATGTTACATTAATTGAAGAAAAAATACTCTCATTTTTCTGTCACAAATAATACAACATCAGAAAACAGAAGGAAAATATTGCTTAAAACTGATTTTAAGTGAGATTTAAGCATGCTTTTAGCTATAGCGTTATAGAAAATTCAATATGATCTTTATGTCTGCAAAGATCAGATTTTAAAGATTGTGTAAATACTGCATTTACTCGAATCTAAGCCGCAATTATTTCCCAATGTTAAAAAGCTATTCAAAATTGAAGGTAGCTTAGAACCGAATGCAAAAAAATTCGTTGGATGGGAAAATTGAACATAATTCTGACGGTTGTAGCAATTACAGTACGTTACATTTTTAAAAACTTTCAATATGGTAAAATAAATTAATTATTTCCTTATTATCTTTCCTTTTAATTTTTTTTTAAATTCCTTAAATATCCAGTATAGATAAACCGTTTCATATTATTTTTCACTTTTTCACAAAAATGTGTTGAGAATTAAATGTGAGACTTATAGAAATGATGGGAAATTCATTGATGAAGAATTGATGGTGACTTAGGTTCGAATAAGTACGGTATTAATAAATAATAATGTGTATGTTTAGTGTTTAAAATTTTACAACGTAAGTTTTATCTATCAAGTGTATTTAGATTTTGGCAAATACTCTAACTAACCGTAAAATTAAACAGTCACCATCAAGATCAATGGTTGAAAATTCGGTCTTTTTGCATACATAATACAAAAATAAAGAATACATTTCCTTTTCTAATCTTTTATGATAAAAGGAAAATGTTCAACTCTTGTATCTAGTAGTCTATAAGTTTGTATAAGTATCTTGTATAAGTATCTTGTATCCCTATAAGTTTTTACAAACCCCTATCTAAAATTACCATTGCATACATGTTTTAGTTTATGGTTGAGCAATGGAAAAATAATTTTAACACAAGAGCTGCTGTAACTGACTTATATAACATTGTATCTAAGCTAGTAACTTATGAATAAATATTCACTTTACAAAACTTCTTCTGACTTCCGGATACAAATATTTTTTTCAAAGAGCTTAAGTATATTTCAGACATTCGAAATAGTCTTCTGCAGCTAAGTCTACCTTTTATATTCAAAGTATGTGCATATAAGTTTTTTCTCACCTTTCCAGAGGTTTTTTGTGTAAAAATATGTACTGACAATAGATGTTTGAATATTGGCAAATGTTTGAATATTTTAAGTTCATGGTATTATTGGTTTTTAATAAAGCCGTGATTATCATTATTTAAAACTATTTTTTTTCGTAAAATTATAAGTAAAATCAATATAAATTTGTAATAACTCACACACTCTTATTCTATGCCAAACACAAAGGCTGCATACATTAAAAAAACAGATAAAATTAAATTAATGGTTTGGTATTAAAGATAATCTTCACGACAATAAAATATAATTATATAGGCTTTTAAATACTTCTATTGCTCTCTACAATTACTTAAAACTTGTAACAACAACCAATATGTCCTTATTATATAATTTGCAAGTAAAATATTATGCTAATTAGAGTGCATTCCAAACCTCTTAGTTGGTTTCCCATTTAAACTCTTAGCGCTGTTTAAATTTATCGCTAATGAGTACACTGAAGTTTAATTTATAACAGTTAAGAGAAGAAAAGAATGGAATTAAAGAACAAGATTATGTGTTAACACATTTCACTATTTGCAACTTCAAAGTATTCCATTTTCTTTCAAAGAACATTTATTAACGTCGACATTCCTAACACATTAGAATGGAATTAGTGAAACACAAAAAAAGGACAACGAATGGAGCTGAAGGGGGATTAAAAAGAAAAACTTGAATTGATTTTTAATATCAGCCTTTATGCCATTAACAACTTCACTTTTTTTCCTTTCACAATTAGATTTTTTTCTCCTTAGATGAGAAACTTTTCATTGCATGTAATAACATTTTGCGAGACAATTTGCACATCTGTACTATTTAAGAAAATGTGTCATAATTAGAAAATTGTTTTCTTTCAATAAGAATGTGAAAGCTTTTTTTTTTCTTCGCGCAAAAATCTTTCCAAGCATTAGCATTCATACCCCATTATCGCTTATGGATTGAAAACTCTTTCGAATGTTCCTCGTTGTAGATTGAGTTAATAAATTCAAGAAAAGGGTTTGATTCAATTGATAAATAATTACATTAATGGGACTTAAGCCCTGGAGGCATTGATGAATCTCAATTCAAATACATCATGATTCGTAGGAAATAACATTGTTTGCTCTTTCTTCGAATACAAAAGCTCATTCAACGTACTGAATTTTTCTTGTATTAATCAAAGAACCAGAACATGTTGAAAAGCAATGTATCAAATGATGCAAACTCTCTCTCTCTCTTTTGTTAGAGTTATGAGGGAGACGTATTTGCATTGATCTCTTATTATTTCCCAGTTTTCTTTTTGCCATCAAGATTGTGATACGATACTCATTGAACTATTTGCTAATTAAATGTGTTTGTCTATGTTTTTCATTCCTTTGATTAATTATCTGTAGATGTTGAAATTACCTGATGCAGATTTGTTTATTAGGAGAAAGGTAAGTGAAGGGAAAAATTAGGCGCACCGTGTAAAACGAAGCACGACAAATGCTACTGTTTAATTTTTAAGTTAGAGTCATGTATTTTATTGTTCAACACACATATATATTAAAGAAAGACTTCTTTCTTATTTATAAATAGAGAGTAAAATTAATACATTTCCCATTCTTATATTTAATTTGGAAATAAAATTCTGTGCTCGATAAGTTTGGGCTTATGTTTTGGAGTTTCTTTCTAATCTATGTCTTGTCAAATAAAATTTGTCAGTTTGTAAGTGTTGCAAAAATACTAATTTGTCATAACTTAATTAATTGAATAATAAACATTTTTTATATTTTTTCCTGACTCCCAATTCCAATGTTTCGAGCAGAATATAGGAATTTCCATCCCATTTTTAATTATGTTTTTAATTTTAACTTTCTGAAACATTGATTCAGTTCTTGAAATAGAGCTTACAGAATGAATTGAAACTCAATATAATTCTTTTTAATAAGGAATACATGACGTGTGCTACGCTAGAATTTGTGATGCATTTATACAGATATTCCTCACTTAGAAAAAGCAGAATTGTAAAATATAACTCAATTTAATCTGACTAACATGGATACTTTATTTAAAATTAAATCTTTCATAAAACTAACAGTTTTACAGCTGTTATTTTCTTAAAAAATTTCTCAAATCCAGGTCAACTTTTCTTAAATATTCTGTATTTTTCTTGATGATTCGATATATCTTCTTTTTTTGGGAGTTAATATCTATAACTGTCATTCTAGTTAGTATCTAACTATTCACGAGTGAGCTAACAGCTTGTTGTAATGAATAATTAAAATTAATTATGAGACCAACATATAACCAATATCATGTTGATAAATGGTTCATTATATATACATGCATAAAGTTTTATTAAAACCATCATTCCATATAGTTTTTAATTAATGTATTAAATGAGTTATCACATTGAAAGGGAATATTGATTTTACCATATGTGTGTGTGTGAAATAAAAAAAAAAGTTATCTTTAAAGAAAGAAAAGGAAATTCAAAATTATTACAATTTAAATTTAAAATTAATATAATATATATGTGTGTGTGGATTAATGTTTCGTTAGACATTTATTTCCCCTTTTTTTGAGAAATTCACAATGGCAAAGTTTTACCATAATTTGCGATGAGAAAAAAAAATTTAAGACAAGCTAAAAATTTCATTAAATTCTTGTAACGTGTATTTCAAATAAGTATTACTAATCCATTGCTAAATCTAAAGATGGAAATATTTTTACACGTTAAATGATAGTTCTCTGTACTTATTTCTGATGAATTATCTAATTTTTATTTGAATTTCCTGGCTTGATCAACAATACAGTAAAGCATCATATGTACATATGCATACTTAATTTTTTATATCGAAAATAATTCATTTTGGAAAATATGTTCGATAGGACATTTTACCTTACATTTTGAACTTTAACAATTGAATAAGCTTTATAAGATTTATATTAAAACAAAGATTTTTAATAAAGGTAATGATATCAAATTTTGGCGAAATAAATGAGAAAAACTTTTATTAAAATTGTACGTTCTTTAACATATGTATAAGTTTTTTTTTCTTTCTAAAACATTAATATTTCATGAGACTTTTTTTCTGTTTCATTTCGTTCACAAACAAATTACCATTTTTCAAAAGAATTAATTCTTTTCTTTTTCACCCATTTCATATTATTTTTTAATTTATTTCAATATTTTTCGATGATATGAAAATTTTCTCTTGTTTTAAAAAGTTCTTGATATCTTCTATCATGCTCCTCAATATTTATTTTCCAAGCCTACATTTTCCATTCTTTAGGTTTAAATAGAATCTAAACGTGCTATATAGCAAAAATATTGAATAATTGTTTTACTTAATAAGAAAAATAATCATTTTTAAATTCATTCCCTATTTATTTACTCGGTAAAACTACAAACATTTTTATTAAAGTAGACATTGCTCTTCTTTATTGAATTTATTACGAATGAATTTTTTCACAAACGTTAATTTCATTGCAACACAGTTTTTATTCCCTTTATGTAAGTATATTTCCTTAAAACTCATTCATTAATTTTTATACCTAATACATTTTTAGTATTGTACGTTTCAAATCTCCTGAACTATTACAGCAAAAAGTTTCATCAACCTCCATGTAAAAAATGCTGTCTATAAATTTTCTACATTAGTATAAATATCTAATCACATTACTGAAATTCAAACTTGCATTTCTGAAACCCTTAGAAAATAACATTACTATCTTACACCGAGGAATGCAACGTGTTCATTTCTTCGATGCATTTACAAAACAACTTATTTCTCCACATTTCCATCTATTGATCATATTCATAAAGAAAACAATTTTCTCTGAATTTCCCTATACACAAATAGTATTTTGTAAGTATAGCTTACATAAGAAGAGGAGACTTCAAAATTCTTAATTCAATTTTTCTTTTCTGTATCAAATACTTGAAATAAAGTTCCATAGATTTCCCTAACAATGATAAACTAGGTCAATAATTTATAAAATCTTGATACAATATCTCTTTGAAAAATTATTGTTTGCGCGAAAATAATTCCAGTTTATTTATTTAGTAATACATTTTGTCACTTAATTTACATATCGTAAAGAAATATTTAATTCTGTGTGTTAGAAGTTCTCTATTTTAATCTTTTTATATTTCATACTTTAGCATTATAATTATAGTAACGTGATTCTCTATTTCGTTAACCATAAGTTAAATACACTTTAGTGGAAGTTTAAGTGATATTTTATACAATAACTTCTTGTACAGAAAAAACATTACCTGTTATTGTGAAATTAAACTAAATTTGCTTGTTTTATTTATGTAACCTTAAAGTTTCCTCTAATCATGGAGTAATCAGTGTAACCAAGTATGTTTGTTCAAAGATGCACAGATTATATCAAATTCAGATTGCTAAATCTGTTTTATTCATTCGCCTGATAGTGAAGTAGAAGCTACTAGACTGACTATTCAATATTTATTGTCAAGAAAGGAGGCTTTTGAAAATGCCGTTATGTTTTTTGACTCCATTTCTACTGCATAAGCTCGGACTTCTCTGGATTATTCTGACTCTCCTACAATTAAAAACTTAATCGAAAACTTTGAATTTATTTTAACCTTAAAAAGAAATATTGTTTTACAATAGGTTTCCTCCCCCGGAGATATCTACGGGAATGAGAGGGCTAATTTTCTAGTTAAAAAAGGCGTTAGTGCTTTCGGAGAGGAATCATGTACTCTTCTTTAAGCAGAGCCACTAAAAATTGTATGAAAAAGATCTATGAAATTTAATTAAATTAACAAAATTGTGATAAGTCTTTGAGAAAGACGCTGGATGAGATTCCAGATCTTCCAAGATGGCATGCGGTTGCTACCTTTAGACTGTAAACCAGGCACGACTGCCATCTGACTGTAAACCAGGCACGACTGCCTTGCAGGTCACCTACAATGAACTTACAGTCCTTCACTCTCTAAACTGTGTTTTGTGCAGGGAGAATTCCCTAATGAATGCTGAGCATCTGGAGATTTGCCCTGTTGTATCCGGTAATATCTGCGCAATAGATACGGGAAGGCCAGAGAGCAGTTACAAGCTCTGCAATCTGACTGTCTCTCGAATAGTGTTTATGCTTCTGTTTTTTTATTCTTTTTTTTATTGTTCCTATTTTTTTGGTACTCCTTGTGTGTTTTTGTGGAGTGTTCTCACTCCAGCGAATGATGTATTCATTAAGTGCTGCTGCTAGAAATAAAATAAAAACATGATTTATCATAAGGATTATATTAGCTAAATATAATCATGAGAGAGAAATATTGAATACTATATAAATAATAACTACTTTTTGTCTTTACGGAAAGGAATAAGCAATTGCACGTTAAGAAACTTCTTTGCTCCCAAGTTTTTTGGAGATCCTAAAAATACATTTTATGGTTATTTATAAACTGACAAAAATTCTAAAAAATAATTTGTAATTTCTTTTTATATTTTGAATTTCACAATAAGTTATTTATCATAACATTTAACTTTTGCTTTCATTACTTTCATAATTCATCTCAGGGATTTAAAAAAATTTTGTTCAATTGAAATAAATTATTAGAAATTTGGGAGGGGGAACTATATTTCATTTATTCAATTTTTTACATTAAGTTCAAACTTAAAATACTCTCAAATCAATGTATTTTATTATTAAAATTTTTTTAAAAAAAAACTAAAATAAGTTTCTATGATGAATTTAAATTAGAGATTTTTATTTAAGTAAAAATGTGTTCTCTTATAATACCTTCTCTTAATAATTCAGTCATAACACTAATTCCTAGAATGTTTAGCCCCAAATTTATCAAAAATACTTAAATCTAATTTTCATTTGCCCCCACTTCTATAGACAAAAAACAACGATAATATCTTACAAAAAAGGTAAGATTTAAATCAAATTATCTTCGCCACTAAATTATTTTACCTATTTTAATTTAAACTCTATATTGCACGTTTATTTTACTTCTTCAGAACAACACACATAATTATAGCTAGCTATTCCTTTGTAAATTATAATTACAAATGGAGATGTTTACAGCTTTAATATAATTATTTAATTTTATACTTTAATTTCATTGCTGTATCTATATCACACACCACAAACATAGACGGAGTCTTTCACTCGATTTGTCTTCACACATCAATTGATGCTTCATTAGCAGCACCTGGATAAAGATAAATAACCCCATCAACTAAAAAATTTTGTTAAATACATATTTTATTTATTGTAATTTTATTATCACACAACATGTTTATTTTACTTTCTCTTCTAAATAATAAGTTAGAGATAAAGATATTTTTTTCATATGCTTAAGTAGTATAATATGAAAGTTATAAATGAAAAGTTTTTTATTATTATATATATATATATATATATATATATATATATATATATATATATGTTTAATTTAATTGCAATATACTTTCTAGTATATAATCATCCAAGTAAATTTACTTTAATATATTTCTATTTGTTACTATCTATTTTGAACTCTGTTCTTTATCTTATTTAAAACTTCTTTTTGTGTTGTTTTACTTAATTATTTATCTTTGCGGTTAGTTTAATTGCAAAATAACTATCCAGATGGCGCTTCGGTTTTTTCTTTCCTACGCTGGAGTTTCAATCTTTTTCGCCATTTCTCGTAGGACCTCTTTCAAGTAGGTGGTGTTTTCGCGGACAGGATTTTTGAGTTCAGGATTTTTGTTTTACAAGTAAGTTTTTCCTAATATTTTCTATTAAAAAATTTATTATTCCTCTCCTTGATGGATTCATTACTGTTCTCTTTTCTCAATTTCTTTTTAAGATTTTGTTAGGTTCTACAACCACGTGCTGTATTAGGCTTAACTTTTCAACTTGGTTTTTTTTTTCCTATTATGTCCAAAATTTCTGCTGTACGGAGAAGGTGGATCCATAAAGCATTGCTAACCCTAATTCGCTGGCCTAATTTAGCGACAGCTTTAGAAATCATAATAGATCTCCAGTTTAGTCCTATGACTTTTTGTATCTACTTTTGTTGTGTTTGCTGAATTCCAATTTCTTACTTCTTTAGTACTGTGGGTTCTAGTTATTCTTCACTTTTATTTTATTATACTATATATATATATAAATAATTATAATCTATTACTATTTATTAATAAAACGCATTTTATTTTCACATAATTCTATTTCAAACCATAATTTGTGCCTCCATATGGCATACAGGGAATTTTTATCCTAATTCAAAATACACTGGCCTCCAAAAGTAAGGCAAATTTTTTTCGAAATTCAGCCTTAAAAAAAGGGTTCATAGCTTACTCTGAATGGGCTTGTTACCTTACTTTTTGATACCCCTACGTAATAACGAACTTTAAGAAAACATATGCAAAAATTATCACTTTTATTTTCAAGAAATTGACGTTTATAAATGAGTAGAAGGAAACGTGCAAAACTAGACTTTCACAATATCTTGAGTATGTTTTGTGCATGGTTGCTGATCTTCATGGGTTGTTAGCAATTTTGTTGAAACTATTCAGGAGAGTCTAGCAATATATATATACCTTGGAAAAGTCTTTTTTCGACTCTTTAAGATAGCTGTTGGTCGGATAGACAAAAATGGGGTGGTCACAAGCTGATGCTGCTAGAGCACCTCAATGTATCACGCAATGTGGTCCAACGACTATGATATTTGGATTAGAAGACTCTGTGGCTAGAAGGCTCATTTCCCAGGTTGGCCACGAGCTACAATATGGGAGGGAAAACTTTTTCTAGGAGAAGTCTTGTCTCAAAGGAGGAGGACTACTGTGCCTTAGCCAGTAACAAATTATTTTATTACATCGGGAAAGAGAATTTCCATTACTGCGGTAGGAAGACATCTTTATAATGCAAGTCTCCATGCAAGGCTACAAGTTGTATGCGTTCCTCTGAACTAATGACATAGATGTACCCATTTATGTTAGGCAAGAGAACAACTTTTCTTCCACTAGACAAAAATGAGCATTTGTACTCTTCCCAAGTGAATCTAGAAATCACTGGAGAAAAATTTAAAGCGTCTTCTGATTTAATAGGAAACAATACAGCATGTATAACCATTCCAGAAATGTTGAAAGACACACTTAGGTATTAAAATCATGGTTTGGGGTAGGATCTCTCACAGTGGTCACACTGATCTGCATCTGTTCTATGAAGGATCTCTGAACGGTGTCAGAAATCCGTATGAAATCCTTGATCGATGTGTCCACCCATAAGCTACTGCTATTGGTAGAAAATTAATTCTGATGTATGTGATTATTCATGATATCACCAAACTGTGTTTGTTGGGGACTAACTTGAGGATCACGGTTTGGAGAGAATAAAATGGTCAACTGTACGGTTGTCTATTCCCAATAATACTCTACGAATCTGAATCCAATAGAGTAATTTTGGGACTATCTTGGTAGACACGCTGAGGCTTTAAATCCTCCTCATGATAGTCGAATGAGCTGAAACAAAGGCAACTCTATGTATGGTGTTTCCTTCCCAATCCGCTGACCTCCAAGGTGGATACATTCCTTATTAGAATCCATTTTTGTAATGTTTCCTCGACATTTTTCCTCATAAAACTAGGATTCCCTGCTTCTCCAAAAAATGATTTTCTGCCAAAAATGTTTTGTTGCTGTTATTGTTGTAAATTATGTTGCGTTAAACTTATGCAAATTTTTATGTTTCATTCAATAAAAAATTGCTTAGTGTACATTTCCTCTAAATTTCTTTTCATGTTCATTCCTTTCAAAATTAGACACACAAAAGCAGGTTGTACCTTAATATTTTAAGGGAAGTGTATATCTTCTTAGGCTTAGGTCATAGAGAACTTTTTACTGGTGGCTCTTTTATAGTGATGCCAAAGTCCCCTTACATTCTTGGTAAGCATTTGTTTTGTATTAGTGGCGGTATATATCAGTTTAAATAATTTGAAGTACTTTTCAGTTTTGATCAGATTAAACAGAGGCCCATAGAGAGTGGTCGGATGTTTGATTCATTTGAACAATTTTCAAAAACAAATTTTGTTATTATGAAGAAGCTTCTTTTGTTACGATTTTAAAATACCGTGTCTGTGTGTTCAGTCAAGATGTAATTAATATAAATGAAAAATTTTTAAATTATGTAACCAAAAGAAGATATTTAGAAGTTGCTTTTTCTGGCTTTAATGTCACAACTAACTTAACTTCAGTAGTTCTTGTTATGACAGTATTATCTATAAAATGATTTTCCCTTTTGAATCAAGTCTCTCATATTTTTAAAAATTAAAATTAAAAAGAAAGAAAATATGAAAATTTCTATATTGCAATCCACGATATTGAGAAGAAATCTGCCCATCAGTATAATACTTATGTGTGTTATTTTCTTATTATATTTATTTTACTTCAACTTCATTTAAAGCTTTATTATAAATCTCATCTGCTCTCTCTCGGTTACATTTTAATACCACTTCCACTTCTCAACTAGTATCTTATTTTAAAGTTTTCTTCTGTGTAACAGATAAAAAACAAGAACGGTTCCATTTGAACATTCAGATAGTGTGGTAATCTTCTCTAATGTGATTTTCAGTCTTTGCTTAATACTTAAATTGCATTTCTAATTACCGCCACTTTTAACCACGAACGCCAGAAGAATTCCCAAATGCAACTCTCTATCCACAAATGCACCGTCATGTACACATCTAAAACATCTGAAAAAGAAATATCGCACTATCAGTTCAAACCAACGCTCATCTCTTTTCTCTACTGCGTTTTATTTATTTCAACTTCGTCCTACAATGCATTCCTGTTTAACGTTTTCTTCTAAATAACATGTTAGATGTGACGGTTCTTTTCTTAACAATAAAACAGCATGCGTGCTAATCTTTTTTAATGTGATTTTCAGCTCTAATTTTTTTTAGTCTAATTACATTTCTAACTATCAACACTTTTAATTACAAAGGTAAGAAAAATCCCTAATAACATCTCACAATCGGTCTAACACAATGTTTCTCAAACTGTGGGGAGCACCTCCCTAGAGGGGCGTAATAACTCTACGAGGGGGAGTGAGCATATTGAAAAGTCGAAAACAAGAGATTATTTTTTTAAAAATTATTAATTTACTGAAAGTAAACAAACAAAATACATTTAGACATTAAAAAATAAAATACGCATTTATACTGATATAATACACTTATAAATGTATCAGTACTGCACAATGTATTTTATAATTAATTTAACAATATTAAGTCAAGAACAAGTTTTTTTTAATAATTACCAGTGCCCCATGGGCTTGTCATATATAAAGTTATATACAAAAATTAACACCTACTTGATAATTTGGACGGTTTATAATTAATACCTTAACTGTCGAGTAAAAGTTACGCAGTTCGCTACCCAATGCCACCGTTTTCCAAGTAGACATGTGTATGGGATGTAGTGGGGGGGTGGAGAGGGAAGAAAATGAATACATAAGCAAATCCCCTGAAATAAATAAATCCTTCGAAAAAATGTCAAGGTCCTTTTATTGCATTCCAAAACCTTCGGAATAATTTCATGGATAGCAGTGTACAGTAAGATCGTACTTCGGAAAAACGTAAATATTCGTCCAGGGAACTTAACGCTTTGTCTGAGCCAGACGTTTATATACGCCGATAGCACTTAAGAGGATGAAGTCGTATTGCAACTTAAGCGTTAAAGTATAGTACTATTGAATTAAAAACATTGTTATTGTATGGAGGGGGGCGTGAGGAAAATTATGATTGAATATTGGGTCGCAAATATTGAAGTTTGAGATTGAAAAGATTTATTTCAGACTCTTTGCAACAGCTATATTCTTCAATCACACAGTGTTTACTATGTCCTTTATGTGTTACAATATAATCCTCAACACCTCCAGTTATTGTATCATTGTATTTTATAAATACTTCAAATTAATCGCATGTGATAACGTATTTGAGTTAAAAGTTTTTATTTTTAAATACATATTAAAAGTGCTCATTTTCTTCTAATCTCTAAAACAGAATGGCAATCTTTCTCTAATGTGATTTCCGGTATTTACGTTATACTTCACATAATCGAATTTCTAATTACCAATACTTTTAACCTGGTGTATTAAAAGAATTCCCAAACAGAACCTTCTATCTACAGAAGCCTTCTTTTGGTACACATCTAAAGCATCAGGAAAAGAAACATCGCACCATCAGTTCAAAATAACTCTCATCCCCTCTCCCTATCTCAAACAATAGTAATGATAAGTTTCCATGGCAAAGATGAAGATCTCTCGCTCGATATGCTGTGGGAAGATAACAATTGCTCTCTGTGCACTGTGACAAAATGGGGAAGCAGGGGGGAATTTGCAAGGGAATGTCACCGTATGCATGTTTCTCCGGCAGCCGTTATTAATGGACTGTCTAACACACGAGGCCTTCTCCTTTCTGAGCAATCGAACGTAGTGCTAATTGCAAATCCGTAGAGAAAGCCACTTAACCAATGCAGGGGCGATGTGGTTCATTTGGAGAGATGTTAGCTCAAGGGAATTTTGTTTGAAGGATTAGAGCTTGACACCAGCACGGCGTTGAATTGAAGGAATTAAGCCTCGCCATCTTTTGAGGAAGCAGATTTGTTTAAAAATTTGTTAGAAATGCATCTCGATTTTTGATTTAAAAGGGCCTTTTTAAGTATTGATTACATAGAAGTAGTTAGACTGGAAAATGCTAATTATAGAATTGGTTCGTTATTTTCGAGAGAGTTATTAGGAGAATTGATTTGATTTGGATTTTCCTTGTAAGCTGAGTTTATCTTTAAATAAAACCCCGCATGCATTTAATTATTTAATAAAGTATTGATTAAATAATTAGATATTAATTAAATTTTAGCTATTGTTAAAAAATAGGGATTGTCTTTAGTGTACTTTTTCTAGTTTATTAGGATTTTGTGAATGATAAAGGAGGTAATTTAATGAATAATCAAAAGAATAAATTAAAATTTTATATATGATTAGTAATTTTAATCTACTTTTCAACAAGAAAGTTATTAACAGGTTGCTTACATAACGTAATAAAATAACACTTCGCAAAAATATATAAAAAATTCATGTTGATATAAGAATTTAAATAAGTATCAATAACTGAAGATTTTATCAAGCGAAATATGCATATACACATATTTATAAAGAATACATAAACTTCACATAATTTACTCGTACAAGTGTTTATCAGCTTTTTTTCTTCTTTAGAAGGTAATCGAAAAATATTATTTCCTAAATCTTCTGCAATTTTGCTCCATGAACCTTATTTTCATTTATAGAAATATATCAGAACGTTCGACTTTAACAAAAAGTTAATGAAACATAAATAATTGTACGTATGTACCATAAATGAAAATATTGTTCAGATCTCGACCAAATAACTATGCAACTAACTAAAATTAAATTCCTATAGAAATGAATCACCATCATAGAAAAAGACATGGAGCTCAACGAAAAGGATATAATTGAGTAAAATTTAAAACAAATTAACCCCTCTCAGCTTAAAAATCTACATAAAATCCGATTGACTCCTTTTGTATGAAATACATAGACGCTGCATTGAGGTGTATTTGGATATTTTAGTTAATGTTAGTCATAATTTACATTTCATGTCAAGTGAAATTAATATCCACTTCACGAAATTTCAATCTCATATTTATAACAAAATTTGAAACGAGTTAAAATGCCATATTCATTAAAGTGTCCTTCAGTTTTCGAAAGGCATTATTACATTAAGGAATCAACATCTCTTTCAACTTTTGACGCTCTCCATAGTTCCCGACAGAATTTAAGAGGAGAAAAAAAAAATTCAAATTTTTAATGTTCTATTACATACTTTTTCATTTTGAAGAAATGTGTCAGGCTTGACTCTATATTTCTTATGTATTTTAGAGAATAGATAAAATTGTGTAGTTTTAATTAGTATCTGAAAATATAATTAAGAAAAAAATAAGCAACCCAATTCAATAAACCCATCCTCCCATCTTAGTTGTCTTTCAATGTCACCTTTTCAATTAACAAGCGAAGAACTTGGACACTAGTAGTTTTTTTTTTTACTTAAAATAACAAAAGCCATTCATCTTCTACTATTAATTAATGCGGAACAGTAACGTTTTTTAACATTTTTCAAAATTTACTCATCAATTTCTTGTGTACTTTACATTACTTGGGCTTAGTTGTTGCTTTTAGATTACGCTTCGGTAGCCCCTTTAAAATTATCTGCAGATGCAACAAATTTTAAAGTGAATTATTTTATCTTTTAAACATCAGAACGGTAAAGTTAATTAAAAACCATGTGTCGGGCGTGAGTGTTTGACAAGTGTTATTAGATTTAAATAAAATTACGATTTTTTTTTTCGTCATAAACGTATTAGTCTCAATGATTTTTTTTTCTGAAAAAGCATTGTTTATTGCTTTAAGAAAGGATAAAAAATATTCAATATAAAAAATGAATTCTATAAAAGGAATAAATTTTTATATAGTAAAATGTTAAAGAAACTGCATTATGAGCTGTGATTTTTTTTTTAGCAAAAGTATATAAATGAATATAATTCTTTTATCAATATTTTGTGTCACTTGAATTAGCATATGTATATAAAATTGCTTTAAGAATATTACTACAATAAAAAATCATTTAAATGCATATTTTTACAAAAAATGAAGAAAAGTGGCAATTTTAAAACATTCTCTTTTTATGAAAAAACTCTTCAACAGGGTGTCCCAGGATTATTGTGACATACTTTATGGGGAGGTAGGGGACATCAAAAGGATTCAGATTTTCATAGCAACCCTTGATCGGAAACGTCTTCGCTCGGCGCTAGATGGCGTTGTTCACAAGAGTATTAGAGGAAACAGACATGCATTACGGCAACCATTTGAGTTTTCATCAACCACAAAGTAGTATGAAACTTTTTACGAACACCGAGCTGGCAGTTATGTACCTGATTTACGGATAAGCAGAAGGAAATGCACCAGACTGGTAGCAAAAATATTTTATCGCAAAAGGTAACCACAGAGAGATGCACCAGACTACCGGATGTCCCAATTTGTGTAAATATGGATAATTACGAGGTAATAGGTACAGTGAGGGCAGGCTCCCAGCTTTGACAAATAAATATTTCAGATGATCTCAATCTTGTCCCTTTTCTTTTCTTACACCTATCATACTACTTTCCCATGAAGTTTCAGACCATGGGTTGCTATGGAAATCTGAATCCTTTGGGAGTCTCTTTCCTCCCCGTAAAGTTTGTTCCAATAATCCTTGGACGACCTGTATAGTAAAATACTTTTCGGATGTATAGCTAAAATCTCTTCAAAACCTGGAATAGAATTTTTTTAAAAATTCATAATACTATCAGAGTTACTACCAATCGAAACAATAACCAGTGCTTTTTGTTAAATTTTCTCTTCACTGATATATTAAAATATGAATAAATCCACTTTTAAATAATATACTTCAAAAATTCTAGTTAAAGCTTGGTAGAAAAGTGTTAGCTTTAAATAAGCAAAGCATTATTTTTACAGAAGCCTTTTCTGGGAAAGGAGAATGCTTTAAAAATGTCATCTTTTCTTCCCCCAAAAGTGAATTTAAGTATTTTTTTATTGTAACAATATTCTTAAAAAATTAAAGCGTTTGATCTAATTCAATGGACACTAAATATACAAAAATTATTCATTCATACGCTTCTTAAAAATCAATTTTCAAAACGTAGTCAGGTAACTTAAAGGAATTTAAATTCGTTTTAAAAAGCTTAAAAACTATATTAGTTTAATATTACTAATCTTGAGTTTACAAAAAAAAGTAGGACAAAGTATTATGTTGATAAGGAATAATAGCACGATATAGTAGTGTTTAATGTAATCAATATTTATTACCATGAGGATAACAAAAGACAAAGTCTCAATTATCATACAATTTGTCGTTGAAGCTTACAGCCAGATACAATAACATATACTACTTTTTAAAACCTAGAAACTTCTCGAAATAAAAAGAATATTTTAGAAGCAAAACAACCGGAAGAAAACAACTTTTCTGTAAGAATCCTCCTTAAAATGAAAAATACCGAATCCTAACCACAATACGACCACCGAAAAAAAAATTCCTCCAGCAGATAATATGTGTGTGTGTCGTATCCTTCCAAACTAGCATATTAAAGGAAACTAATCCCCCAGCTACCCTTCTACTCCCCTTCCCATTCAAAAAAAACTTCATTATGGGAGTTCCAATTAGAGAAGCTTTCTGAAACTCAGTGCAATTGATCGAGAGTTCTTGCTTGGTATTTATCAAAGACCTTGTTAGCTTAGAACTCAACCGTCTCTGTTCCCCATCTGATGAGGTACATCGCATTGAACCCAGGACGGCTGACGATGGCATAAAGTCGAAGTGGCTTTCGACTACCGCCTAGGGCGGGTTTTTTTTTTTTTTTTGCTTTCTTTTTCCTTTGATTTCATTTTATCTGTTCGATTCCTAATGTTGAATATTTACTGAGAACTAGAACCCCGTAGATATCGGTTCGTCTCCCCCTAAGAAGGAAGAAGGGTAAAGATAAAGAGTATTTCTTCTCTAGTTCAAAGAGATTTGACTGTAGATCTCAAGACATCCGTGTTCTTGTAGAATTTTATGCCAATCCTATTCGCTATAGTAATACGTGAATAATACATTTATGCATGCATTATAGCAAAAAAATGTTATTTTCTAAATTTACTTAAGGGGACGGTGGACCATTAAAACTAATTTCTTGAATTGTTAGCTTAAGGGGACATGGTACGATTTACACAAAAAATTTTATTTTAATGATCTTCGTAATTTTTTTTGGTTGCCTCCTATGTGTATGTATGATGTAAAACATATTTTGTTCTCAAAATTTCATAAAAAGCTAACCATTTAATTTTTTAAGGGAAAAACTTGAAATTCATGAAGTGATTTTAAAATGCTAATTTTCCCCTACAAAAATTGACGTACACGCATGAAATTTGATTTGCACGAACGTCAAACTATGTATAAACAAAGTTGTATGGGTTTTGCTATAACAAGGTTGGTATTCGTACAATACTTTTTTTTATGAAAGTTTATTGAAAATAACTTAAAAAATATGTAAATTCTAACTTTAATTATTTTTTTTAAAAAAATAAGCATTGCTTCGATTGAAAAATGCATACCAACTTTTGTTCCATCTACTATTAGTTACAAGTGAAAACAATTTCCAAGTGTTAAGCACAATAGAAAAAAAAGCCTTAGCACACACATTTTAAATGAAGGCAAACTAGTTATTTTATCTTTCTGAGATAAACAAGTTGAAAATTTTGATTTACCATTGTAATGTGAATAAAAATAAATGTAAAAGTTATCAGAACTCTGCGTTTTTTAAACTTAGAGCTTCCAAATTTTGTGAGTTTGTAGAAAAGTACATGAAAAATAATTTAGACTAAAAAAATTATATTGGATTTTTTGACCGATTTTTGTCAGTTGAATCGTACTGTGTCCTCTTAATCAGCTAAAAATGGAATCAATACGATAAATGGTTATTATATTTCATAATATAAATATATTCTTTTTAGAAAAACTACTATATATAAACTGATTTTTTTTTAAAAAGTTAAATTTTTAAAATTGTTTTTAAAAATGATCCTTGCGCATCAGTTTTAAGATACATACATAGTTTTGGTTTTATACATAGGTGGACTACAAAAAAATATATCACTGCATGTATTCTAAATTCAGAATAAGATTTGATGAAAAAAAGATGAATTTTCTATATTATATGAAATATTTCACCAATTATCACACATTGAAGGTATTCAAAAGAACACAAAAAATGTGATCCGTTTAACTCTTTAGAAAACTAATGCAAAAAATTTATGAATTATATCATCTTATTTAAGTTGTGAAAATTTCAAAGAGATATGACATAATTTGAAACACAAGGAGCATTTTACGTAACAATGAAAAGGGAAAGTTTGTAAACTAAAAAAAGAGCATTTTAAACATTTATTTGAATAAAATAAAAAAAATAATCAGTATTCACAAATTAAAATGACAAAGTCTTTGACAGAATTATTCTATGAATTATAAGGAATATTATTAGTATAAAAAATTAAAATTGCAATTTTGATCAAAATTTGACATTTTGAAGGTCCACCATCCCCTTAAGGTATCCGACTACTTGCGACAACTTTTTTTTAAAAAAAAATGGAGGTATGGAGATTTTTTGAGGTTTTTAGATTTATTTAGTACATTTTAAGAACAATATGATAAAATTAAGCAGAGAAAAAAATTATTATCACTAAAATAGTAAAAAAATTGTAGAAATGTACAAAAAATTACATAGATAAGTGGAGTCCATTCTGAACAAAAAGTTTATGAACAAATTTTCAATTTTTCAATTTTGTGGTATTTCTTTGCTATTCATTTTTGAAAAGGTTCTTCAGAATAAGAGATATATTAATTTTTACATAAACTATAGATCACTCTATCTTTATTATATGAAATTGCTTAAAAAAACAGTGATTATATTCACATAAGGGATTGTAAATTTTGTAATAAAACAGTTTTTGAAAAATCTGAAGGTTGAAACAATTCTACTATTATACAAAATATACACAAAAAATTTAAGTTAATTATTTTCAAAACTTTTTGAGCAATCGCTGTCATGTTTGAGCATTTTCAAAAAAAACACAGTTCGAGTAAAACGCATTTTAAAGTATGACAGCTTGCTTAAAGTAGTGTGTGTGGCATCTGTTATTACTAAAACACTTGTAGTTTGCGTTCTAGTGAATGGAAAATAATAAAATTGGTATTTTTATAAAGATAATAAGATATCCTATAAAATAAAATCATAAAAATATTCTCAAAATGTACAATTTTAGAGTAGTCGGATACCTTAAATAAATTCGAAATATCCTTGTTGCATCGTCATTATCGTTGTTACTAAATATTGAATGACAACTAAAATCCGGTAAACTTCAATTATGAAGACTGAAAAAAAAGATAAGAATAAGATATAAAATAATTAAGTTCAGAAATCCGGTTATTCATTTCTTAAGCATTATTTATCCTTTTGAAAAATACTTATTTATCTGAGAAGTAAGAGGATAAATAATTATAATAATTATATCTAATAATAAAATTAAACCTAATATAGGCAAATACTCGTATCTTTTAGAAAATAATATACAACTCCATAATTCTCAAAAATTAAATATTATTGCATATTTTCGAATATTTCCAACTCAGCTCATAATAAGCTATATTTCAAATGACGTAGAATAAATATAAATGAAAATTTAAAAGGTAAGGAAATTCTTGGAATAGTTTTCAATAATTATTGTGTAAATTACTCACTGAAAGCAAAAGAATGTAGGTAATTTAGTTTTCTTAATTCGAAAACTGGAAGACACATTTAGCATAATGTTAAAATGAAATGTAATTGATAAGCTTTAATTAGTTTTATACATATTTTTCTTTTATGGATATTACTGATTAAAAGTTACAATTTCTGCTTCTGCATTAACTCTGATGGTCAGATTATATTCTAAAATTATCCGCAATATTCAGAATATCAACAGTTTTTAAATATAATATGTTGAAATAAAATTATTCATATTTCAAATAATTTTTATATAATATAGCTTTTTGGTTCAGTATTATGAAGTGAAAACTATAATTGTATTTTAAACACATAATTATTTTGCTATTAAATTAATTAATTCAAAATTGCTGATTCAAATTCCTAAGCGTATTTCTTCACAAGACATATATTTAAATGTAATATATAACATTAATTCCTGCAAGAAACTAAAGTTAAAGTTAGTTATCTTAAAATACAACAAAAGAAAATTAAGTCCATATGAAAATGTAACTATTTTAAAAACTTCTTTTCTTATTCTAAAGAAAAGAATTTTTCTGCTTAGCATGCATCTAAAAACCAAAACACCTAGAAAATTCGAAAGAAAAAACTTTGTAACGTTATTTACAAATGCTATACTACATCCTGATGTTATTAACCGCATAAATGCATTCTCTATGAAGTCTAGTGATTGACAAAGTAAGAATAAAATCACGCTGCAGTGCAAATTGTAACTGTCCCATATCTACTTCGTAATAAAATTACTTTCGGAAGAGTTATTGCCCTTCAGTAACTTTTGGAGGCAGAAATCAGACAGTCAAATTTTCCACTCTAATAGTATTGGAAATTCAGTTATCTCCCTACTATCCAGTCATAAGTTTGGGAAATATTTCGCTTTAGGGATGTCGAGGGACCGAATCAATAATTTCCTTAATTATATCTTGATACGAATCGATCGAATTCGCTTGAAATGAGTAGCAAGTTCCTTTCCATTCTTCCTTCGTATCTCGAGTCTTGCGGACCACAGTCCTAATGCAATTTGTTTCCAATTAGAGCACTAGGCTCTTCCGGTAAAAACGTTTGCACTTATAATCAATGTTTCTGATTTTATACTTGGCATACTTGTCGTATTGAGTTTATCGTGCAAATTTAACGAGTTTTTCCACTGTTTGCTCGGAAGTGTTGCCGGTAAGAGGTAATTGAAAAAGCCATAATTTAATCCAATGCTCTTTGGCAAGTACTTTTACTTAACACTATTTTAAGGTAAAAATGGAACCCACACCCAAAGTTGCTATAAAAAACTACTTTGGGGAATTGTATTCTATTTTAAAATAACGAATTAAATCAATGTTATTTATCATAGTGTTACTTTATTGTTTAATGTGTTAACTAGTTATATGCATTACCTAGATGAATTTTTTTAAAAATTCATCATACTCTGGCTCCCATCAAAGGTTTAAAAAACAGGTGTATTTTTAAATTCTCTCTTTTAGTGGATATGTAACAAAAATGGATCAGAATATAAGCCAGTGATTAAATTTTTATATTCACATTCACAGTCCTAATGCATTGTAAGTATGTGTTTATAGTAGGGCTATTTTTTATAACTGTAATTTTTTTTAACGATTGAGACTCAAGATTTCCTATGAATTTTAACGGTAGGGTCCTTCTAATGGTCTTTGGAGAAATTTAAGATACTTTCTGTATAGATTGTATGTAATACCTTCATTAGTCATTAGGAAAAATGCTTTCTTAATGATTTCGAACTGTTATATTTCCCAAAGGTAAGCTTCACTGATTAAATATCTCGTTCTCAAGCTATTAATGTTCTGGATTAATTGAGTGATTGTTTAGTAACGTCGCATTTCGAAGCTATACGAAAGTTATTGGCAACAGACTTTGTAGTTTTGAACTATGGTCAACCAACAAGAGACGAAGTTCTGGAAAGAAAAGATCTCAAAGCAATACGAAGAAGAGAAATGCTTCTCTTAAATGCAATTTTTGGATTGCATCTTAATTTAAATAGGAAATCAATGGCACATTTTTAGCATAATGAACAGACCTTTTTTCGTGGTATGCTTGAAAACTTTAAACTGGAGTCAATGGCAAAATAATTGTATATAGTTCGGGCTTATTACAATTAAGCTGTGATTCAATTCCTCAGAGTTTATCTTCTCTTTTCATGTATTATTGGAAATTTTTAAGTTATATTCAAATTCCTGACGAGATATAATTATACGATTTGTTTACTCTTTATTCATTTATTTGTGTGAATTTGTCATTCAGCAAAGGAAACATTCATCTCATTTATTGAAACATTTAACGAAGCAATCATTTGACAACGGAAATATTCATTTCATGTAACGACATGTAAACTTTTTGGTTGCAGAAAATGCGAAATAGTCAAACAATATGATTCAGAGTTTCCATTTAAAACTCCATGAAAATACATTTTTTTCTGAATGTTTCTTTAAGTCCATATTATTTTGAATATTTTCGATGTATAAACTCTCAGTAAAAGTTTAACTGCAGAAAATACATTGAGAACATCCAATATTCTGCTGTGTTTTTCTTCGTTTTAAAACAAAAATATGTACATATACAAAAAGACTTAAGCTTCAGATGCTTTAAATTATATTTTTAATTAAAGCATTGCAGTACAGTCGAATGATTTCTGAAATAACCGGAGGAATAATGTATATTTCTCACAAATAAGTAATAAATAAGTTGTTGTTTTTTTAAAAAAAGGTGGGGAACCATACTTTCCTCGCACTCTCTCTAAATTATTTAAATACAATTGATTTAGCTTATCAGAAATATAATGCTCTCGATTAAATGAAGGCAATGATATGAACAGAAAAGTAAGTATAAGATAGAAAGAGAGACAGAGATCAATAAAGCTGACACATATAGAGATTAGCTTCAGAATAACATGCTTTAATTGGGAATGTTACTAGCTACCATTTACCAACAGAAAACATTGATTTGAGTAAAGCAAGATTTAGACAGAATCGGTCCGAAATCCCAGATAAGTAGCTATTTTAGCATTTATTATTTGTATTTATTACATAAGATAGTAGTTCTCATAAATTATTTTGGTACATAAGATTTATTAAGGAAAAAAAATATTCCATGGAGTAGCAAAAGCTACTTTCTACTTTGCTTATGCCAGCCTAAATAAAAATGAGCTTTTAATGAGTTGAATTTTTAAGAAGCTTCTAAGTATTATTTTTTTTATTTTTTGTTTAGTTATATAAATTGGGTCAGCTTTCATGTATTTCGATTTCTTACTGTATGTTATTAATAGCAGCAGCTTATGCACTCCGTAAAAAAGAAAGCTGAATTTATTTCTTCCAAGCACGATTATTTCACATTTAAAGAATATTATTTTTTTTAGTTTATTTCTGAAACAAAACTATTATATTTGTAATTAAAATAAAGAGAAAATAGTATTTCCCTAGGGTTACTGATTCAAAACGCACATTGTTTTAGTTATATCATAGAAGCAAATGGAACAGATGCTATTAATTTCACAACAAATAAAAAAATTAATTATAAATTATTTTAAGTATAAAAAATATTAAAACTTTAAGATATAATTATATTTAACAAAGTAAAGATTAATATTGTTCTTTTATATAATTAAATCCCCCATAGTAATCCACGTGGAAATTAACTGAAAAAAAAATAACATTCATTTCCAAAGATAAATTTTCTTGTGAGTTGAATTTGTATACATACATACACACACACACACACACACACACATATATATATATATATATATATATATATATATATATATATATATATATATATATTACAAACTTTAATATAACGATTAGCGTTGTGACAAACTTATGGAGACAGTTTGATGAGACCGGATATTTTAGAGAAGTTTCCTTTTTTCAAAGTTATGCAAGTTTTACGATACCAATAGATATTTGTCTATTACAGAGAAGTATAACAGAATTAGAACAGCTTATCAGCTGTTTGTGTACTTTATGTGACCACAGGAACTCAGGAGCTGCGGATTAGTTATTCCAAAAGGCTATAATATGTGGGCAAGAAAGTATGCCGCTTGCATCCCGCTCACTTCTGTATACAGAAAAGTGACTTATCATGGTGCAGATAACATCAACTTTGGAACATGTAACAGTGGGAGGTTGTTCCATTCACTAATGAATCCAGATTCATCCTAACCACTGATTCTCGATGCAACTTCATTTCAAGGAAACCAGATGTATGTCCTCCATCATCCGAGAAATACACTGGTGTGGCAGTGGAGATTTGATGGTGTTGGCAAGCATTCTGTTAGACTGACCTCTGTGTATTTGATAGAGTATCTTTAACTGTTGTGAGGTATAGATAAGAAATCTTATAACACTGTGTTTTCAGGGGTACAATTGACCTTAAATTTACTTTTATGGATGACAATATTCATTCACATGGGACTCAGTTTACAGCCGAATTTCAGGAAAGTGAATATAATTGCCCGTTGAATTCTTCAGTCTTATCACTGCCATTATTTTCACGAAAAAACAGTCACTCCCACCACCTATTTTCATGTACAACAAGCAAATCCCCTGGTCTCAGGAAGCCAAATACCTTGGAATTATTTTTGATACACACCTAACTTGGAAACAACACATTTATTACGTACGCGACAAATTCCGGAAAATAATGTTTAAACTTTACCCCCTAATTGGCCGGAATTCATATTTAAGTATAGAAAACAAAGTGCTTCTCTATACAGCCGTTATGCGTCCCATCTTAGCTTATGCATGTCCAGTTTGGGGTTATGCCGCTAAAACAAATATTAATATACTTGATACCCTGCAAAATTCTTTAATACGTATGATCGTCAAAGCCATAAGATATATGCGTAATGACCACATACGTAAAGCTCTTAAAATTAATAGTTTCAAATCTCATATTCAGAATATCGCAATTAACTTTTTTAACGATTTAGAAACAACCAATAATATCAATATGCAAAATTTATCACATTATACCCCTAATGAGAAAACAAAGAGACCAAGAAGAATTCTTCTTGACTCCTATAATCCCCCGTAATTCTATTTTCTCGTGCAATTTTTATTGCACACCGTATTTTCTAAAATGTCACTTTTTTAATCTTTGTCAATAATTTTCTCCTGCTCTCCCCTCTGGACATGCTCCTCCCCATAATTTAAATCACAGCCCCCGGGGCAGCCAATCGGAGTCAATGTTCACTGTACCCAGCATCCAATCAGAGAGCAATCTCTTAGCTCTCAGCCAAGCCAAAAAAAACTCAAAAAACTTTCCACCCAGATGAAGAACCATAGCCACGCCTCCCGGATTCCATCGCTCGACCAATCACCGTCATGCCACTCAGCAGAATGGAAAACACCACTTTTGCCATGCACAGCATCATAGACTCTCACGATATGGGATTGAGGACTGTTTACAGTCCAGACGCCCGAAATTAAACGCCTATTCAACGCCTATTCAGTCTTATCAACAAATCAAAGCCCTAAAAGTCCTATTTGGAAATCTCTTACAAAGGGGATTTGGAATCATCTTCCCTTTCCCACATCTTGTAGGAGAAAAAACATTTCTCGAGGAATGGAATCAAGTGACTCAGGGACTCATAAACTGTCTTACTTCAAACACAAATTCGCGTTGTGAAAGATGTATTACCTCAAGAAAAAACTGTGTTATATTATCTCTTAATCCATTTTTCATTTCATCTTGTAACCTCTCTTGCAGATTTTCAAGAGCTGATGTTTTGCACACACGATCATACATGAGTATAATCAAGTAACTTTGCATGATATTTTCTTATTTGATCAACTTATGCACATACCTTATTTATTTAAAATCTGTTCAGTGCTTTTGAAGATGATCAGCCAAAATTGAAAGTAATTTCTCGTAAAAGTGTTTATAGAGTTGTTCGGGATGTCCTCTTTCTTTCTCTGTCTTATATGTAATATTTTTTGCGATTAGTTTAACCATTCAAGAGAGGAATAGAAATAAGAAAAAGTAACCTTACGGATATATTGTATGATATTTCTTAACATTTTCGTTAAATATATGCTCGAATTAAACTTTTATTGAAACTCATCTATTAACTTGAAATATATATATATATATATATACTAATTTTTTACACAAACGAGAGATAAACATCCATCAATCAAATTCGAAAAACACATAGACAGTAGGAAAATCAAATGAAGGACACATGAGCAACCGATATTAAAAAT
Source organism: Trichonephila clavipes (assembly GCA_019973935.1). Lineage (NCBI taxonomy): Eukaryota > Metazoa > Arthropoda > Arachnida > Araneae > Nephilidae > Trichonephila > Trichonephila clavipes. Next base: position 649,612 of record BMAU01021215.1, on the reverse strand, counting down.
TATAAAATGGATGCTGCAGTACAATGAACGTGGCTGACTTAGGACAGCTAATATATAAACAAATTTATATAAAAGTGGGGTTGAACATGTTTTTTGGCCAGCCAACTTTCTCCCTTTATGTTAATAACACTGAGCAAATACCTATTGAAAGTAATGGATAGGAATATCTAAATCCATTACAAGATACCTAAAAATTGCACTTAAAAATGCAGAGCCCGCGCTAAATCTGAGTGCAATAAATAAGTTATTGCCAGATTCTGGACCCTAATGCAGATTGAAATGTAGCACTTAGCAAAAGTATAAAAAGAATAGAAATAAAAATTAAAAGGAGAGTTACAAATTTTACCATAACTTTAGTGATATATATATATATATATATATATATATATATATATATATATATATATATATATTAAGAATTATTGTGTTTCAAGTACTTTATTGAAATTTTTGCTTCGAGAGCTTTAGTTAATGAAATTTAGTTAATATTTCCCTCGGAAAAATTAAATATTTCTATGTATACATAAAATAATACGAGGATAGTTGACAAACTGTTTTCTCCCCAAAATTTTAAATTTTCCTTAACTTGTTATGTAAATCTGAAATTAAAATGAGCCAAAGCTACACAGGAAAATAACCCATAAAATTGTTATTAGAATATTTTTTGTTTAACAAAGCATCATGATAGGAAGAAAGAAAAAGCTTCAAAAAATAACTACTACCAAATAGAAAAGGAATAAAATAATATGAAATATATCGTATTTATTGATATCTCTAAAAACAATTTCTTAATCATTTACTTCATCATTAAAGGAAAAATTAATTACAAAGACTTCATTGCTCTAATTCCATATTATGAACAACGTATTCAAAAACCGTACTCACTCTTTTTATTTAATAAAGTGCATCTCCATAAAGATTTCGAATAACATCAACCATAAATTTTATTCCGTTTATAAAACAATCAATGCAATACCTGTACTATAAAATATGTTGATGCTTTAAGGGGACGCAGTATGATATTCTATTGACAAAAATTGGTTGAAAAAACGAATCTATTTTTCTAGCCTAAATTATCCTTTATATACTTTTCTATAATCTCACAAAATTTGAAACTCTAAGTTAAAAAACTCAGTTATATGATAATTTTTACGTTCGTTTTTATTGACATCCCAAAAGCAAATAAAAACTAAGCATAATTATCTCAGAAAGAAAGAGTTACTAATTTGTCTTCATTGTAAATGCTACTGCTTTTTTCCTATTGTACTAAATGCTTTGATATTTTTCTATTTATTGCTATTAGTACATGTAACAAAAACCGGTATGCATTTTTGAATCAAAGCAATATTTTTTTTAAAAAATAGTTGAATTTATAGAACTTATACTTTTTTCAAGATAAGCATTCATTAAACGAAGTATTTTACTAATATCAATCATGTTATCACAAAAGCCATATCAACCTTTGTTATACATATTTTGACGTGCTTGAAAATCAAATTTTCATGTGCGTACGTCAATTTTTTTTAAGATGAGTAACATTTTAAAATCATTCTCTAAAAATTTTCAAATCTTCAAATAAAACATTTAATGGCTAGCTTTTGAAAATCCTTAAATCAGAAAAGTTTGTGTAAATCGTACCATGCCCTCTTAATTTTTTTTCGAAATAAAACTAAACTTATGTATATTTTTTTCATTTTATATTTTATAATCACATAGAATTTTTTATCGAATCTTCACCGAGTAAAGAATCTACCTCTTTGTCAGAGCTCATTCAGTTTCTATTCGGAAATGCAACTTAAAATAAAGGAATCTTTACGTAGCCCATGTAATCATTAGTCATTAGTTTCGTTTAAATTAACACAAAAGGTTTCTTTCGAATTTTTTTAAAAAATTAGTATATCTTTTAGGTGGTAAAAAATTATGAAAATTGATTTTTTCATTATATATATCACCAAATTTAACCAACAATTTTAAAGATCCATTCATATTATTTAAAAGATATAATATTCTTCTTTTAGAAGAACGTTGCTTCATCAAAATTGTCAAACAGATTAATGGATATAGGACAATTTTATACTCTTTTATTCTCAATACATCTTAAATAAATCAAATTCTGTCATTTATATCATACAATGGCACACAACAATAATAAATTTCGAAGATTTATTTTTTCCTTTGAAAATTTCTTACTAAAATGATATTGTTCCATTTTTCAAGCAAGATTGATTTATTTTATAATGCCATTTTTTTTCCTAAAACTCTTATCCCAATTTTATTCTTTAAATTTTTTTCTCATTCTATTTATGTCGAAAAATGAATGCCTGGAGCTTTGATAACAGTCCTTCCTTTCATTTTTTTTAATTAATTGAGCTTTAGAATATAAATTAAAAGTTGTCTATATGGCTCAAATAGGAAGTTCTAAATACATTCAAATTTGGAACTTTTTCACAAGAATAGATTGAACATGTCCATTCAACATTTTCTCCCAAAATGCAAAACTTCCTTTTTAAACGTTTATAATTACTTTCACATCTACTTTAGAAAGAAAATATTTGTCTGCAGTCCTCTGGTGAATAACAATCACCAGATATTCACCTCGTTTACGAATGCAGAATTGGCATAAGTAAAAAAAAAACTGTAAAATAAATGCTGCTTACCAAAAATACTATAAGAACCCCTTTTTCAAAACAATTTTTCATTAACTTCCCTGCATCTTATTTCATTCTATTGCTTTTTTTACAATGATGAAACATGACGATGCGAAGAACAAACCACGAAAAAAGCCAACTGTGTGTAGCATCATTTTAAAACTACTAAAATATGTTCCATTTTAATTTCCTCAATACTTGCTTCGTATTTCATATTCACTTATATATATATATATATATATATATATAAATACCGCATCCCATCTTGGTCAGAAATATTTCACGCATTCAATTCCAGTTATTATTTTAAAAGGAGTACTAAATCCAAAACGCAACATTCGAAAATGAATAGCTGAAAAGATTTGTTTTTAGAACTTTTTTTTCCATTTCCTAAAAGGAAAAGTTCGTGCGCAGGCTATTTGTCGAGGTTCGGATTTAGTGATCAAAAAGAGAGAAATCTTGAAAGGCGTTCCCACAACACTTTTTTTTTCTTTTCGATTTTAATCTAAAAGTGAGATACCAATTCAAAAGGAGAAAAAAAAGTAAAAATAAACTTCAAATTCAGAAATGTTTCGTTCAGAAAGAAAGCAATAAAAAAACCCACAGACATGGTTTTTTATTTGCCTCCTTTTATTTTATTTTATGTTATAGTAAACCGACCCTAGAAGAATAATTAGGGAATGTTTTGCGCGCTGAAGTAAAAAGATTCCATTTAATTTTCCTCATTTATTTTATTTCTTTTTTGTATTGCTTTTATTTTTAAAGCTATAAAATAATCTTTACAAGAAAGATTTCAGTTCCATCGCATTGAGTAATGAAACTTAATACGAGCCATAATTTAATGCTCTAAAAATTTAAATCTCAGAAAATCCTCCGCATGGGAAAGACAAAATATTTCACAATGAGAATTTGAACCCCATAGAAATTGAACAATCAAAGAACCTTTTTTCAGAAACGTACTTTAATAAGTTTTCTTAGATGATTTATAAGAAAAAAAATTAGTTTTTTAAAAACTTCTGCAAATCAGATAAAGCTGGAAAGCAATTCTAAAAACTAATTTATTTTTCCACTCTGTAAAGTAATGGGTAGAAATATTTGAATCAATCAGATAAAAAACATGTAAGTTGGTTATTTTGATGAAAACTTTAAGTATTAAAAACATCAGAAATTGTAAATAATGTATAATCACTTTTAGAGTCATTATATATTATATATAAACCTCTTAAATATTACAAGATGCATGTTCCACTGATGTATTAGTTAATCGAAAACGCATTGTTTTTTCTCCCTCTCTTTCAAAAATGGAAAAGGAGGAAAGTGTTTCTGTAATTGATACTTTATTATTGTATTAAGTATATAAATTTATTTTGAAAATTCCTAGATTATATAAGATATTTTTCAGGAACAAAATATGAAAGCTAAAATAATAATAATGATAATGGGATATTTGTATCTTATATTCTATGTGTACAAGTATTTAATCATTTTCATTGACATAAACATTTGTAAATTGCTTAGGATTGGCAGATATAATAGTTAAAAAAATTTAGTAGAAATGAAATATTTAGGTAAAACATCTACAAATTTTCTCAGATTATCTAGTATAACATTAAGACCTTAAGTAATTCGAATTCTTGCTTCAATCTTGCTTCTGTTTTATCAGTTATGCGAACAGTTTATCCAGGCTAAATATTAATCGACTTTTCATTTACATGCCCAGTTTTGCAAGTTTTTTTATATGAACTTTTTTCCCCATTTAAATAATTTTCGCAGAATTTATGGTTCACAAAAAATATCAGTTTATTGATATTCATTTAAATTTTCTTCAATGGTATCATGTCAAAGAGACAAATATTAGCATAGATCAAGCAAATATTTAGTGTCGACTAATTAGAGTAATTATGGTAACGAAATATTAATTAAAAGAATAAAAATTATCACTGTGTATTTCAGAACAGAATTAAAAATTCTTAAGAAATAAACCATTTTTAAAAATTAAATTTTTGGCTTTAAATAAATTATTTTAATTCTTTTCATCAAAAAAGACATTTTTTCCTCTCTCTCTCTCTCTCTCTCGAAATATTTTCTTCTTTCTTAACCTTCTCTTTCCTCTTTCTCTTCCTTCGTCGTCCTTTTCCTTCTCTACCTGAATAGCCGATAAATTCCAGAACTCCGATATTGATCCTTGTGCTGCCATCTTTTGGTTACTTTTCGAACTAAAGCCAACCTGAAGTTCCTGGAGCTCTTTTGGTTTGTAATAAAAAAATCCATACTTCAATCTCTAACTGGTGGTATATAAGTATTATCCTTTCAGTTTCGTGAGAAGCATAAGAACTGATTTCATGCCATTCAAACATTATTAATGAATAATTATGGAGTATTTAAAAATGTCTTTGCTGAAGTATTTAATATGATCTTTTACAAAACATAGCAAAGTTTTGTTTTTAATAATTTATCTCTAAAACTCAAGCGTGAGATAAATTCTCTCCTTTATACTGAAATATGAATATATTATTTTAATTTTTTTAATTATTTACAAAAAACTTTTTAAATATGGGCTTAAAAAAACAATGAAATAATGTTATTGTCTTGAAAAGGTATTTAAGTTTTACGAAAACAATTTTTTATGTAATAGCAAACTTAATAAAAAATTATTAATTTTGAATTTTATGAACGTTGAACAAAAGTTAGAGATTTCACTGTTTTGAGTTCCCTGTGTCCCCTTAAAAACATGTTTAAACGGTATAGGTATATAATAAGTGCTAATATTTTTATTTTTAAAAGTACATAGGAGTTTAACTATCTTTTTAATCTTACTGAAATAATTCAGAATATTTTTCTCGCTTTGTTTTGATTTAAAAACTGCTATCAAGCTAAAAGTTGCTTCCACTTGATAGCTAACGCTACTAACTAAGAATACTTACTCTAAGTTAGCAGCATTAGAGTTTTAGTGAGAATTCATTTAAAAATCTGTAATCGCGTTGAAGTAAGCAAAGAAGTAGTCAAATTATTTTTAGTTTCTCAAAAGTCTGTATTCAAAAGTAATTTTTTAACAATTCCTTTCCCCCCTTCAGTATATTTTTCATTTTATTCCACTACTTTTATTTTTACAAACGGAATAACAAGGCTAATATGTCTAATACAAGAACATAATTAATTTTCCATCGTGTATGAAAATAGTTGTGTATGTCTATCCATAATCTTTAAATTTATTTCTCTGTGGTAAAATAATTATTTTTGTTAACATGCTCTTTCAGTAAAATCATTAAAAAATATACTTAAAACCAAATTTTGAAATATTTAAGATATATTGTTCTCCAACGTATCACGGTGATGGCACTATTTTAGCAATGACAAAATAAAACAATTATACCATTTGCAATGTTTTGATCTTACTATCTACCAAACGTTATGCAGCAACATTAATAACATCCTACTGACACCATAAATCTAAATATTTATAAAATTGACTTAATTTCGTCGAAACAAAAAATATCTATTTTTGATGGAATGAAATTCAAAGTAATGTAAAAAGCTTGTCAAATACTAGAATTGTCATGCTGATAAACCTTAGGATGGATAATAATTATTTAAGTATTTTAATTTCTTAAAGGAGGAAAATATATTTAAAAAAAGGTTTTATTTATTTAAACACGTTTTGAGATAAATGTTTTCTGTCAAAAATGATTGTACACTTTCTTCATGAATAACTAAATAAATAAACAAAAAAAAGAAATTCAGAAACTTTTAAACAAATTTAGAACAGAAAGAACTAAAGAATATACTGAAATAAAAGTGCTAGTAAGCTAATTATCAAAAACTCAATTCCAGCTTATTTTTAAATACAAACGTAAATTTATATAATTGTAAATTATTTGTATTACAATATTAATTTAAACTATAACAAATTCGTTTTAAAATCCCAAATTGATATTCTTGTATTTTTATACTTTTCTTAGTATGCAACAGTGTAGAAAATTAAATTTTTCACCTTGAAAGGTTTACTTGTTATTCAAAGCTGGTTAATTTGAATTTACTCTATACCATTAAAGTTTTATGTTCACTTATATCTACACATATAAGCAGTCTTTTTTAAAATATAATTCCAGTTATATATAATTTTTTTAATAAAATCCTAGTGCCTTACTTACAGTACTTATATATAAGTACTTACATTAAAGCATATTAAATTGGATAAATAGGTATATATGACATTTTAACTGTCAAAAATAAATTCGAGTACCTAACAAACATTCATGAAATAAATTACATATTAATAAGTAACATAAACGAATATCCCTTACTTATTTGTGTCAAATAATGGGCTCCCGTTTCCCTAAACAAAGGGAAACACCATAAAAGTGTTTTAACGACAGAAAAAGTTCTGGAGAAACTATTGGTTTTCCTACAGCAACCCAAAAGGTAGTTGCAAAAAGAATCCCCTTTAATAACTTCTTTTTCAATTCCACACCACAAAACCATTAAGAAACTATGCTCGGGCCCTTCTAACTCTCTTGCTCTACTTTACCTTAGATGTAGAAGGACAGTTAATTCATTGCTACGGATTCCCATTTCGAGTTGACAAAGGAATCTCTTGGCTAAATTAATGAGATGCAGAGGACAGCCAATTATCGTACCAGTAGAAACCTCGGCATAAATGCAACTGTAGGGAATACTTGTTTAGAGATCCAACGCATGCGTTAAAGGAGAAAAGCACTGCGGAACACTTCTGTATTTGAACTTCCCGAAATTGATGATGCTATTGGAAAAGGAGAGAAATAGATGAAGAAAATATAATATAAGCTGTACTAACAAACGTGCTGTCGGTTTCTAAGACAAAGCCGAAGCTACGAGAGAAAGAAAACAAGTATATCAAGAGGAAGGGCATACTAATAAGGTTTAGGCAGCTATTCCAGTACAGGAAAACCTTTAAATTATTTCATTTGATCAGTTTCCTTGAGCAGAGCTCAATAACAAATCTCAGTGTTCATTATAAATTTCTTTCAATTATTATATTTAAGTTTTTTTCATTATAATAAAAGGTAATGAACATATTTTGCTTAATAAAATAAACTATATTATTTCTTGCATATAAGATAACTAAATGACATTCAATAAAATTCTTCGGAGTTAAAATACATAATTATAAGCAACAATGAGGAGACAGAGAAACAAAATCATTTGTATTCAACTATGCAGTTAAATTTGAGTTTGTGCGAACTACTTTGATGCTTACATTTTCAAAAGATAATGCATTAAATTTTAGAACACATATTTACATTCACTGTATTTACTAATTCAATATTTCCTAAATGTTAGTTTCGGAGTTAAATTATAAATTCAATGTAAATTAGAGCATAGGAAGATATTTAGCTCTTTTATGATTTATAATAGAAATACATTACCATCGTTTCTTTTCCAATATTTCATAAATTCGGGCTTATAATATACGTTTAATAAACCTTCGATGCATACTAAAATGTTTATGTTAAAGATGAATAATAACTCTTTCTGAAATATTTAAAGCATTTCAAATTAATAATATATTTACATAGAAGAATAATCCACTTATTTAAAAGGTTTTTCAGTATTTTAAATTATGTAAGTACTTTTTGTTTGAAAAAAATAATCCTTCTTTTTTCCTTTAAAAAAACAATGAACTCATTTTTAAACCTCTAGTGATTTTATAAATTGTCATTGCTATGAAAGAACTGCAAATTGTGGAAAAGTTATGTAAGATATTTTGAATAAAAAAAAATTAATTTTTATATATATATATATAATACTTACATATAAAATCACATCAAATTTATCTTTGTAACACTTTAATCAAATCAAAAGAATTCAGACACAAAATGCCCTCGCTAAGAATATCCAAAGTTTACCAATAAGCAAACCTTGTGAACCATTTATAGAATTAAACCCCAAGAAAGCATTATTGATATATAAAAAAAATAAAGAAATAAAATTTATTTAAGTTACCGGATGAAAATATTTGGACATTTGGTTTCAAAAAGAATCTCATCATCAAAAGTCTCTAAATCTAGATAAAAATGTAATCAATTTTATTGGTAATACATTGTATTTTCCTCATACTGCAAAATTTCGCTGTATCTTGAGGCTGAATATAAGCAAAAAAGACATTATGAATAGTTTAACCAGTTACTGCATTTGTTTCGAAACGAAAACTTAAGTACAAAGTTTTGGAAAAACTATTGGTTTTCCAACGAGAACGGAGAAGTTACTCAACAAACAATGGAGATTCTATAACATTTTTTTCTGGATACAGCACAACGTTCCAGGAATAATTTCAAATAAATTTGCTTTTTGTCATATTTATATTTTCAAAAGGTATCCCTTTTATATCTATATAATATAACATAAAAATATATGTATGGTATATATGATAAAATGTCCATACTATATATTTTGAGATACTTTCTATTTACTATACACCCCCTTTCTATATATATTTCTATAAGAATAAGTTTCAAAACGTTAATATTAAAAAGATAATTTTGATTATAAAAGGGGAAATTTTGAAAAGCATTTACAATGCATATAAATTAGAAACAATGCCAGGATGTTGATTATAAATATAAATATTCAATAAGCATTTTTCAAAAAATCATATTTGTCATATTTGTGCTAAGAAAAACAATTTGTTTAAGGAATTATTTTTAAGTTAAAATGTTAATTATAAAAAAAGCTTAATATAATTGAGTGATTTGTTGATGCTCTGTCAACATATATATTTTGATTTAAAAAACATGTCTTTATCTTTTTTTTCCATTTAGTGTAAAAATTTACTTCTCCATACTAATATAAAACATTCTGATATAAATATATACTCCTTTATTCAAAGAATCTCTTTAAAAATCTTTATCGAAATGTCTCAGACAGAGAAGGGGATTAGTAATTGAAAGCAAAAATCTCTGCTTTCTCATTTCATTACAAAAGAAAGTGTACAATTCTCTAAAAAGAATAAAATTATAATTATTTTCAGATCGTCTGGAAGCAATTAGATTATTCAAATACATTCTCCCTTGTCTCTAGAGACAGAGAAAATCTTAAAATGTATTTTATTTTTTTTCCTTGAAGATAAAGAAAAAATACTTCTGTCATCAAAGGAATTATCATTGCTGAAAAAAAAGCATTGAAAAATGAATAAGCGTCTTTGACAAACAGAAACCAATAAAAATAAATATTGTATTCTTTTCATTTATGGCTTAATGAAACTGCAAATGAAGCGTAAAATTATTAATGAGTAGGTACAATGAAGTATGTTCTGTAATCCAAGGAAAATAAGGTCTCTTGTTGACGGCAAGAACAAAAAATTACGCATGCTAATCATATGTAATTTAAAGTCATTTTTTAATAACTAAACACAGTAAGAAGTGCTCTTTTGAAAGAATATTACGATTTTTAAAATGAAGGCTGTGCAATAAAGCACAAATATCTAATTAGGATTTTTCGAAAATTAACAATTCACAACGAAAATTCTGGAAGTTAAAAATGTACTAACGAAAAAAGAAACTACAGTTATGCTTCGAAGAATTATATAAATTTAAAAAAAGAGGCACAAACTATTGTGTTTATTTAATTTTTCATATTATCATTATCATTATCTTTAAGGTCTTAAGATGAAACTATCAGTCATAAACATGTATTAAAGATATTATTATTTTATCTATTTTTTTCCAGGAGCGTTCTAAAATACGTGATTTTCTTTTTCTTTTTTTAGTTAAGATGATGTTGCTGTGCTTCATATTTAAAGAACTACTTTTGCATTTAAAAGCTACAAAGCCCACAACTTTCATTTTTTTACTGGAATATTTTTTATGTAGTTGAGTTATCATCATACACGAACAACTATTTATGATAAACCTCTTAATTGTGAGCTACGGTTAGCGGTGACAAAGATGACATTTGAGTTAGCACCCCATTCAATTAGCTATCACGTTAGTCAAATAAGGATTTTCAAATTATTTGAGTTTAATATAGACCAGCTAACAATATTTCGTTGAACGGATTTTCACGAAATCAGGAGTCAGAATCATGATTCATAAACTGTAAATCTCGGGACCATTTCACCAATTGACTATCCTCTCACTTCTTTTTTTCCCCATAAATTTCAAAAAATATTATTTTTTTATAATTTTTTTTAAAAAATCAATTTAATAAGTACTTGCAGAATCCCATTAATTATTTTAAAATCAGAACTAACTGTTTTCTTTGAGAGTATCCTAAAGAAAGAAAAAAAAGTTTTTCTTGTTGTTGTGTATGTATGTACACATATGTATGCGCAGACACACTTACTTCTCACTTTAAAAAGTAATTTTATTAGAAATAAGCAAAAATTATTTTTTTTTAAATTTAAAAATTAGTATAAAAATGCATTAATATGTTCATATACAGAAAAAAATATATAAGTTTTGAAAATGAAACTCTCTTCTAATTTTAGAATTCTAAAGTTTAGGATGCCCGTACAAAAAAATTCCTGAAATCCTACCTTTATTGATAGAAGGAAACTTTTTTGTATTTTGTGCTAGAACACTGTATTTTATTAATAACTGGGATTAAGAACAAATTATGAAAAATAAAATTGCTTAGAACTTTATGAAATAACTATAAGAGACAGTTTTGCACAAGTAATATATTGTCACAAAATAATTATTTTGTATGTGTACCCGGGTTTTTACAAAAATCATAAAACCTTTTGATTTTTCCATGTCTGAAAAATATGCGAATTACTCATCAATTTGCTAAACATTGTAATCACTATGTTATAAATAATTATTTATAATTAAACACTATTTGTCGTTCTTAAAAAATGAATCTTTTTTTAATCTTTTTCAGGTGTAGGATCTACTACTGGTGTTTAGGACGCTTTCATCAAATTATTACAAGTAATATGTGAAGCTGTGAAATAATTTATCAGAATAAATCGAAAGCATCTCATTGGGATGGCGTATAAATCGTTACGAGTTCAGTTTACTCAATTTCAGTCAATATGATTTATTAGAATTTAATGCTTGTTGTACTTTTAATAAACTTAAACAGAAATTAATTGCTATTTCGAACTTGTTGCTTACAACATACAATCGAAAAATTCTGATTGAACACTCACACATTAAATGGCATCAACTTAGACCTGAAAATACTGTCCTATATAAAGAGATAGATAGGAATATTATGTATGCATGCTTTTCAAAGTATAATTAGCAAAACAAAATGCAATCATTTACACTTCCTATTTGAAAACTAAGTATAATTTATTAATATTAAATACGTTACTATTTTATTTGAACCCTATGCTGCTCAATTCAGCTTATGTATGCCTTGATATTGCACTTGTTGTTATTAAAAAATAACTCGATTGTAAAAATAATCAATACATAATAATATATTATTTGTTATTACTGTATATTGTGATTTAATTAGTATTTGTTTTTTATTTCTTTGTCACTTCTCACAGTTTTTATAGTTCAAAATTTATTTTTATTAAAAACTAAAAATATTTATAATGTAAAAACAATTAGAGAGAACCTGTTCATTTAAAAAATTTATATACTATTTACAGATTTGATGTAAAACTGATCACAAAAAATCATAATTGAATGAATTAAAATTCTATGTATTAGTTTGGCTTAGAATACAAAGAAAATGCCCAAAAAATAAGATTATTAAAATGTTTTACTTTCAATCCAATTCTAAAAAACACTTCAATTCTAATGAAATAAAAACTGTGAATCAATACTTTAATGCAATAGACTCACTTAAAAATGACGCTCGTATGCGTAAAAGCTTAATTTCCGTAGCGATAATTGCCCAAATTTTGTGCAAATATGCAACATTTAAATTTTGTCTGTGTGTAAAACTTTTTTTGTTCATCAGTAATAACGACCACTTAATGCTCCTATCCCACATTTGTAGTGTATAATGGTCGTTAAGCATTGAGTCTATTGTATCGTCTTTTTGAACATATGTATTTTTTCATGAAAAAAAATCAATTTTAAAATGAACTTAATCAGTGTTAATACTAACATGATTCTATTGTTTTATTATGTATTTAATACATGTCTGAAGACTGAACCCTTATATATTGGACAACAATCTTGTAAAAGTTTATGTATAAATTCCAATCAGTTGCCTGTTCATGTATTCTGTAATAATAAAATAATTTAAAATTTTCTTCGCTCTGAAGAAAAGAAGTAGATGCGCATGGTTGTCGAGTTGGGCAGGTGGTTGTCTAGATAAAAGCACCCTGTAACGGCTAGTTGGACAAAACATATGTATTAACTTTTTGTTTTGTCTAACCAGACTGTTACAGAGTGCTTTCAAACATCAAAATCAGTCAAGGGACCTATGGACTCAAATGGTAAGTATTTTATTGTTCCTTTTTTTCTGTTTATAATTTAATTATGATTTCGTTCGTTGTTTTCTTTATGTTTTAGTAATGAGACAGAAATAAATGCTGAAGGTAAGTACTTTAGTTTTTATTAATTGTAGATGACCCATGATAATTCGACACGAAATTAAATTTACAATTTTCCCCTTTATTATCATAATCAAATCAGTAGAACATATAATGTAGCATAGCTTAAATCTTTCACAAAAGAATCCAATAAAAACTGTTCAGAGAATTTATGTTCGCTCAAAACATATTTCTTTTACCATTAAGATGAAAATTACGTGACCTGTATACATATATACATAAAATTGTCAGAAAGTTTCTGTGCCAATTGAAGCGACTCCAAAGAAGTTGCAATCGATTCATCCTATTCTTATTCATATTATGGGTATTACGAGGTCCTCGAGAAATTTGGAGAAAAATATCACTACTTGTTACAATTACAGAAATATTGTTGAATTGTATCTGAATGGTGAAATACCAGCAGCAGAACCCAGATAGTACATAAAACATAAATACATCTTAAATATTGAAAGATTAAATTATTTAATAAACTAAGCTTTTATACAAAAATTTAAAAACCAATGCAAGTATTAAATATTCTGAAGGATCACTATAATAAAAATTAAGGCATAATAATTTTCAGTAACAATGAAAAACAGCATAATAATTTTTATTTAATTGTATAAAATTATTGTACTCTTTTTAATCAATCTCTTCCACTGGAAAATAAAGTAAAGCTAAATCTCACTCATTAATATATAAGCCTGTTAGAGGTAAATTTCTCAATGTTTCTTTGACGAACTACGCAATTAAAAAGTTCTTCAAAACAGACCTATTGTTGGAGAAACTTGAATTCAGAAAAAAATCGCTTACATGTTCAAAATTTGTAAAAAGTAATATTCACACACACACACACACACACACACATGTAACTTGATCTTCTTGGCTGAAAAAATATGATGCAAAGTTATAACTCTTCAAGACATTTACTCTGAAATTTAAATACTTTGAAATTTTAAAAACTTTTTTGATATGTTAATTGAACTTATGTTATGATCATTAACTGATCTTCAAGATTCTTTTTAGATTGAAATTTTAAAATTGACAATGCAGAAATAGAGAGGGAGAGAAAACTTTTAAAGATTATTACGGGCATATTTTTTTTTTATTTCCTAGAGCAGGTTACATGGAATCTATGCTTTGAAATATGTGATGATTCTAGACTTTGTTGAGTTAGGTGAATTATTTCAGTAGAAAAAAAGTGTTTTCTCAGAGATTTGTATAAATACTTGCCTTAATTACTCATAGAAATGGCACATGAGCCTTTAGATAGTTTAAAAAATATTTTTTAGCTTTGTATAATTGTTAGAAACAATTTATTTGAAAGACAAGGTATGATAAGTACTTTTCGTTTAGACATACATATTTAAAAAGAAAATCTCGTAGGGATAATTTTCAAAGTATACGGTATCAATTTTTGAAATAAAAATGCATATTTTGACAGTTTTGAAACCCAAAATTCCATATTAAAAACAAAATTATTACGTTAGACATGTATTCAAGAACAGCACATTACACCAATGTATGAAATAAATATAATAAATAAGTCAAACCTTCAAAAAGGCTAAGCAGTTTTTCTGCTTAAAAGTTAAAAAATGGAATTAAGTGTAAATATTTAAGATTGTATGAATACATCTTTTCATTATAAAGCAAGAAAACGCATGAAATAATCTTCTAAATCACAGATTCCACAAAAAAAAGTTAAATCAGACAATTATCATACGCTAATACACTGTCAAAAATAGTATAGAAAACATAACAATTTAAATGTTAACTGACAAGTATGTGTAGTCGAATAAATAAAATTTTTATTTTTGTTACTTTAAAAACTGAATAGAACAAATTTTTAAGTTACTTGCATTTATATAAAATTCTAAAACAAAAAGAAAAATTGTAAAATCCTTTGTAAAATTTAAGAAACATAAAAAGTTTTATAAAATTGTACCAGTTATGTAATATATATTGAATCCAAGTATATCTGTTTTCGCGGAAAGTAAAAAACTAGATGAAAAAGAAAATTCTCTAAGCCTAAATTCAAAAGAAAAGGCTGAAAAGGATAACGTTTATTTATTTATTTATTTATTTGATTTTTAAAATTATAAATAGTTCATATCTCGTTTAAAATGATTACTTTATTTCTCATATATACCAATATTTGCATATTATTTAATCAAAAAAATTACTGTATGGAGTTTGTCATAATTTCCTAAGCGATTCACTTTCTGCATATTATCAAGAAAAACTGTCAAAAAAATAACTAATAATATGTATATTTGTAAATTAAATTAAATTTCAGCAAATATTGTTTACTTATTTTTATTTTATTCACTGAACAATATTTGTTACATAAATTTTAAACAAGACAATTTAATCATTAATAAAAGCAAATATACTTACAAAAATAAATATAAATAAACCAATACTTACATAAATAAGTAAATAAACCAATACTTACATAAGTAAATAAACTAATATGAATTTAGTTACTGATAAATTAAATCAAAAAGTTATTTTTATGCTTTCGTAATCGTAATTGAAGCATAAATGAAAATCTGTTTTTCTTACAAGAGGAAAAAACCATCATAACAAGAAAAAAAAGTTACAGCAATTTAGAAATATTTTGAAAATATCTTTTATCGCATTAAAAATGTCGAACATGATTTCATTTCCGTAAATTATTAGTTAAAAACAAGTTTTGACAAATATATTATTCATAATACTATTCTTATCTTTTGTTTTAATGTAATTATTTATCCCAAGTAGAGAGATCGCTATTTGTTATAATAATTAAACAGCTGTCTTTTTCTCAATTTTTCAAAATGGCTTCTCAAATAATAATTATACTTTGCTTTAGATGAGCATCCGTGTTTTTAAATGAGTTATAAAAAATGTAGTCAAGTACTTACATGGCTTTTAATGATCCTAACGGGAGTCAATAAATCCATTGTGAAAGTTAAAGGAGTATTCGTTCTTTAAAAAGTAAGAAATATAATTTCATAAAAATAAAGTTATTTGTTTAGAAACTGGTTTTATGTTGTTTCTTCTCATTTACATTTTTATATGAAATAATACTCCTCTAATGTAACACAGATTCCCACTGAAAGACTTCGAAATATGCACGTTTAGAATAGCATAACACTAATTCTTAAGTTAACATAAGATTCCTTAATGTAAAACGAAATATTTTATTTTAAATATTCTTTGAAAAGAATGTTCTTATATCCACTTATCTGTTGGATGCGTAGCGGCTATTGGCAAACAGTTTGCGAACCACACCAGATGTGGCCATCCAGTTACCATGGCAACAATTGCTCTCAAAATCCGACCATTTCTTTTTGACCAGTTTCAAATATAACTTCTTTTTTATGTACTGCTCCTTTCGAGAACTCAGCACATTAATTTTTTTCTTTTGTAGCTTATTTCTTTGGTCATAATAGGATGAAACATAAAAACGTATGTTTCAAAAATATGAATTAAAGTATAAATCACTTTTTTTTCCCTTTTGTGAGAATTATGTTCGAGATGACGATTTGATGGGGGTTTTTAATACTAGAACTCATTTTAAAAGTTAAACTGATAAGATAAGCTAAGAAATTCCTTTCTATATGTAAGCAAAATTGTCTGAATTTTCTTTACAACTGTTAATATTTTTTTCTGAAAATTCTCTGCTTAGAAATTAAAATACACAATCATTTTATACTTTTAAAAAATATCAAGGCACAAAAAGAATTGATTGTTTAGCTTATATTAATTTTTTGTTTAATTATCTTCATTACTCATCAAATTAGAAATGTTAGAATAAAATAGAAATAGATGTGTGCGATAAACTAAAATTAAATTTTTAAATGTTTAATCACTAAATGTTTTTGAAAACTTAACATATAATCTACCAATTATAGCACACAGCATTGTAGCAGATGTATGTTTAGTGTTCAATTATAAAAGTTGACACTAAAATTAATATCACTTTAAAAAACCAAGGCAATCACATATAACTTCGACTAAATTTATTTTTAAAATTTGAAAGTAATACAAAAGCGCGCGCAAAATACTTCAAAAGTAGAAGTATGTATGATACATATATAAACAATAAGTAATATAATCAGAATAAATTTTACAATACGGACGAGAATAAGAATTAGTTTCAACTTCCAGAATTTTTTTTTCTTTTGTGCTAAAATAAAATGATTACAGGGCAAATATAACGAATTTTTAAATATACTTATTTCTAATTTAAATAAAAGTTACGGTGTTAGAAAAAAGCTTTATTACTTACCTTGCTTTTATAAAGCACATTTGTCTTGATTCTTTAGAAGTGAATATTTGATTCTTTAATACATAAAAAAGCTATTTAGAAAGTATATTTAACAAAAGTTTACAATTAAGAATATGCATTTTTATCAATTACATGGTAACACATTGTAAAAACTGTCCTTTTCTATTCAAAATATTTTCAAAGAATACCTTTATCAGTAGCCTTCTAGTATTGAGTGACCCTTCGACAAATTGTAATTACTCTTCGAACATTTTTTTACAAACTCTTATATTTTTATCCACATCCAATTACTATGCTCGAGCTAATTACTTTTGAAAATGAATTGAAAAGGGAGCTTTATACAAACAAAGAAAAATCTACCTTTCAAATGAATCATTTTTCTTCAAAATATAGTACTGTGATGTATTTTATTGTGTGATCTCCTTTCTTAGTGTTTGAAATTAAAATTTCTTTGCTGTGTAAGAAAATCGTGCTTAAAATTAATAAAACATTTATTTATCAATTAAGTTCATCGTTTATAAACACCAAAGCATAGTTGCAGATCTCATAATCATTTAATTTTGAAAAACAAAATTTATAAACAAGTAATATTAAAAAAAAATTAAGTCAATTCCTACTTGCAAAACAAATTGAGTTTTTCATGCCTGGTAGTTGGATTATCAATGTATACTGTCACCCTCTATTGATTTGAATTCAGAACAAATTTCATTTTTCTCCCATATGAAACTAAAATTAATTAATTAAATTTAATTAATGAATTAATATTTGAAAAAAACTGTGTCAACATTAAGTGTCCTTCACAGCAAGTTAGAAAAAAAAAGTGTATTTGAGCATGAGTGAGTGAATAAAAGGCATTTCAATAACGATTGAAAATTTGAACAAGATGTGTGTGTGTGTGTGTGTGTGTGCGTGCGTGCGTGTGTGTGTGTGTGTGTAAATATATTGGGAAAGAGTAAGTTCTTAATATAGTTTGTAATATAAAAATACTTCTCAATATAACAGCGAATAATTAATATAAATATATTTTCACTTTATAAAATTCCACCAAATAATTTTAAAATACTTAATTCTCTTATATACATAATTGAAGACATCGATTTTGTTTGATTGATATATTTTATAATGATTATTTCTTTGTTAGTTCATTTCAATATTTTAGAGGGATTGATTTTTTTTCTAATTTATAACAATTATGCATATTGTTATTAAAGAACTGACACGAAATGTAATCTCCTTAAAAATTAATCAAATGTCATATTGAATATAACATGCTTATGCCAAATTTACATAAATCTGTGATTTTATTTAAATTTCAGTTTCATTTATTTGATCCTGTTGAGTCAAATACGACCTTTGCACCATGAGAACTATCAATACACCACTTATATTTCAAACTCGTATAGCTACACTTTACACAATTGCCATTGCTATAAGCTTAGGTTCATAATAAAAACAATACTAAAATAGTGACTCATTGAATGGTGTAATATTACCAAAGAAGAGTTTAAATTATATAGAGAGAAAAAATAAGCAAAGTTACTTACATAAATATTAAAGTCAAAAAAATAATTACATAATTGAAGTTAATTTTCATATCAATTACGTCAACGCTATTTTCTTTACAAAATAAATATAAATTTGCATAGATCATTTTTATAAATTTCTTAAAGAGAAAAATTTTCCCTTAAAATAAAGAAGTTTTGTATATGTAAATGTAATAATTCCCTCTAGCATCCTTTTAACTAACTGTTTTTAATAATATTTAAACAAACTTTAATACTGTGGTTCAAAATTAATGCTTTAATCTTAATCGTAGTCAACTAGTATCCGAAATCCCTATCCCACCCATTTCAACCAATCAGAGCTGCTATTACATAATAATCACGCGGTTGTCACTGCCGGTATATAAAGCAAAAATCTTGTGTGATCGCCCCCTTTGTCTCTTTGTCTTTGTATTCGTCTCGAGCAATGTCGTTGCTGCTTATCGCTTTTGTTATTGTGTCTTCTTTATATATATATAGTGATCTTATCAAATGTCTGTGAAAAACCATTGTGAATTTTTCACCTACGTTATGTGTGTGTGAATAAAAAGATGAACGTCCACTCTGAAGATGTTTTCTGTGTAAATAAACAAAAATACAACAACACCGGTCATTACGCTTCATATATATAAATAAATCCTTATAACTACATATATTAAAAAATATTATATATGTAGCTAAGCAAATGAAATATTGTGTTACATAAATATTTTTTAATATAGTTTTGATACATTTATATGAATAAAGAGCAAAATAATATAAATTTTAAAAAAATTCTTCACACTCTTAACTGTAGTTTCTTTCCTCTTTACAGTAATTTCTTTATCGTTTTTAGATAGTAAATCGTTTATTCCTTAAAACTTTCAGTATTCAGTTTATTTGAATTTTTTTAGTTTAACTCAATATGATATTTTTAGGATTACGTATGACATTCGAATACTTTATGCTAGCTTTGTCTATAACGATAGAATAATCAGCAAAACCTTTAAAAAATTGCATCAGAAAACAGAATAATTAATTTTCCCGCCTTCTTATCTCAAAATAAAACACAATTATTTTGATCAAATAAAAATAAATCTGTTCATGTCGGACAAAGAAACAATAATTAATCGTGATAACTAATCTTCCTCCACTGTATAAATATACCTAACACTCAGCTAAGTACCAAGATTAATATCAAAAGTTCTCCATCCAAATATATTTTATCGTTTTTATTTTCGCAGAGTAAACTTTGTTTTCACATCAATCACAAGGACGCTATGTCTAGATATCTTTCAGAAGATAATTCATAATATAATGACAGCGTTTGCTATATTTGTTTTAGCAGAATCAGGACAGCACCACTTTGTATCCATGATGTTCTTATTAGATTTGTATGATATATAGGTTCTGGTCTTTAAGCGTATCATAAGTCATTTCTACGATCGCATGAAAAAAAATTGATGAGTACAACAAGATCATAACACTCGCAACTATTGGTTCTTTAATGCTGAAAATTATAATTAAGTAGCTCACATTTATTCGTAAACATCCGAAATAGTTAAATTTTTAAATTCATGCCGTATTTTTGTAAATGAATATAATTGTCCAATGATTACAAACAATAAAAAAATTGTTTCTTGGTAATAACAACTGCATAATGTCAAGTATTGAATTCCATTTGTGTGTGGTATATTATGTCTATAAACACACATGAAGTTTACTTTAAGAATTTTAATCGGTTTTCTTAACTTCCTGGATTGGAATACAAACGTTTCGTATTTATAAAAGTTATTATATTAAAAACGTATTTTCTCTTTAATTCCAACAAAATTAAGCAAACAAGTAAATGTTTTCACAATAAAAGAAAACATAATTATATAAAAAAAGAACATAAATATAATTCTCATTTTCTCTCAAATATACGAGGTGTTATCGTAAAATTTAAACTATTATTAAAAATAATCGAAATAGAGAGAAACTTAATTTTTATTATATACATAACCTTTGAATTTTAAGAGATATTTTATTTACTATTTTGAATATGCTTTACATTTTTTTGAGTTTAAACTAAAACCTTAATAAATACAATTAGATTTTCATATTATATTTAAATGACTAGGAGCATATAATTTGCGTTATTAACTTAAGTATCTTTTTTTATATAATAAGCTTTATTTTTTAACTAATTCTATTTGATCGCATTATTTACATGTTTGATAATTACCTATTATGTCTCACAAAGTTTATAAAATAAATAGTTATAACTGTTGTGCAATCATATGAGCACCACAAATATTACATTTTTATGTTTTATTCAAGATATATTATACTTAGATTGGAACATTTTGCAAAAGTTATATGTATGTATAATTCCATTGCAATCTTAATTTAGTTTACACCTAATAACAGCTGTTATAACTAAAAATTACTCTCCAAGAAACAAACTAGTAAATGACTAGACTAAGGGTACAAAACTATGAAAAATGGAAATCTGCAAAAGTTGAAAAAAGTGAAAAGATGTAGGGCTTTAAAAAATTAAGCATGCTAAAAAGTAATCATATTGTTTCTTAAACACTTCTTTTTTCGAAAACGTTTTTTTTCACTAAACTTTCTAAAACATATTTTTAGAATAAAATTATTATTTAATTAATATAATAGATTCATAGTTTATAAAATAAATTAATCTCATTATAAAAACTCTTAGATATTTTTCTATGAGCATCTAGACGGGGGGAATGAAGAATATGTTCAATTAATAAAAGTATATGTTAGTTCTGACTAGCTCAAAGACATCCACATAACTAAAATTGCGCTAAATTTTCCCCACACACACACACACATTTGAGCATTTAAATTATATAAATCAATAAAATTAATCATTCACAATCTGCTCACAAATATTTTTTTCAGTAAGAATATTAAATCCATCACACTTGAGGTTTTTATAAAAATCGGAAAAACTTAAAAAGAAAACAAGATTTGCACCAAAATCTCTTTTATATTATTTTATTATTACCTATTTTTATCCAAGAAATGCATTTTTAACTATATCCCTTGGTGATAACTATAAATCAAATACTTTTTTATCTTAAATAAAATATTAATTTCCGATATGCCGTACCCAATTCATTACTAAAAACATTCCTTATAAATTACATTAGTTCTTAAAAAGTATAGATCAAATAATAAACATCGAAAAATCACATGTAAATTTCCTTCTTAAACCAGTTTACTTAAATGAAATATATATATATGTGTCTGTTTGCCTTACTTAGAACCCATTTTGCATAAATCCATGTCTTCTCTTCTCTGCTAACATTAAAAGCCTCGTGAATAAACTGAAATGAAAAGTCCTTGAATATTGTATCAAAAAGGAGCTACTTAAAATTTTAAACTCTGTCCTTCAATATATCCAGACGTGATGCTACATCCGCATCAGTGTTGGAGAATGTTTATACAGCTGTTCTTGAGTCCAGAAATGAATCCTTTAATCCACATCAAGTGTCTTTAATCTGTTGACATGAATGTCAGGATTGTAAGATGGCTATTAAAGAATGGAAGGCATAATATAAGAATGGGGCGAAATACCAACCTTCTCTTGCAGCTGACTAGTTTTTTAATAACTTTGCTTAATCTAAGCTAGCTTTGGAGAGACAACAAGATATAGATGTATGGATTACTTTATTTATTGTAAGATATTATTAAATTACTTAAGAATTAAGCCTACGATGTTTATATTTCATATGCGACTCCTTTAAATGATTGTTGATTTTGAACATACGTAACAGCACTGATTAAAGAAAGAAGGAACATTCTTATTAGTGTTTTAGTACGTAGATTCTCATTTATTTCATTTCAATAAATCTGTTTATTTTATTTTCTCATGAGAAATTGTTTTTGTTACAAGAATCATAAGTAATTTTCTTTACTTAAATTAAAAAGTGGGTGTATAAACTATTTGTGTTCGACATGAAACTTTCGTCACTTTTACCAGCTATTTTCTCTATCTCATGTTAATACATTTTAATTCTTATTTTATGAAAAGTGTATGCATTAACTATCTATTAAAATATTTTTCTAAATTGCAGTCTTAAAGAAACTTATTTCACTGACTTTCTAATATCTGGATTGTTTCATTTAAATAACTATGGAATTCTTTTTATCAAGTCATACAGCATGTAACTTTAATACGTCTTCTGAAAGCTGGTATAAACATCTAAAAATATTATACAAAAATTATATTCAATATAATATTCCTATGTTATTTTAAATTCTACCAGAAAAAATGAATAAAAATATCGGTAATTTGGATATATTTTCTTTAGGGTGAATGATAATAAGAGTATATACAAACAATTTTCAAAATGTTTACCTGGACTCATTTCAAATTGTGAGTCTGTCGATCATTATGATATTCAGTCAATATTACATTAAGTAAGTCTAAAAAATTTAAGTATAATTAAAATATATTCCCAATGGTTATATACGGGTACTAGTGTGTTATATGGGTATTTATAATTGTGGGGTGATTAGGATAAAAATATAGATTTCATACCTTTTATATATTCAAATTTTGTGTGCTATTTTTTACTTTAATATCATAATACATTTCATAATAATAATAATAAAAACTTGCGCTATATATCTTTTTTTACTTTTATGTCTCAACATATTTGAGAATATCAACAAGAAAACGTGTGCATTCTCTTTGCACATTCTCTGCAGATATAAAATAAGAAAAACTACAGAGGTGATTCATGAAATTAGGAAATAAAAATAACTATTGTGTCACTAGCAGGCATTATTTATCAATAACAATAAATGAAAACGTATTGAGCCAAAAACAAAGAAAGGAAACATTAATAATTTAAAAATAAATTTTCCGCATGGAAAAAAAAATTATTATTCTTTCTTTTACTTTTTCTTTCCTGTTATTTTTTAATTTAGACAATTTCATCTTGGTTAGATAATCATCTTTTAATAAGCTAAAATAAGTTAAATGACTTCTTAACAGCATTTCTTCCTGTATTTTATGGCCAAAAATTTGGATCTGATAAAAAGCAAAGAAGAAATTTTCCTACTCAAACTAAATAAATCTTGATTTATGCTGCATAGAATTAAATGGGTTGCATTTTAATCTCATAACGTATATCAGTGAGAGTCAAAAAGTTATTTTTAATCCAAAGTATATGTATTTTCTGTCGGTATTTTTTAACACAGATTTTGCTGATTTTCTGCCTCACAAAATTTATGAATATGGATTAAGACACACAAATGATATGTCCCATGGGCATTTTTAATTTTTGAGAACATTGTTAGTACAATTCACTGTACTAACAATTAATATACAATTCACTCTGTACTTATATAAATATTTATTTTAAAACGTAGTTCATAACTAGTTGTTATTATTTATTCAATAAAAAAGAAAGGGTTATTATTATTAAAGAATTTTTAAAGAGACTCATATACTTTCTTTTATTTTTCAACCAAAATGAAAAAAACAAAATGTACTCAAATGATTTCTTTATTTATAAATACATAATGCATATTAAGATAGAGAATATTTTCAATTATTGTGAAAGCATGGTCAAATCAATCCTTTTTATACAAATCAGATTTCAGTAGACTCATTTATTTACTTAACTCTTTTGAAACGCGATGCAATTGATCCCGTGCTCTAGTGTCTCACAGTTAAGAATGTGGCCATGATACGCGAATGGTCATATCAACTTGTGGGTTCGAGTCCTGGTACCACTAAAAAACCAACATGTGCTAAACTGAACTGAACTCAGTGGCGCAAACAGCCCATGAGAGCCAAGGCCTACTGAGCCTATCTCAGTTTACGTGACCTTAGGCGCTGGGGTGCATGTGCAGATGTTTCGGTCAAGTGGTCAGTCTGAAGTGAAACCCCCAGTGTTCTCTCAATTTCCCAAGCAAACTTGGTACTCATTTATCGACCCACTGAAGGGATGAAAGACTGAGTCGATCTTGCCCAGCCCGGGATTTGAGCCCCATACATGTAGAGAGGAAGCGCGAGACACTACCACTCAGCCTCTGGGCTTCATGACTCAGAGTGAATCATGAGTAAAGTAGCTAATTCACTTTAAATCTATCCAGGCTGAAAGTCCTCACGTTCGCATTGTGTGGAAATTCGGAAAGCGGGATACCAGCTCATGCGTCATCCTTGTAACTTGGCCATAGCTCAAAATTATGAGGTATGTCACCATGAGTTCACGTGTAGCTTCGAAAGGCGACATTAATAACCGATTAAATCAATCTGGTGGTTATGATACATAACTTTAAATAACCAAATAGTTAGAAGATAATTTTATTTGCCAAAAAAACGTTGAACTAACTAATAAAATAATTTTGTGAGTGTCGTTATTTATATAAAATGTGAGCATATCCTTATCTTTATTTTTTAACTTATTATAGAAATTGTTTTGAAATCTTGAAACACTTCTTCATTTAATACATTTTCCTAAATTTTTATTTTGATCAGAAATTTTTTTTTATCATTTCAAATATGAGAACGCTAATATATAATAATTAACAAATATAGATATTTGGCTCTTTCCTGGCCTCATCATGAAAAGATGGTTGGAATGGAGTTGTAACAGAGCAAGCTTAAATTAAGAAAGTAACCCAAAAAGTTAAGAGAAAATTTTCTCAAAAAATGTAATGATAACTTCTACTCTCAAAGTGGTATTATTTCATTAATTGGCTTTGTTTATCGTTTTTCCAAGCATATAATTTGCTCTATTATTTCATAGAATAAGAAAAAATCCGTTTGCAAATATATTAAAATCCATGCTTGAAAAACCGCTTTTAAAATGTATCAAAATCAATCAAATTAATATTTGTGTGAGATGATTGAATTTTATTACCAATGCTATAAAATATTGTCCCTTCCGTAGAATATCCTTTCTAAATACAGTTAAAAAAATTTCTTTTTATTAAGATTGAAATCTCTTGTTTACATTTCTTTAAAAAATGTTATATTAAAGTCTAAATTTACACAAATAAATTATTCTGTTTGAAGATTTGAAGTAAATGCACAAAAATAATTGCATTTTTTCAAATGTGCAACATGGTTGAGAAAATTCAATCCATTTTGCCAAATTTTTTATCCATTTGAAATAGATACATATTGACAAAGCGAAATCATTTTAAAACTAAGAAATCAGATTGTGAAACTGATGTCCTTTTAAATAGATTTTTAATTTTCTTAATATAAAGTTTCAAAAATGGACCGTATAAAAATGTAACAGTAGACAAGGAAAGAAAATTTTTGGCAATCTTTATAATACTTTTCCTCTATTATAAATTGCCCATATTTTTTAAAATAAGACTTAATTTCTTTTTCACTTTTTATTCCATTATATTTTTTAGATAAAGAGTAAAATAAAACAGAGTCTTATAAATTAATTTGATCCACGAAGTAATTTTACAGAAAATAACTTTATTTGTAAGGAATGCTGTAACTAAAAATAATCACGAGGGGGGTTTTTTTGAGAATATATTTGATAAGAAATAAATTTTCCCTGATAAAAGAATTCTTCTCTTTGATAAAAAAGCTGACGAAAACTTACAATTTTTTTTCGCTTAGGCGAAAATAGTACCCTATTTAATATATGATTGAATCTCAAAAAAAGGGACTGAAATAAATTCAACTACTTGAAATAAATTTTGAGCCAACATTCAAAAACTGAACTGTTTTTTAAAGGCTCGTATGACCTTGATTATTTAATTTTTTTTTTTTTTACTTTCCTTAGAGGAGTATCATCGTGTAAACTCTATATATTTAGTTTAATTAATATACTAAATATAAAAATGTCTTTCCCAAATTACTAGACTCTCTAGATGAAGCAAAAATATTTGATTTCTTTTATTATTCTTACTTTATTAATGCATAATGAACTCATTATATAGATGAATACTCGTCGAGGCAAAATTTAACTGTGTGATTCGCTATTATTACATTCCACTACAAAAAAGTGACTTATATAAAAACTAAATTACTATCTTTTTTTTCTCTCACTTTTTGTTTTGAATCAGCTCATTTGTGTTTTCATTTACATATTTTTTATTTTCTTAGAAAATAATGTTTATGTTAATGACATATACACTGCTGGACAATTGCTAAGGACGGATCACAAATTGCTATGTAGCATAACATTAAGCGAGACATGAGGCCTAGTATGATAAAATATAGTTTCCACACTGTTCAGACATTAGAATAAAGAATATTTATTGTTCTGGAAAGTACAAAAGCTGTGAAACATCTGAAAGAAAAAAAATGTTCATTTGATCTGCGTACGGAGAAATGGAACAATGCATCTAAAAGTCAGCAGGCACCTTAAAGAAAGGTATCAGTACGGGATATGTCCACCGTGGAGTGTGATGCAACATTCCACACGTAGTACCATACTTTGCACAACATTATCCAGCAGCTTTTGAGGCAATTTATCCCATTCCTCTGTGAGTGCAAGGATGAGGGTGTTCTTGTTTGTCGGAGGATAGTTTCGACCAGCAACTTGCCTCCCCAAAGCATCGCACACATTTTCAATGGGATTTAGATCTGGAGAACGCGCTGGCCATACGAGACGTTGAATACCCTCGCTGTCTAGACCATCCCGAACAGCGAGTGTTCGATGACATGTTGCGTTGTCGTCCATAAAAACAAATTTATCACCGACAGCACCACGGAAAAGACGAACATGAGGAAGTAGAACTTCATCAATGTATCGTTGGCCCGTCATAGTCCCATTCGCAACCACATGTAGGAGCGTGCGGCCATTGATCATGATGCCGGCCCACACCATGATACTGCATGTCGGATATCGGTCCTTTTCCTGGATATTTTCTGGACGATAAGCAGTACCACTCTCGCGCCAGATCAGTTGTCGTCTACAATCCGATGACAGACTGAACCTACTCTCATCTGAGAATAGTACGCATGCCCAGTCTTGTTCAGTCCAATTGTGATGCTCACGACACCATTGCAAACGGGCATTACGGTGCTGTCTGGTCAATGGGACACACACAACAGGTCTGCGTGCGTATAGTCCTCCTCCCCTCAAACGTCTGGCAACAGTTTTTCGGGAGATCTGCTTTCCTGAGGCAGCAAGAAACTGATTTGCCACCTGCTGAGCTGTGGTGCACCTGTTCCTTTTTGCTGATATAGGACGATATATCTGTCTTCTGCAGGCGTCGTACTTCTAACACGACCTCCCCCGTGCCGTCTACTACACATTCCAGTAGTTTTAAATGACTTCCACAGCCGTGAAACAACGCCCTTCTTCGATCTTTCCAATAATTCGGCCACGCATAAAATCATCTATGTGATGTCGGGAATACATGCCAAAAATTTTAAGTTCGTCTATTAAATCTTTCCTGTAAAACTTTGACTTGAAACAACAACTGTCCACACGCGTCAAAACCTTTAAAGCTCTTATGAACGCTATCACGTGATGAACAGACGTGGGAAAAAAATTTGCATACCCATACTTCTTCTTACTAATATCCCGCACTTATTCTAATTTTCCACATTTTGCTTCCTTTCATTTTGTGGTTGCTATGGATGATAGTGTTATCCGTCCTTAGCAATTGTCCAGCAGTGTATATATCGATTCGCAATCTCAATCTTTTAAAAAAAATTTCGATAAAAAATTAAAATAAGAATCTGACCTGATTTTGTTCCCATTAAAATAACAGCTGCCTTTTTAGTTAGCTCACATATGACTAGCTATTGATAAGGGAACAATAAGTATGAATGTTTTTAACTAGTGAGTGAATAATAACGTCGCACTGTTCAGCTACACGAGGGCTTTTGGCGACGGACCACGTAATTTTGAACCATGGTCAAGTGACGTGGACGACACCTTGCTGGCACGCCCTTCTCCTAACTACCACACCACACCAATGGGAGGACGTTTCAGCTCTCGACAGATTTAACGTTCATCGCTGCCCTACACGGCGGGTCTTTAGTATTACTGGGCTCGAACTCATGACATGCCTGCTATGATCCGATACCTTGACCACTGGGCTACCGCAGCCCTATTGAC
This sequence comes from Trichonephila clavipes, assembly GCA_019973935.1. Classification (NCBI taxonomy): domain Eukaryota; kingdom Metazoa; phylum Arthropoda; class Arachnida; order Araneae; family Nephilidae; genus Trichonephila; species Trichonephila clavipes. The sequence goes on along the minus strand of BMAU01021215.1, from coordinate 620,618 downwards.
TTTTTTCGTAAGACTTTCCATACAGTTTTTAGAGACATTTCAAATGTACATAATTAAATACATATTATGCATTTACTACAAAAGAGCATAATGTTTATTAAATTGAGACCATAAAGCAAAAGAAGCTAGATTTAAGTAATATATTATTTTGAATGGGTGTCAATTTACATTTTTCTAGATTTAAAAATTAATTTTGTACATGATGAAAAATAAAGTTACATCACTTACAGATAAAGGTTCATAATGTCATTAGACTGCTCTTGAATCTTATTTCTATTTTGACAGATTATCTGAAGGTATTGATTTATGATTCAATAAAATCTCTTCGCAATGTCAGATATAATTTTAACCTTCATTTCTCGTATTACTCTTTTATAAGCCAAGAATCTGTCTCTAATTCAGTAACAAAAAAACGTATATGTCTTTAATAAAATTTATTGTTAAGAGTATTGATAATGGTTTCTAAATTAATTTCGTAATGAACTATGCTTTAAATGAAAATCCTAAATTAGCTTATGAGTGGAAAATAAATAGCTATCTAAATTATGTATGAGTAATAACAAACAATCATGCTCAAAGAACTTATCTGGAAGATAGATTTAAGGCTATATTATATATATATATATATATATATATATATATATATATATATATATATGTATGTATTGAAAACAATTATAAAATCCCCGTGCACCACAAAGTATCACACGGGCTTACAGAAGTAAGTATTAAACACACATTCAAGGGAAATAAACAATTAAAAAATGAAGTTAAGAAGGATTACAAACAGTTACAACAAATTTACAGAAATTTTTTGAAAGCACTTCTGGTGGAATGAAGTTGGTGAAAATTCGGTGGCCAATTAATGTTGAGTCTCTTGAACGCCAGTCTTATGATCTTTCTCTCTCTGACATACTTGGAACACAGAAGGATTACATGTTCTACATTTTCATACATATATTCAGAACAGAAATGAATTGAGAACACTTAAGTGAATGCTTAATGTCTGAAAAATTTATTACCCCAAAAGTATATCTGTGTATAGCGATATAAGTGTGACATAAATTAAATATATATATGTATGTATATGCATGCCAGTATATATACGTATGATGTATGCCTGTATATATATATGTATGTATTTACGTATGCATGTATGTATATGTATACATTTATGTATGCATATCTATATGTATGTATTGTGTATCCCTTTGTATATAAAATAAAACAAAAAACTTTCGTACTCCTTAATGCATCCAATTCAGTACATACATATAATATAGCTGACAATTCTTATTCGAGATCAAACTTTTTTCAAATAGCTTCTTTAAGAAATATAACGATTCTAATACATAAAAAATGTTACATCTTAATTTTTCGTGCAGTAACTTTGCTCTCAAGCCTATGCTATGTATTACCTATTGAGTTAAAAACTGGAGATTTGATTGGCCACAGTCTTTGAATACCCTCAGTTTTATAGATGTCATTGACAATTTTAATCCTATACGGATGAACATTAATTTTCATTTGTAAAAGAAGACAAAGTTAAAACCTCCAGTAATCTAATATTATTTAGTTTTAATAATGATGTGTCTGCTCCTAACTCTGTCTACATAAATTGACAACTGCTATTATTTTTCAGGTGGAATTTAGTTCACCTATAAGACAATGGAATTTCCATCATCTCCGTGGGTAATATTTCTTCAGAATTTCAAAAGGGTGTACTGCAAGAAGAAATTAAAAGAAAACATGGAAAGACGCTTTCTGACAGGGAAGTGCAAGCTCATCGAATTCTTATTACATGTATTCTTTGTGCGATACATTTCTATTAAAGGCTTCTATGAATTTGGCTGTGCAACCTATATGTGTGTGCTTCCTCCTTGATTATACTCATAGTTCCTCAATGTATCTTTGTACAATCTTGATTAAGCTCCGTTGAGAAGCTTCTAAAAAGTCTTATTGATTAATTTTCATTACCCTGACATCGTTCTGAAATTATTGTGTGAATATATTTCCGTGTGGATTTGGAACTCTTAATAGATTTTGCTTTCAGAAAACTGAATTGTAAAAACATAATATAATACTACTAAAAATTGAAATGCTATATGTCTAATGTATTTTAATGAAAATAAATTTTGTATTTATTCAAAAATTAGAGGGAACTTATTTACTACTTTTTTTAAAATTAAGGCAAACTTTATTTTATAAGACATATGTGAATCCTATAACTTAATATGTGTAATTGAAACAAAAATTCAACAAATTCTACTTTATCCTTAGCAACGCGAAAACATGCACATAATAAACTTGCAGGAGCTTGCCTTGTAATGTTGATTTGTTTTAATTAACTGTCAAAAATATTTGTGTTTCTATAAGTTGGAAAAAAATGCACCAAGAATGCCACGAATAAAATATTCATTTCATTTCAGTTATATTTCATTATTAGCTCATTTATTTACTCCATCTTTCTTTTAAAACATTTGGGGAATTAGTGGAGTCATTTTTTTTAAAAAAAATATTGAATGAATCTAACATTCCAAAGACTGCTTTTTATGATTTTGAAGGGATTCATAGTCTTTAATTAAATGTTGGAACAATCCTTATTGAAGAAGAAAAAAAGGACAGCTTGGGTTAAAAAAAAGGAATTGTTATTTCCGATATGTATTACGAAAATTGATTTGTGAACTCTTGCATACGACGTGATATTGAAAAGAAATCCGCTTAATAATAAAAGGTAAAATGTAATATTAAAGAAAGTTAATTGAAAAACTGGTAACAATGTTTTTGATGAAATCAATTCTCAGAAAAACAAAATACGGCTTTATTTTGTCATTCTTTGTATAGGGAAAGAAATTTCAATACAGCCATTGAATTAAATTCCCTAGTTTTATTTTTTTAGCTTAGACGATTATTTTTTATTTCTTTTTATTCAACATTTATACTAGAGCTTAAGTTTAGTACATTGGAAACTTAGATTATACAAGAGCGGAAGTCTTTTATTGAGGTAATATTGGAATATCATTATTTCTTTTAAATAGAAATAATAAGCATTAAGATTCACCTCCCTTTCTCATGTCTAAATTTTAAATATCACATAGAAATTCTTTCAGGTTCTGCTTCTATGCTTAGATGTTATCTTTTTTTAATGTAAATCTTTAATTGATATATCCAGAAAATTCCAGTCGTACAAAAATATTTTATTAACTGAGATTTCAATGCAAAGTTGTTGTTCTCAAGCCAAATAGTCGACGGCTTATTGACTTTCATCACCGTGAGCATATTTGTGAGCAAATCGTCCTTTTTGGCTCATGGCCAGTTATGTACATTTTTAATCTTTTCCTAGCAGTATATTTCTGATTTTGATTATGATTTAAGAGCAATTTAATGTCATGTCTTTTTATTACAAGTTATAGCATTGCTCAGATTTATAATATAAGTATCAAGTGCATATATAACATCAAAGAGTGTTAAATGTTAATTTCTGAAACACGCAAAATACAGTTCATGCGTGAAAACGTACATAAGTGTTGCCTTTATCAATTGATATTTTTAGTCGATATTCCTTTTTAATTGCCTGATGTCTATTACCAAGAGTTATTAACTGGTCATATTACTCCCTCACACTACGAAGAGTGGTAGAGTGACAGCATAAATTTGGTTTTAAAAGTAGAGCCACAAATGTTCAATTGAATTTATGTTAAATGAATTTGTAAACCAGAACACATTAATTCAAATTTACCAAACTGTTCCTCAAATAGTTCCCTGGTGATTCAGTCTATATAACTCGGTGCATTATCCTGTTAGTAAATACTATCACCAACAAGAATCACTGTTGCCATGAATGAGCGCACGTGATACTGGTGGTCTGGCCTGCAGTGATTCTCAATTAGCACATAGACTACAGGTAGACGTCGGAGATGATGTGTCCATGAAAATGTTGCCCATACCATAATACTGCAGCCACCCCCTTGTATTCCGCCAACTATGCACAAAGGAGCTAGAGTTTCTTTTAGAAATAGGCGTATTTGCTCTCACCCACGTCGTTATGATTGATCAGAAAACGTGATTTGTTGGTCCAGGAGACTTACTTCCATTCTTCTATCGCCCAATAGTCGTGTTTCATGCGCTATTGGTAAGGATGTGCCGTCAGTACAGATCAGATACGTGATTTGGACACCAACTGTGTAGAACCATACGTTACAAGTACGCTGCACTGTGCGTTGAGACGCGCCATCTGTATCACCACTGTTGTAATATTGGTCATTGACGCCTTTCGATCATGGCGAATCATACGTAACAATCTACACTCTCCTCTGGAGTGGATAGGCCGTAACTGTCAAACAGCCCGCTGGTGACTTGTCATTTCATTGCACATACACCACTTTCAATATGTATTTACTACAGCTACATGTGAACAACCCCTTAAACCTTCCGCTTTTGAAAGAGAAGTTCGCAAGTGTCAAACTATATTGATTTGAAATATATTGAAATTTGATAAATCAGCTGCTTTTCCCATTATTCCGCAAAATACTTTGGTAGAAACATACAGCATTGGCCCTTTATATACAGCAGCATCAGCTACGTATACCTCATTCCATTGTCTCCAGGCTACCTAATTACTTTACCTGAAGGGTGGTTATAATGTAACAGCTCTTGTGAGGGTAAAATTGCTTATTCAAAATCTTCCTCCAAGTGTAATAATGTACATAGAAATGAAATAACAATTTTTTTTTTAAAAAAAATACATGTATTCTTAGAAATCATCTTGCCTGAGGAAATTTAAAATTTAGATTCCCCCTTCAAAAAAAGTTACATTCTATAGTATTTGTCTTAGGTCAGCATTATACCTTACAAATCTTGCCACGATTTGAATCCTTCACTCAAATTGAAGACACATAAAAGTCAAATATTCAACACTGGCTGTTATTATTTCATTTAATACTAATTATGTTTTGATTTTTAGTCCTTTTATGCACGTTCTTTTTATGCATCAAAGGGCTTAACAATGGGTTTAATTTTTCAATATTTTAAGTCATTTTCTAGTCTTAGGACCATTCTGAATTTTTGAAAGTAAAGTTAATCCTATGGACTTCCTACTTTCCTCAAATTTTAACTATTGTATTTATGCTAAAGAGCCAAAAAGAATGGTGATTTCTATACAATTATATTTTATTAAATTTCGGAATAGATTTTTTTAAAAAATATTGTGTGTGTGATTTTAAAATATATCTTAAGACTACAAAAATAAATTATTACAAAAAACTTCGAAATATTTTTAAAAGTCGTAAGAAAAATGTAATCTTGCAAAATATTTATTATTGTTCTCTCTTTGGGGATGTCCTACTTTGCATTCAAATAAATAGAATAGTCTAGGCTTGTGGAGAAAAGAAGAAATTCTACAGGATAAACATTACGTTCCCGAATACAAAAGGAACGATAGACGGCAACCTAAAGAAAAATAAAATGCATCGATTTTTAAATCCTATCCTAGTATACAATTTATCGATTTTTATCCCTTTTGTAAAATACTTTAATCTTATTCAATTTCTAAATCTTGTCTTTCCCTGTACATTTCCAGTTACTGCGATTTTACTCTAACTTGATAAATATTGGATTTATTTGAATTTTTTTATTTTTGAAAACTCGCATATAGATAAATTCAAGCTCGACAAAGAGTAGAAAAATAAAATCAAGTAATTATAGAGGAATTCAAGCACACACACAAATGTTTTAAATCATTTTTTCATAATTCCATTTTTAGTTGGTGCTCTTGCTTTTCTGAAAAAACTATATAAGTAATTTTATTTGAGAGACAATCTGACACCATTGATTGAGTGGTTTTAGAAACAATAACAACAATAAAACAGACTCATGGAATAATTAAACACCTAAATCATTTATGTTTCAGTTCTTCAAACAACACTTAATTTGAGCTTTGCTGAAATGTTCCATATTGTTTCCACGTCAATTTGGAGATGCGAGTAATGCAATATTACTTCAATCTAGATAACTTGTCATATAAATGGAAAAATCATTTTCAACTCTTATTCACTTATTCGTGAGATACGAAAGATTATATACGGTATTTTATATAAAGCTTACTTTATATTCTTATTACAGTACAACTTGTGTGCTGTATTTACTAGATTATACAATAAACTCTCGATCAAAATATCCAAAAACAGACCAAAATTCGACCATTGCTCTTTGATTGAGGATGTTTAAGTAGAAACTTGTATTGAAGTCCAGATTCCTCAAAAAACTAAACCTGTCTTGTGAATTGATTGGAGCTTCTGCATGTTAAATGTAGTTGTAGTATGGAAGTTGGGAGAGAAAGTTACCACTCAAATTTCGTCCTAGTCTCTTTATAATGGTTTTTAACTAGGTCAATCACTATTAATCATTTGTTGTATCCGTGTACTTATTTAAAATTGTTAGTTATTTTTCCCTTACCTGAAAATCAACATCCTGCTCTGGAAAAAAAAGTAACAATGCTCTAGATTATAAATAATGTGTTTGTTGAATATATAACTGAAGAAGTTAAATTTTCTTAGATATTTTTTTTCAGAGATCTACTTTGTTAAAGATCATTCGCTTGAATAAATAATTTTTCACTTCATTAATTATTTTTCAAAATTTGAAAGTATATATATATATATATATATATATATATATATATATATATATATATATATATATAATTCCAAATTATTCATTTATAACAGATCTATCAAAGAAAATTATTTGACTCCAAAGCAATTGAAAAATTCTGAGTACGTATCAAAAAGAACGTTACATCTAAATATTGAATATTATAAATACTCATAAAACAGATTTAACTTACAAATAAGATGTCAATCCACATAAAAAAAACTTTTGTTTCTACATTATTTAAATTACATTAAATTTAATTAATTTAATTGCTTTACACATTCCTTAGCACTTCTATCAGTTAATATATAGTACAAAAAGTTAAAAAACTGGAATTTAAGTCACACATCTAGATTAAAAGTCACGTAAAAGTATTCAAGGAAACTATCTATTTTAACATTAAAACGTCGGTAAGATTGAATTTATACAAAAATCAGAAACACACACACACACACAGCAAAGCTTTTTTGATAGATATTTTATATTATTGATCACTGTAAGTGTAAACAATAATCAACAACTTGTGTCAGTAAAATTACTCAAAGATGAACTCCACTTCACTATGTGTTGCTTTTATCATATCCTTCAAGGATTTAATTTAAGGTATTCTACTACTTGCGAAAACTTTTTTGAAAAAAGAGATGGAGATATGGGGGATTTTTTGTGGTTTTTTATTTATTTAGTACATTTTAAAAGAAATAAGCTAAAATTAGAAGAAAAAAAGAGATTATTATAACAAAAATGGGAAAAAATTGATCACAATTTACAAAAAAAAATACATAAACGGGGCCCATTATGTACAAAAAGTTTATGAACAAATTTTCCATTTTTCAATTTTGATGTGTTGCTTCGCTATTCATTTTTGAAATGACCTTCAGGATAAGAGGTATTTTAATTCTTACAAAAACTAGAGCACTTTATCATAGTTATTATACGAAACTGCTTTAAAAAACAGTGATTATATTCACAAAAGGGTCTGTAAATTTTGTAATAAAACAGTGATTAATAAATCTGAAGGTTAAAACACTTACTATATTATACAGAACATACACAAAAAATTTCAGTTGACTATTTTCAAAACTTTTTGAGCATTTTCAAAAAAACACATTTCAAGTAACATTTTAAAGTATGACATTTTGCTTAAAGTAGTGGCATCTACTTTTACTAAAACGCTTATAGTTTTTGTTCCAGTAAAAGGAAAATAATAAACTTGGTATTTTTACAAAGCTAATTAAATAGCTTATAAAATGAAGTCATAAAAATATTTGTCAAGTCGTGACAAAACTTCCAATTTTAGGGTAGTCGGATACCTTAAGGTTGTCTTCGGTAAAAGTACGAGAGCTTGAACTAAACGCGAAACCCCTTTTCAGACAGAAAAATGCCTCAATTTAACTGGAAATTTGCAATATTATAACTCATGCTTCTGTCAACAATATATATATATATATATATATATATATATATATATATATATATATATATATATATATATATATATATATATAGTGTTTTTTAAAATTTCATTATAGTCCGTGAAAGCTTTCTTTTTCGTTTTAATACGTGAAGGCATAGCTCATTTAAGGCTGTTTTTGCCATGTGTACAACAGTGTGGATTTAACGCGGAGCACATTTTCGGACAGAAAAATGTCTCAATTTTTATAAAAAAAATTGTGAAATTGAATAACTCATGTATTTATTTATAATATAGTGTTTTTTGAAATTTCAAAATATTTCATAATCAGTTTTTCCTTTTAACATGTAAAAGGAAAGCTCATTTAGCATTGCGGTATAGGAGAAAAATGCGAAACTCATTTTATAAAAGAAAAAATGTGTCAACTCGGATAAAAAGGAGTAGTATGATGAAATAAGTGATTCTCTGCAGGATAGTGAAGACAAAATATAATATAAATGTTTAAGTACTTTTGTATCTGAAAAAATATTCCGAATTAGGATCCTATTCTTTAGCATTGGCCAAAAACAGCCTTAACATTACTAAATAGGAGAAAAAACGCGAAACACATTTTATACCAGAAAAAATGAATTAACTGGGTTAAAAATGAGTATGATAAAAAATGCTGCTCTCTAGGTTAGTCAAGCCAGAATATTATATTAATTTTTATTTCTTTTATGTATATCTGAGAAAATGTTCCAAACTCGGTCCTATTCTTTAACATTAACAAAAACAATCAGTACTTATAAGCTTTCATTTTTAAAACAAAATCATTCGGTAACACAGTTTGTCCAAATAAAAATAAGCAATTCATTATGACAACGGTTATATATTAATGCATTTGAAAGTATAATAAACCTTTAACCATAGAAATAGAAACATCATACGTTATTTAAAAAAAAGTCCTTCTCTCAGACACAGACTCACCACTCAAAAAAATGTAAGTAATATTGATAAGAAGATGTCCCTCGAAAGGGATTCCTGAATCGAATAACGATCCCTCCCTCCCAAGCTTATTCTCCCATATTTCCTTATCCTGGAAAGAAAGACATTCTATTCACAGGCCAAAGTCTTATCTAAACAATTACAAGTGTCAGGGGAAATGCAAAGAAAACAGAGCCAGCCTTTTGCGAGATACATATTTTAATCCTTTCAATCAAGCAATAGAAAAACACCTCAGCGATAGGCGCTAATCCTATAATCTTGGGAAGATTCCTATAGTTCCGATAGTCTTCCAAGAAGTTCCCTCATTCCTTGGGGCCGACTATCGCTGACACTGCTCAAACAATTGATCATCCCAGGAGATTGCTGTCATTTGTTATTGCGCATTTCCTGCGCGAGAATTATCTCACTTCACTCGGATTATTCTGACGGTATGGAGAACTTTATTATTCTGATTTCCCCATTCGTGACTTATTCGAAGAATTCCGAACGATGTGTTGACCATGTCTAACCGGGAGAAATCCCTTGGTAATTAGAGATTTATATATTGCGAAAAGATTGCAATTTTTTTTAAAAAAAGCAATACCATTAGTTGTTTTATTATTGAAAAAAATTCCGCGTGTGATTGTGGAGTTATTTGTGATTAGAATAAACGCGAGTAATATAAAAAAATATTTAAGTCAATTCCTACTTAGGTCAAAAAAGAAAAATTTTATTTTACTTACTTTTTATTAAATAGTTTCAATTAATATAAATATGTATATACATATGACAGAATCACAATATTAAGTGACAAAATAGAAAGCGATTTCCCTTGCAATTTTCTATTTTTCTTTCTATGTATGGTGTTGGGCTATTTTTTTTTGTTTGCTACTATTTATTCATTAATTAAATGTAATTATTCTCATAAAATAGTATAGTATAAAATAAATCGCAGAAATTAGGCCATCCCAGGTGGGATTCGAACAGACAACCTTTGGAACAGGAGTCCAACGTGCCATCCACTGCGTTACAGGGACACAACGAAGGATTTTCCTTTATATATATGCTGCTGGACCATTATTTTTTTGTTACTATTTATTAATTTTTTAATTTACTTAATGCATTAATGTATTTGAACTTGAATGGATAAATAGAGAGCATTTTATTACGGTTGAAAATTTAAACAATATATATATATATATATATATATATATATATATATATATATATATAGGAAGAGAGTGAAGTAGTAGAAGGAATTGAAAAAATAAATACAGTAGGGGAAGTAAGAAACCCATTTTTGTCAGAAATTTATAATTATTTGTAGATAAAAACTTAGGTTTATATTCATTCATATTGAAGTTGAAAATTTAATTCTTTGTATTTCCATCATTTATTGAGACTAGAGAACAAAACTTTTGTCATTTTGCACAAAAAATTAACTTTATTGAGGAAAACTTATAACGAATGCACATACATATAATGCACAGGGAGAGATGCAAGAGAAAAAAAGAACCAATTATTACAGTTCCATGAAATTAACTTTTTGTTTAATTTCTGCTCAAAGTGATAGATTAAAATTTAATTTGTTCTGTCTTAAAGAAATTTGAAACTATAGACTAGTAATTCTCAACCATTTTTTTTTTCGTTGAGGTGCATTTTTAACAATTTCAAAATTTGGCGGCACACATTAACAATAAAAATAAATTTAAAAGAATTTTACTTGTCTATAATACACTATGTAAAATAGTTTGTGGTAACAGTTTTCAAGGTTAAATAAAATAATAAGAACGACAAAGACAACAAAATGTTTATTGAGTAATTAATTACAAATTAATTATAAGAATTAATTTAACGCGGAATTTGAGCTTGATGATTTTTGATTTGTACGTAAAAATGATAATTCCACTCTCATTTCATCATCTACATTTAAAAGTTTATATCTTTTTTTTTTCCATTTTTATAATTATTAATGCTGTAAATCCGAATTCACGCACAAATAAGGTATAAAAAACTGTAACAATATTCTTAAAGCTTTTTTGGCTATTACCGGACAATCGCCTCTAATTTTAATCCAAAAAGTGAATTAATCGACTCTTCCAAATGTTTTGAAATTAAATCTCGATTATTACCGAGCGAAATCACACAGTTTTTCCTCTTCATTCAAAGTTAATTCATATACAGATGTATCCGTTATCACAAATGGATTACGACAAATCAATTTTTTTATATCTAAATTTGGGAAGTAATGAATAACTCTCTCTCCTCTTGTGTTGTCGAATTGGTTAATAACAATTTCATGAATAGTTAGTTTCTATAAAAAGGCCGAATAATTCATTTTCGGATTTTTTTCTTTCTTTTCTTGGAGTAATTTTAAAAAAATCATGGCACACTTCAAGAATTTGGAGGCACACAAAATTGCCGCAGCACAGTGGTTGAGAGTTACTTCTATACTCTTGAATTGAAAATAAATGTGAAAAGAAGTTTTCCCCACTCAACCAAAATGGAAAGATAAAAACTAAAGATAAGTTTTCACTCAGGACAAATCAAAGAATTTAAAAATACTAATCAAATACAAACAGGAATTATTTTCATTAAAAGAGAACGTTCTTAAACTATACCTTGTGACAATTTGAAAATTTTAATCGATTAAATTTCGAATGAAAAACTTCAAGTACGTATAATGAGATTTTATCAGAAAATAATTATAATAGAAATTTTTTACCACAAATGTGATTTTTAAAGCAATTTTTTAGAATAATTAGCTTATAGTACAATAATTGAAACCAAAATATGTTTTACAATAAATATTTTTAATATAAACTAGATACACACTTCTTTATGTTTAACATTAATCCACGCTGCATTTTTACAACATCTTATTTGAAGAGAGATCCTGGCAAAACTTTATAAAGAAGAAAATATATTATATACTTGCTTAAATATATATATAATGTATCAAAATAAATGAGTTGCTGTGTTTTAAGTACCATGGTTATTGTGAAATACGTAAAAAAGTGTGGAGTTTTACATTAAACTTTTTTTCACTTTTTTTTTTTTTTCGGATATATTTTAAGATGTTGTTTTACAAAAATAAATTAGATACTCTTTTTACTTAATTTAAACTCAATCAGTTAAATAAATTCAACTAAGTGAAATATCTCTTTCGGCTTTTTATAAAAAATAAATTTTACTTCATGTTATCAAGAAAAAAATGTAGCGAATTTTATTTGATACTAGAAAAGTTCATAGTTATATAAAATTACATGGTTTTGGCTGTTCTTCGTAATCAATTTAAATATGGGTGCACGAAAGTCTGTAAAAAGACGTTTGAAAAATTGAGTTAAAATAACTCAAGTATGTTTTTACAAAAGAGATAACCTACTTCTTTTAAAGGGTATACAGTTTTGAAACTCCGACTCTGATTATAATCTCTTTCCAAAAAATATGTTTAAAAATTCAAGAAAATAAGTCAATAAACAATATGAATTAATTTACGTTTAAAAATTAATATATTTATTCACTTCTCGTGTAAATAGTTCAACACTGAGTTTGATATGAGTTACGTACAATTTACAATTTGAAAATCAAAGTAATTTAAAAAAATAATAAATTTCAAATTCTTAAACTTGCATAATTTTGTATATAGCTTACATATTTTACATCAAAAGCCAAAAAAATAGTTTTATTCATATTCTTACGAATATAACTATAGTCCAGTATTTAATAAAATAAAAAAACAATACCCTTTTTGTGACTGTAATTAAGACAAACTATTATATGGTCTTAATTTACATATTTTTTGGCAGATACGTACGGGCCTTACTCTTTAGGTTTTCGTGTTACAAATCATAATTAAAATATAATTGGGAGAAATCTGGAAAATTAAAATAGATTTAAATAAATTTGATTCTAGAACACATCTAAAAATATTTAAAATACATGTAATTTATAAGAATATTCTAAAGAACTCGTGAATAAGACCATAAATGATAATTCTTACACTCAAGAAGTTATAGTCAAATTTTAGTAAAACTACAAAAGTTAACTAAATCCTATTAGACTGCACGATTTATTTCAAAAGTTTAAGTTATATCATTAAATAATAACTGACAATAATACACATTTTATTACTGTATGTAAAAAACGTTTTCAACGTTCAATTTCCTGTACACAGCTTCATATTTGGAGTTTCTTACTGTTTTCATTACAAGGAAATAATTATCGAACAAATATCAATTTTCTCTTTTTGCTTTCAATTTAAATTATAAAAATAAATGTTATAGATGAAAAGAGAACTTTTCCTTTAAACTTTTTTGCAATTTAAAGGAAATATTTGAAAGCAACTGTGTGCTTGAATGACCTTTAATCTATGAAACGCTGCATCAGAACTATTTTTACCCTGTTTTTATATGAAAGATAAGAATCCTAATTATTATTGATAAGGTAACTGCGTGCTCACTGTTATCGTTACTGTCATTTTCTATTGTTGCTCATATTCAAATTTAGTTCTTTTCTTAGAAACAAGGAATAAATCTTGAGATGAAATACAAAAAAAAAACTTACTTTAATTTTTTACTTGTTTGAACATTCTCATAAATTTTACTCTTTCATTTCATACATAAATATGAATTAATCATTTCTACGAGTCTTAATAATTTTTTTTGTTAATAAATCATATTAATAAAGTTTTTTTTTCTTCAGGAAGATGCATTTTAGTCATTATAAACTTCTAATATTAATTCCGCGTAACGCAAAGCTTCGGAACAGAACTGCCATAAAACATAACTTTTAAAAAAGACAGTCACTTAACTACTTCTGAAATATTACTTACATTTAAGTAAAATAACTATTCATCTTCAAATAATTTTGAAAAATGGAGTTTCTTGAAACAATTAAAACAAATAAGAGTATTTAATTGAAAATGCTTAAATCTTAAAGTGTTTGTCTGCTTTCTTTAAAAAGTTAGTAATTCATATTTTTTTCTGTTTATTAATTATGTACTTATATTTCATGTACTATAAATAATTTATCCGTTTTATTACACTCTAAAAATAGTTATAGTATCCTATTCATGTCTCCGTCTTTTTATTGAGGTGTGTCACGGGTGTTAATTTTGTCTCGAGATCTGAAAATGTAGACAACTTTCAACTAGACATAATTCTTTGAGATTAAACTTAAATAATTCCATTCTTTTATACGCTTTTATAAGGAATGAGATTTTAAAAAAGTGTAAAATGTTTGAAATGTAATCATAACTTTCAAAATTATAAGCACATGAAAATAAGAAACATTTCAGCAAGAAATATTAAGTATGTCTTACGTTGTGCATGCTGTTGAACAAGTGCAAAAAGCTACACATTTTGGATAGCCTTTTAATACTTATGAATCCTTGAAATTTGTTTAAAAACAGGTCTTTAGGGAATAGAATAGATCATTTTTCCGGCTCAATCTTTCATAAAGGAAATATTTAAAAATGTATTTTGAGAATATTCAGTTCATTGTGACAACAACTTCACAAACGTCATTGCTATTCGTTCCTTCTAGTATATTTGATAACTTTAAAAGTTCCTGCTGTGCATTTCCTTTTTCTTTTGGAAACTATTCAATTATTACCTCTATGATAAACTTTATCAATTGCTTCATCGAGAGACAAATTGAGATATACCTACAACTAATAATATCCTTGCACAGTTGATCCGAAATATTAGCGTCATTTTTAAATTTCGACCTTTAACCTTACTTGCAATTGTTGAATTCCCTGAATAGCCCTTTCTTTGTTATTGAAATCGTGAAATAAACTGGGATAACATAACTGTTTCTGCAAACTTTCCATCTGAAAATGTTTTGATGGTTTAGTTAATGTTCACACAAAAATTTCACAAAATTTGTTTCCATAACATTATTGTTAGTTTTTATAAATCTTGTTAATAAATTCATTTGATTTTCATGTATCTTCAATCTTTAAGGAATTAGTTCTTTTCTTCTCTCAGTATGTTTTTCGGCAATTTCTTTAAGGTGAGTTTTAAAATGCCACTCGATAAACGACATTTAACATACAGTAAACAGACCAAAATAGATTTTTTTCTCTAAGCAAAACCGTAATCACACAGCAGCCCAACTATTTACAAAGCATCTCGTATACCTTTTGCTTTCTGTTTTCTTTTTTTTTTTTGTATTATTTGAAAACCATGTGAATATTATTTTTTTATATTTAAATGAAAAATAATTTTAAAAAGCTGTTTAAAATCGTATACTCACAGCTAAGTATAGAAAAACATTCTCATCTGACAAGTAAAAAAAACCCACTATGCCTATTAACCCCATGTGGCACTATCTCTCATCCTCAATCAATATTTCTTACTTAAAACTGGGAGAGAACTTTATTGTGAAACTAAAATTTTCAAGTTCATTAGCAAAAAACAAAATATTTTTTTTAAATAACTCACTTTTATTGTTATTTCTAATTTTCGGTGTGCCAGGAATATATCCTGCCATTTAATTATCATCCTTGGTTTAGGATATGTAAAGGATTAGAATAACATAGTGATCACTTACGTGTGGGTCTAGTAAAACTTTCCAAGCGGGCCATGTGTAAAAAGCAAGATGAAGATGCATTGAAATGTGTGCAACGTCGTTTGATTAGATCAACAAGCTTCGACGAAAACGCAAAGTATCACGGGAGTGACTAATGATGTTCAATTCGCATTAAGGTCTGGAGTACTATGGATGATCCCATCGACTTAAATAGGGGATACATGGAGCCCAATGTGCTATTCCTCCTCTTACGCTCTTCCAAAGTTCTATTTCAGAAAGGTAATGAGTCACATATTGTCTGGATTAAACATGTCTTCTTCAGGGCATGACTAGTGCCACTTCTTCCATGCTTCCGCACGTTCCCCGGATCTGACGCCATTTGAATATTTCTGGAGTTATATATCGGTTGGCAACTCGCTCGTTCAGCTGACTTTTGGCTTCAGATAGAGGCCATCTGGAATATCATTCCTCAATATGACACTTAAAATCTATATGATTTGATGCCACAGTGCATGCAGGCTTTCACTGTTGGGCAAGGCAGCTGCACAAGTTATTGTTCCTCTATTTAAGCCAGTATAAGTAATATATGGAGTAAATTTAATTTATTTCTGATTATTATTTCACATTCTACAATTTTCACGTATACTAATATACAGTATTACCTCGATTTACTCGAACCTGGAGTTATGCGATTGTCAAATCTCGTCGATTAGTCTTTTTCCCCCTCTCGTCGCAAACTTAGGTGGAATCAGGAATAGAGCCTGATGAAATTGGTAATGTGATTGAGTAGGTTGTCGATCTTGCCAGGCAAATAAATTTAGAATGTGGTGACATTCATAAATTACTGGATTCCCACAATCAGGGGCTGACATTTGATGAGCTCATAGAAATGCATGAGCAAGAGCAAGTCATTGAAGAACATGTGTCTTAAGATCCAGTTCAATCAGAAGATCGAATAAAGGCTGGGAATTCGACAAAGGGTTTCGGTTTGATTGAAATACAAATTTTACAGATTGGTTTCAAATTTTAGAATAATCAGATTCCAAAGAAGAGGGTATTTTTTCAACAAAATTAAGGGTAAGAAATATTAGCACGCTGTGAGGAAATCTTGATGGGGGGGGAAATATTTGAGTTGGCAGAGATTACTTTGTCAGATTTTGTGAAACCTTCTAAAGGGTGTTTTTTTAGAGGTATAGAACTTTAAATTGCAATAAAACAACGATGTATTATTCGATTGACATGAATTTTTTTTATTCGAAAGATAATCTTGTGGCATAACATTTTAAATATGATTTCTGGCATATGACTGCCACGGCTGGCTCGGATGTAGTCCAATCTGGACGTCCAATTTTCGATGACTTTTTCCAACATTTGTGGCCGTATATCGGCAATAACACGGCGAATGTTGTCTTCCAAATGGTCAAGCGTTTGTGGCTTATCCGCATAGACCAATGACTTTACATAGCCCCACAGAAAATAGTCTAGCGGTGTTAAATCACAAGATCTTGGAGGCCAATTCACAGGTCCAAAACGTGAAATTAGGCGGTCACCAAACGTGTCTTTCAATAAATCGATTGTGGCACGAGCTGTGTGACATGTTGCGCCGTCTTGTTGGAACCACAGCTCCTGGACATCATGATTGTTCAATTCAGGAATGAAAAAGTTAGTAATCATGGCCCTATACCGATCACCATTGACTGTAACGTTGTGGCCTTCATCGTTTTTGAAGAAGTACGGACCAATGATTCCACCAGCCCATAAAGCGCACCAAACAGTCAGTTTTTCTGGATGTAACAGTGTTTTGACATACACTTGTGGATTAGCTTCACTCCAAATGCGGCAGTTTTGTTTGTTGACGTAGCCATTCAACCAGAAGTGCGCTTCATCACTAAACAAAATTCGCTTATGAAAATCGGGAACAACGGCAATCTCGTTTTGGGCCCATTCGACGACAATTTGAAAGCGTTGTTCAGGCGTGAGTCTATTCATGATGAATTGCCAAACCAAACTGAGAATAAATCACTTGACAGCTGTTAAATCGGTCGCCATCTTGGAAAGAAATGCCAACTTAAACTTCTATACCTGGAAAAAAAACACTCTTTACATAAAAATAACTTCGGTTTGCGATTTTTTTATTTGTATTGTCTAATACTTTAATAAACTTTTTCTTTTTCTAAATTATTGTTTTCTTTCGTCTCCGACCCCAACTAAAAATAAATTATATGGGAGAAATTATACCCCAACTTACACGAATTCGACTTACGCAGTTAACACTCAGTCCCACCTATCACGTAAGTTTGAGGTATTACGGCATAAGCAAAAAGAGATACTTATGCCCTTTCCCTTTTAAAGACATAAATAAAATTAAATAATATAAAAGGATTTTAGAAATGAATAGAAGCATATTCAGTTTTAATGTATTGTTTTTTTTATTTTGGTATTTTCACCATTATTGCAAAGTAATTTCTAAAAATATAATTTTATAAGTTTCTATTTCTTTTTCTTCGATTTTTATTCAATAAACTTCATTGTTTAATTTTACCATATGAATGCATTTACAATCAGAAAACTTTTTTCATTTATTTTGTATCTTAAATTACTGTAATGAATACTTCAGCCTTAAAAAAATCGGAATTTGACTCAACAAAACCTTTTTCAATTATCTCATTTATATATTAGGGGAGCAAAGGATTAAAATTTTCTTTGTTGTTCAACTAATAAAGATGTGCATTTTTTTTCTACATAAAATAAAAACATTAAATAAATAAACTGAAAACAAAAATATGGAACATTCTGGAGTAAAATTAAATGTATTTTTGTCATAAACATTAATTTAGGTACTTCAAACTTACGGAAAAGTAGAATTGTGAAATACTTTTGAGATGCTGTCCAATTTTAACTTCCACCAGTAACAACCACAATAATAATCAAAGTGTTTGGTATTTTTGCGTTTGGTAAGCTTAATATTATTTCATCAAACATGTATAAATTATAAAAATAATTATGATACATTGTTTCAGATACATTAATATAATTTTTATAAAACAATTGTTCAAACATACATGTTAAACAAAGTATGATTAAGAAAAAAAAATTCTAATCAATTATAAATAAATTTTGGAAATATTCAGAGATAATTATAGACTTTCATCTATGGCTTTTATAATTAATTCTTAATAAATTACTATTTTATATTTCCTGTAGAGGATAATCCCCAAGGCTATCAAAGCAGTTTATGTACCAAAATCTAAAAACTTTCAAGTCTAGACGTCCAAAACGTCTTTATTCTAATTAGATTTTACTTGGCCTATAATTAAATTAACCACAATTTCTTCGTAAACATAGGCATAAATTCATAATCTTGTGTAATGTTTGCGTAACGTTTGATTCTTTATTGAACTTTTGTCCAGTTATTACAAAGGAATTATGTACTATTGAGAGAGAGAGAGAGAAACAAAAAGTTTACAATTAGCTGCCGCAACTAATAATACATATTTTCTTCAATTATTTCCCTTTAGATTAAAAAAAACATTTCGTAATTCTGTCATAATTTTTTTTACCAAAGGTATAGTTAATAAAATCAATCTTTACAACAGAATGGAGTAAAACCACAGTTTTGATAAATTTACATTTATGATGTTGGTGAGGCTTTGCATAAACGGGTAAAAATAGTTACACGTAACAATGTACTACAAATTTTACAGCCAATTATGAAGACAATTCCAAAATTGGCAGAACTTTGAAAAAGTCGGTTTATGCGTTACATTGAAGGAAACAATACTTACTCAAGGACAATTGTATATGGCACTGCCAAGGCACAGAAGCAAAGATGGAATAAAAATTCAGTGCAATTTAGATGAAAAGAAGATTAGGAGCATTGTTTTTGAAGAGACACTAATTTGAAATAGAAATTAAAATGCGGAGATGAAGATTTGAAATTTATTTTTTTTCTGATTACAATATATTGGGGAAAAACAGAACTACATAATAAAAGTAAATTACAGTTTTTCAATTTGAGCAATGAGTATGATCAGTTTGTGTAGTGGGGGGTTGACTCGCCGTTAGTTGATTCACCCCCCATTATTTTAGTGAAAGTATTGCAGAAATAATTTATGAATTTTATAGATATGTAGCAGTAAAAACAGTGGGTTCTCTGATTTTATTCATATAAAATGATTCGATAAAAATGTTTCCCATCGAACAACTTTTAGCCAATAAAGCTGTATCAGTATGTGTTTATTACCATACTCGAAATTCCGTTGCATTTTTAAATTTTCACTACATTTTTGCTGCGAATAGATATTTTTCTATTAATCTTAGTCCCTAATAGGATTTTTGAATGACATTTTTTTTTGAAAATGAACACAAACATACAATAAATATTTCATAGTACATGGATCGTGGGTAGCCTAGTGGTTCGAGCATCTGACTCCAGACCGGAAGGCCTGGGTTCGATGCCACCAAATACCCTCCGAGTACGCACGGAGTACGTGCTCGTTAAATCAGTGGGTCCGAAAGTCTTGTGGGCGGTCGTAGCTGAACCCACGAGTGCAGGGGGCTGGAGAATATTTTCCTCCCCTCCAGTTCCATACCTAAATTCTGGGGGTGGAGATCTGTGGTGTCGCCATCTATCATAAAGAATTTCAACCTGTCTCACCAGAGCCACCTGATTTCACCGAGCCAAATCGTACTGTCACCTGTATGGTGCTCAAGGCTGAAGCCAACGACAGGCGTACCTATAGCCCATTGCCACGATGAATTTCGTGGGCCTCGATCTGACACTGTCAGACAGGTGGCATTAGCAACAAATACATATTACAGGTTAGTACATATTACACAGCAATATTTTGAGTTCTAAATTTCTCATAATATTTCTAGTCGCAAAATAAAGAATTTCTAGTTACAATGGAAAAGCACATTTTGGAAACTTTAAAATCAGATTCTGAAGATTTTTCATCGAATTTTCAAAAGAAACCGTCCTATTAGTTTTCTATGAACGGTTCCGACAACTAAGCCTTGGCCAAGAAAAACAATTAATCAAAATGAATATAAAAAT